>CM062589.1:10000-548508 GCA_031468815.1 Morus bassanus
CATAACCCTAACCCAATTCCTGGAATTTTTAAATTTTGGAGCTGGCGTCGGGCCGAAACGAAGCGGCGAGCGGGAGCGAACGTCGGGAGTTTTGAGAGAGTAGTCAAGGGCAGAGGCCCAGTGTTGGTGTGGCTGTGAATGCGTTGCCATGACAGGGTGAGGAGCAGCAGTAGCTTGTAGTGCTGGCGTCCTTGGTGTGGGAGCAATCCCTGGACGTTTTGAATTTTGGAGCCGGCGTCGGGCCGAAATGAGGCGGCGAGCGGGAGCGAACGTCGGGGGTTTTGAGAGAGTAGTCAAGGCCGGAGGCCCAGTGTTGGTGTGGCTGTGAATGCGTTGCCATGGGAGGGTGAGGAGCAGCAGTAGCTTGTTGTGCTGGCGTCCTTGGTGTGGGAGCAATCCCTGGACGTTTTGAATTTTGGAGCCGGCGTCGGGCCGAAACGAGGTGGCGAGCGGGAGCGAACGTCGGGGGTTTTGAGAGAGTAGTCAAGGCCGGAGGCCCAGTGTTGGTGTGGCTGTGAATGCGTTGCCATGGGAGGGTGAGGAGCAGCAGTAGCTTGTAGTGCTGGCGTCCTTGGTGTGGGAGCAATCCCTGGACGTTTTCAATTTTGGAGCTGGTGTCGGGCCGAAACGAGGCGGCGAGCGGGAGCGAACGTCAGGGGTTTTGAGAGAGTAGTCAAGGGCAGAGGCCCAGTGTTGGTGTGGCTGTGAATGCGTTGCCATGGGAGGGTGAGGAGCAGCAGTAGCTTGTAGTGCTGGCGTCCTTGGTGTGGGAGCAATCCCTGGACGTTTTGAATTTTGGAGACGGCGTCGGGCCGAAACGAGGTGGCGAGCGGGAGCGAACGTCGGGGGTTTTGAGAGAGTAGTCAAGGCCGGAGGCCCAGTGTTGGTGTGGCTGTGAATGCGTTGCCATGACAGGGTGAGGAGCAGCAGTAGCTTGTAGTGTTGGCGTCCTTGGTGTGGGAGCAATCCCTGGACGTTTTCAATTTTGGAGCCGGCGTCGGGCCGAAACGAGGCGGCGAGCGGGAGCGAACGTCGGGGGTTTTGAGAGAGTAGTCAAGGGCGGAGGCCCAGTGTTGGTGTGGCTGTGAATGCGTTGCCATGGGAGGGTGAGGAGCAGCAGTAGCTTGTAGTGCTGGCGTCCTTGGTGTGGGAGCAATCCCTGGACGTTTTCAATTTTGGAGCCGGCGTCGGGCCGAAACGAGGCGGCGAGCGGGAGCGAACGTCGGGGGTTTTGAGAGAGTAGTCAAGGCCGGAGGCCCAGTGTTGGTGTGGCTGTGAATGCGTTGCCATGGGAGGGTGAGGAGCAGCAGTAGCTTGTAGTGCTGGCATCCTTGGTGTGGGAGCAATCCCTGGACGTTTTCAATTTTGGAGCTGGTGTCGGGCCGAAACGAGGCGGCGAGCGGGAGCGAACGTCGGGGGTTTTGAGAGAGTAGTCAAGGCCGGAGGCCCAGTGTTGGTGTGGCTGTGAATGCGTTGCCATGGGAGGGTGAGGAGCAGCAGTAGCTTGTAGTGCTGGCGTCCTTGGTGTGGGAGCAATCCCTGGACGTTTTCAATTTTGGAGCCGGCATCGGGCCGAAACCAGGCGGCGAGCGGGAGCGAACGTCGGGAGTTTTGAGAGAGTAGTCAAGGGCAGAGGCCCAGTGTTGGTGTGGCTGTGAATGCGTTGCCATGGGAGGGTGAGGAGCAGCAGTAAGTTGTAGTGCTGGCGTCCTTGGTGTGGGAGCAATCCCTGGACGTTTTCAATTTTGGAGCCGGCTTCGGGCCGAAACGAGGTGGCGAGCGGGAGCGAATGTCGGGGGTTTTGAGAGAGTAGTCAAGGCCGGAGGCCCAGTGTTGGTGTGGCTGTGAATGCGTTGCCATGGGAGGGTGAGGAGCAGCAGTAGCTTGTAGTGCTGGCGTCCTTGGTGTGGGAGCAATCCCTGGACGTTTTCAATTTTGGAGCCGGCGTCGGGCCGAAACGAGGCGGCGAGCGGGAGCGAACGTCGGGGGTTTTGAGAGAGTAGTCAAGGCCGGAGGCGCAGTGTTGGTGTGGCTGTGAATGCGTTGCCATGGGAGGGTGAGGAGCAGCAGTAGCTTGTAGTGCTGGCGTCCTTGGTGTGGGAGCAATCCCTGGACGTTTTCAATTTTGGAGCCGGCGTCGGGCCGAAATGAGGCGGCGAGCGGGAGCGAACGTCGGGGGTTTTGAGAGAGTAGTCAAGGCCGGAGGCCCAGTGTTGGTGTGGCTGTGAATGCGTTGCCATGGGAGGGTGAGGAGCAGCAGTAGCTTGTAGTGCTGGCGTCCTTGGTGTGGGAGCAATCCCTGGACGTTTTCAATTTTGGAGCCGGCGTCGGGCAGAAATGAGGCGGCGAGCGGGAGCGAAGGTCGGGGGTTTTGAGAGAGTAGTCAAGGGCAGAGGCGCAGTGTTGGTGTGGCTGTGAATGCGTTGCCATGGGAGGGTGAGGAGCAGCAGTAGCTTGTAGTGCTGGCGTCCTTGGTGTGGGAGCAATCCCTGGACGTTTTCAATTTTGGAGCCGGCGTCGGGCCGAAATGAGGCGGCGAGCGGGAGCGAACGTCGGGGGTTTTGAGAGAGTAGTCAAGGCCGGAGGCCCAGTGTTGGTGTGGCTGTGAATGCGTTGCCATGACAGGGTGAGGAGCAGCAGTAGCTTGTAGTGCTGGCGTCCTTGGTGTGGGAGCAATCCCTGGACGTTTTCAATTTTGGAGCCGGCGTCGGGCCGAAATGAGGCGGCGAGCGGGAGCGAACGTCGGGGGTTTTGAGAGAGTAGTCAAGGCCGGAGGCCCAGTGTTGGTGTGGCTGTGAATGCGTTGCCATGGGAGGGTGAGGAGCAGCAGTAGCTTGTAGTGCTGGCGTCCTTGGTGTGGGAGCAATCCCTGGACGTTTTCAATTTTGGAGCCGGCGTCGGGCCGAAACGAGGCGGCGAGCGGGAGCGAACGTCGGGGGTTTTGAGAGAGTAGTCAAGGGCAGAGGCCCAGTGTTGGTGTGGCTGTGAATGCGTTGCCATGGGAGGGTGAGGAGCAGCAGTAGCTTGTAGTGCTGGCGTCCTTGGTGTGGGAGCAATCCCTGGACGTTTTCAATTTTGGAGCCGGCGTCGGGCCGAAATGAGGCGGCGAGCGGGAGCGAACGTCGGGGGTTTTGAGAGAGTAGTCAAGGCCGGAGGCCCAGTGTTGGTGTGGCTGTGAATGCGTTGCCATGGGAGGGTGAGGAGCAGCAGTAGCTTGTAGTGCTGGCGTCCTTGGTGTGGGAGCAATCCCTGGACGTTTTCAATTTTGGAGCCGGCGTCGGGCAGAAATGAGGCGGCGAGCGGGAGCGAAGGTCGGGGGTTTTGAGAGAGTAGTCAAGGGCAGAGGCGCAGTGTTGGTGTGGCTGTGAATGCGTTGCCATGGGAGGGTGAGGAGCAGCAGTAGCTTGTAGTGCTGGCGTCCTTGGTGTGGGAGCAATCCCTGGACGTTTTCAATTTTGGAGCCGGCGTCGGGCCGAAATGAGGCGGCGAGCGGGAGCGAACGTCGGGGGTTTTGAGAGAGTAGTCAAGGCCGGAGGCCCAGTGTTGGTGTGGCTGTGAATGCGTTGCCATGACAGGGTGAGGAGCAGCAGTAGCTTGTAGTGCTGGCGTCCTTGGTGTGGGAGCAATCCCTGGACGTTTTCAATTTTGGAGCCGGCGTCGGGCCGAAATGAGGCGGCGAGCGGGAGCGAACGTCGGGGGTTTTGAGAGAGTAGTCAAGGCCGGAGGCCCAGTGTTGGTGTGGCTGTGAATGCGTTGCCATGGGAGGGTGAGGAGCAGCAGTAGCTTGTAGTGCTGGCGTCCTTGGTGTGGGAGCAATCCCTGGACGTTTTCAATTTTGGAGCCGGCGTCGGGCCGAAACGAGGCGGCGAGCGGGAGCGAACGTCGGGGGTTTTGAGAGAGTAGTCAAGGGCAGAGGCCCAGTGTTGGTGTGGCTGTGAATGCGTTGCCATGGGAGGGTGAGGAGCAGCAGTAGCTTGTAGTGCTGGCGTCCTTGGTGTGGGAGCAATCCCTGGACGTTTTCAATTTTGGAGCCGGCGTCGGGCCGAAATGAGGCGGCGAGCGGGAGCGAACGTCGGGGGTTTTGAGAGAGTAGTCAAGGCCGGAGGCCCAGTGTTGGTGTGGCTGTGAATGCGTTGCCATGGGAGGGTGAGGAGCAGCAGTAGCTTGTAGTGCTGGCGTCCTTGGTGTGGGAGCAATCCCTGGACGTTTTCAATTTTGGAGCCGGCGTCGGGCCGAAACGAGGCGGCGAGCGGGAGCGAACGTCGGGGGTTTTGAGAGAGTAGTCAAGGGCAGAGGCCCAGTGTTGGTGTGGCTGTGAATGCGTTGCCATGGGAGGGTGAGGAGCAGCAGTAGCTTGGAGTGCTGGCGTCCTTGGTGTGGGAGCAATCCCTGGACGTTTTGAATTTTGGAGCCGGCGTCGGGCCGAAATGAGGCGGCGAGCGGGAGCGAACGTCGGGGGTTTTGAGAGAGTAGTCAAGGCCGGAGGCCCAGTGTTGGTGTGGCTGTGAATGCGTTGCCATGGGAGGGTGAGGAGCAGCAGTAGCTTGGAGTGCTGGCGTCATTGGTGTGGGAGCAATCCCTCGACGTTTTCAGTTTTGGAGCTGGCGTCGGGCCGAAATGAGGCGGCAAGCGGGAGCGAACGTCGGGGGTTTTGAGAGAGTAGTCAAGGCCGGAGGCCCAGTGTTGGTGTGGCTGTGAATGCGTTGCCATGGGAGGGTGAGGACCAGCAGTAGCTTGTAGTGCTGGCATCCTTGGTGTGGGAGCAATCCCTGGACGTTTTCAATTTTGGAGCCGGCGTCGGGCCGAAATGAGGCGGCGAGCGGGAGCGAACGTCGGGGGTTTTGAGAGAGTAGTCAAGGCCGGAGGCGCAGTGTTGGTGTGGCTGTGAATGCGTTGCCATGGGAGGGTGAGGAGCAGCGGTAGCTTGTAGTGCTGGTGTCCTTGGTGTGGGAGCAATCCCTGGACGTTTTGAATTTTGGAGCCGGCGTCGGGCCGAAATGAGGCGGCGATCGGGAGCGAACATCGGGGGTTTTGAGAGAGTAGTCAAGGGCAGAGGCCCAGTGTTGGTGTGGCTGTGAATGCGTTGCCATGGGAGGGTGAGGAGCAGCAGTAGCTTGTAGTGCTGGCGTCCTTGGTGTGGGAGCAATCCCTGGACGTTTTCAATTTTGGAGCCGGCGTCGGGCCGAAACGAGGCGGCGAGCGGGAGCGAACGTCGGGGGTTTTGAGAGAGTAGTCAAGGCCGGAGGCCCAGTGTTGGTGTGGCTGTGAATGCGTTGCCATGGGAGGGTGAGGAGCAGCAGTAGCTTGTAGTGCTGGCGTCCTTGGTGTGGGAGCAATCCCTGGACGTTTTGAATTTTGGAGCCGGCGTCGGGCCGAAACGAGGCGGCGAGCGGGAGCGAACGTCGGGGGTTTTGAGAGAGTAGTCAAGGCCGGAGGCGCAGTGTTGGTGTGGCTGTGAATGCGTTGCCATGGGAGGGTGAGGAGCAGCAGTAGCTTGTAGTGCTGGCGTCCTTGGTGTGGGAGCAATCCCTGGACGTTTTGAATTTTGGAGCCGGCGTCGGGCCGAAATGAGGCGGCGAGCGGGAGCGAACGTCGGGGGTTTTGAGAGAGTAGTCAAGACCGGAGGCCCAGTGTTGGTGTGGCTGTGAATGCGTTGCCATGGGAGGGTGAGGAGCAGCAGTAGCTTGTAGTGCTGGCGTCCTTGGTGTGGGAGCAATCCCTGGACGTTTTCAATTTTGGAGCCGGCGTCGGGCCGAAACGAGGCGGCGAGCGGGAGCGAACGTCAGGGGTTTTGAGAGAGTAGTCAAGGGCAGAGGCCCAGTGTTGGTGTGGCTGTGAATGCGTTGCCATGGGAGGGTGAGGAGCAGCAGTAAGTTGTAGTGCTGGCGTCCTTGGTGTTGGAGCAATCCCTGGACGTTTTCAATTTTGGAGCCGGCGTCGGGCCGAAACGAGGCGGCGAGCGGGAGCGAACGTCGGGGGTTTTGAGAGAGTAGTCAAGGCCGGAGGCCCAGTGTTGGTGTGGCTGTGAATGCGTTGCCATGGGAGGGTGAGGAGCAGCAGTAGCTTGTAGTGCTGGCGTCCTTGGTGTGGGAGCAATCCCTGGACGTTTTGAATTTTGGAGCCGGCGTCGGGCCGAAATGAGGCGGCGAGCGGGAGCGAACGTCGGGGGTTTTGAGAGAGTAGTCAAGGGCGGAGGCCCAGTGTTGGTGTGGCTGTGAATGCGTTGCCATGGGAGGGTGAGGAGCAGCAGTAGCTTGTAGTGCTGGCGTCCTTGGTGTGGGAGCAATCCCTGGACGTTTTCAATTTTGGAGCCGGCGTCGGGCCGAAACGAGGCGGCGAGCGGGAGCGAACGTCGGGGGTTTTGAGAGAGTAGTCAAGGGCGGAGGCCCAGTGTTGGTGTGGCTGTGAATGCGTTGCCATGGGAGGGTGAGGAGCAGCAGTAGCTTGTAGTGCTGGCATCCTTGGTGTGGGAGCAATCCCTGGACGTTTTCAATTTTGGCGCTGGTGTCGGGCCGAAACGAGGCGGCGAGCGGGAGCGAACGTCGGGGGTTTTGAGAGAGTAGTCAAGGGCAGAGGCCCAGTGTTGGTGTGGCTGTGAATGCGTTGCCATGGGAGGGTGAGGAGCAGCAGTAGCTTGTAGTGCTGGCGTCCTTGGTGTGGGAGCAATCCCTGGACGTTTTCAATTTTGGAGCCGGCGTCGGGCCGAAACGAGGCGGCGAGCGGGAGCGAACGTCGGGAGTTTTGAGAGAGTAGTCAAGGGCAGAGGCCCAGTGTTGGTGTGGCTGTGAATGCGTTGCCATGGGAGGGTGAGGAGCAGCAGTAGCTTGTAGTGCTGGCGTCCTTGGTGTGGGAGCAATCCCTGGACGTTTTCAATTTTGGAGCCGGCTTCGGGCCGAAATGAGGCGGCGAGCGGGAGCGAACGTCGGGGGTTTTGAGAGAGTAGTCAAGGGCGGAGGCCCAGTGTTGGTGTGGCTGTGAATGCGTTGCCATGACAGGGTGAGGAGCAGCAGTAGCTTGTAGTGCTGGCGTCCTTGGTGTGGGAGCAATCCCTGGACGTTTTCAATTTTGGAGCCGGCGTCGGGCCGAAATGAGGCGGCGAGCGGGAGCGAACGTCGGGGGTTTTGAGAGAGTAGTCAAGGCCGGAGGCCCAGTGTTGGTGTGGCTGTGAATGCGTTGCCATGGGAGGGTGAGGAGCAGCAGTAGCTTGTAGTGCTGGCGTCCTTGGTGTGGGAGCAATCCCTGGACGTTTTGAATTTTGGAGCCGGCGTCGGGCAGAAATGAGGCGGCGAGCGGGAGCGAACGTCGGGGGTTTTGAGAGAGTAGTCAAGGGCAGAGGCGCAGTGTTGGTGTGGCTGTGAATGCGTTGCCATGGGAGGGTGAGGAGCAGTAGTAAAGTTGTAGTGCTGGCGTCCTTGGTGTGGGAGCAATCCCTGGACGTTTTCAATTTTGGAGCCGGCGTCGGGCCGAAACGAGGCGGCGAGCGGGAGCGAACGTCGGGGGTTTTGAGAGAGTAGTCAAGGCCGGAGGCCCAGTGTTGGTGTGGCTGTGAATGCGTTGCCATGGGAGGGTGAGGAGCAGCAGTAGCTTGTAGTGCTGGCGTCCTTGGTGTGGGAGCAATCCCTGGACGTTTTGAATTTTGGAGCCGGCGTCGGGCCGAAATGAGGCGGCGAGCGGGAGCGAACGTCGGGGGTTTTGAGAGAGTAGTCAAGGCCGGAGGCCCAGTGTTGGTGTGGCTGTGAATGCGTTGCCATGGGAGGGTGAGGAGCAGCAGTAGCTTGTAGTGCTGGCGTCCTTGGTGTGGGAGCAATGCCTGGACGTTTTGAATTTTGGAGCCGGCGTCGGGCCGAAACGAGGCGGCGAGCGGGAGCGAACGTCGGGGGTTTTGAGAGAGTAGTCAAGGCCGGAGGCCCAGTGTTGGTGTGGCTGTGAATGCGTTGCCATGGGAGGGTGAGGAGCAGCAGTAGCTTGTAGTGCTGGCGTCCTTGGTGTGGGAGCAATCCCTGGACGTTTTCAATTTTGGAGCTGGCGTCGGGCCGAAATGAGGCGGCGAGCGGGAGCGAACGTCGGGGGTTTTGAGAGAGTAGTCAAGGCCGGAGGCCCAGTGTTGCTGTGGCTGTGAATGCGTTGCCATGGGAGGGTGAGGAGCAGCAGTAGCTTGTAGTGCTGGCGTCCTTGGTGTGGGAGCAATCCCTGGACGTTTTCAATTTTGGAGCCGGCGTCGGGCCGAAACGAGGCGGCGAGCGGGAGCGAACGTCGGGGGTTTTGAGAGAGTAGTCAAGGCCGGAGGCCCAGTGTTGGTGTGGCTGTGAATGCGTTGCCATGGGAGGGTGAGGAGCAGCAGTAGCTTGTAGTGCTGGCGTCCTTGGTGTGGGAGCAATCCCTCGACGTTTTCAGTTTTGGAGCTGGCGTCGGGCCGAAATGAGGCGGCAAGCGGGAGCGAACGTCGGGGGTTTTGAGAGAGTAGTCAAGGCCGGAGGCCCAGTGTTGGTGTGGCTGTGAATGCGTTGCCATGGGAGGGTGAGGAGCAGCAGTAGCTTGTATTGCTGGCATCCTTGGTGTTGGAGCAATCCCTGGACGTTTTCAATTTTGGAGCCGGCGTCGGGCCGAAATGAGGCGGCGAGCGGGAGCGAACGTCGGGGGTTTTGAGAGAGTAGTCAAGGCCGGAGGCCCAGTGTTGGTGTGGCTGTGAATGCGTTGCCATGGGAGGGTGAGGAGCAGCAGTAGCTTGTAGTGCTGGCGTCCTTGGTGTGGGAGCAATCCCTGGACGTTTTCAATTTTGGAGCCGGCGTCGGGCCGAAATGAGGCGGCGAGCGGGAGCGAACGTCGGGGGTTTTGAGAGAGTAGTCAAGGGCAGAGGCGCAGTGTTGGTGTGGCTGTGAATGCGTTGCCATGGGAGGGTTAGGAGCAGTAGTAAAGTTGTAGTGCTGGCGTCCTTGGTGTGGGAGCAATCCCTGGACGTTTTCAATTTTGGAGCCGGCGTCGGGCAGAAACGAGGCGGCGAGCGGGAGCGAACGTCGGGGGTTTTGAGAGAGTAGTCAAGGGCAGAGGCCCAGTGTTGGTGTGGCTGTGAATGCGTTGCCATGGGAGGGTGAGGAGCAGCAGTAGCTTGTAGTGCTGGCGTCCTTGGTGTGGGAGCAATCCCTGGACGTTTTGAATTTTGGAGCTGGTGTCGGGCCGAAACGAGGCGGCGAGCGGGAGCGAACGTCGGGAGTTTTGAGAGAGTAGTCAAGGGCAGAGGCCCAGTGTTGTTGTGGCTGTGAATGCGTTGCCATGGGAGGGTGAGGAGCAGCAGTAGCTTGTAGTGCTGGCGTCCTTGGTGTGGGAGCAATCCCTGGACGTTTTGAATTTTGGAGCCGGCGTCGGGCCGAAACGAGGCGGCGAGCGGGAGCGAACGTCGGGGGTTTTGAGAGAGTAGTCAAGGCCGGAGGCCCAGTGTTGGTGTGGCTGTGAATGCGTTGCCATGGGAGGGTGAGGAGCAGCAGTAGCTTGTAGTGCTGGCG
Organism: Morus bassanus; assembly: GCA_031468815.1. Classification (NCBI taxonomy): domain Eukaryota; kingdom Metazoa; phylum Chordata; class Aves; order Suliformes; family Sulidae; genus Morus; species Morus bassanus. The sequence goes on from CM062589.1 coordinate 19,501, forward strand.
TCCTTGGTGTGGGAGCAATCCCTGGACGTTTTCAATTTTGGAGCCGGCGTCGGGCCGAAATGAGGCGGCGAGCGGGAGCGAACGTCGGGGGTTTTGAGAGAGTAGTCAAGGCCGGAGGCGCAGTGTTGGTGTGGCTGTGAATGCGTTGCCATGACAGGGTGAGGAGCAGCGGTAGCTAGTAGTGCTGGCGTCCTTGGTGTGGGAGCAATCCCTGGACGTTTTGAATTTTGGAGCCGGCGTCGGGCCAAAACGAGGCGGCGAGCGGGAGCGAACGTCGGGGGTTTTGAGAGAGTAGTCAAGGGCGGAGGCCCAGTGTTGGTGTGGCTGTGAATGCGTTGCCATGGGAGGGTGAGGAGCAGCAGTAGCTTGTAGTGCTGGCGTCCTTGGTGTGGGAGCAATCCCTGGACGTTTTCAATTTTGGAGCCGGCTTCGGGCCGAAATGAGGCGGCGAGCGGGAGCGAACGTCGGGGGTTTTGAGAGAGTAGTCAAGGCCGGAGGCCCAGTGTTGGTGTGGCTGTGAATGCGTTGCCATGACAGGGTGAGGAGCAGCAGTAGCTTGTAGTGCTGGTGTCCTTGGTGTGGGAGCAATCCCTGGACGTTTTGAATTTTGGAGCCGGCGTCGGGCCGAAATGAGGCGGCGATCGGGAGCGAACGTCGGGGGTTTTGAGAGAGTAGTCAAGGGCAGAGGCCCAGTGTTGGTGTGGCTGTGAATGCGTTGCCATGGGAGGGTGAGGAGCAGCAGTAGCTTGTAGTGCTGGCGTCCTTGGTGTGGGAGCAATCCCTGGACGTTTTCAATTTTGGAGCCAGCGTCGGGCCGAAACGAGGCGGCGAGCGGGAGCGAACGTCGGGAGTTTTGAGAGAGTAGTCAAGGGCAGAGGCCCAGTGTTGGTGTGGCTGTGAATGCGTTGCCATGGGAGGGTGAGGAGCAGCAGTAGCTTGTAGTGCTGGCGTCCTTGGTGTGGGAGCAATCCCTGGACGTTTTCAATTTTGGAGCCGGCTTCGGGCCGAAACGAGGCGGCGAGCGGGAGCGAACGTCGGGGGTTTTGAGAGAGTAGTCAAGGCCGGAGGCCCAGTGTTGGTGTGGCTGTGAATGCGTTGCCATGGGAGGGTGAGGAGCAGCAGTAGCTTGTAGTGCTGGCGTCCTTGGTGTGGGAGCAATCCCTGGACGTTTTCAATTTTGGAGCCGGCTTCGGGCCGAAACGAGGCGGCGAGCGGGAGCGAACGTCGGGGGTTTTGAGAGAGTAGTCAAGGCCGGAGGCCCAGTGTTGGTGTGGCTGTGAATGCGTTGCCATGGGAGGGTGAGGAGCAGCAGTAGCTTGTAGTGCTGGCGTCCTTGGTGTGGGAGCAATCCCTGGACGTTTTCAATTTTGGAGCCGGCGTCGGGCCGAAACGAGGCGGCGAGCGGGAGCGAACGTCGGGGGTTTTGAGAGAGTAGTGAAGGGCAGAGGCCCAGTGTTGGTGTGGCTGTGAATGCGTTGCCATGGGAGGGTGAGGAGCAGCAGTAGCTTGTAGTGCTGGCGTCCTTGGTGTGGGAGCAATCCCTGGACGTTTTCAATTTTGGAGCCGGCGTCGGGCCGAAACGAGGCGGCGAGCGGGAGCGAACGTCGGGGGTTTTGAGAGAGTAGTCAAGGGCGGAGGCCCAGTGTTGGTGTGGCTGTGAATGCGTTGCCATGGGAGGGTGAGGAGCAGCAGTAGCTTGTAGTGCTGGCATCCTTGGTGTGGGAGCAATCCCTGGACGTTTTCAATTTTGGCGCTGGTGTCGGGCCGAAACGAGGCAGCGAGCGGGAGCGAACGTCGGGGGTTTTGAGAGAGTAGTCAAGGGCAGAGGCCCAGTGTTGGTGTGGCTGTGAATGCGTTGCCATGGGAGGGTGAGGAGCAGCAGTAGCTTGTAGTGCTGGCGTCCTTGGTGTGGGAGCAATCCCTGGACGTTTTCAATTTTGGAGCCGGCGTCGGGCCGAAACGAGGCGGCGAGCGGGAGCGAACGTCGGGGGTTTTGAGAGAGTAGTCAAGGCCGGAGGCCCAGTGTTGCTGTGGCTGTGAATGCGTTGCCATGGGAGGGTGAGGACCAGCAGTAGCTTGGAGTGCTGGCGTCCTTGGTGTGGGAGCAATCCCTGGACGTTTTCAATTTTGGAGCCGGCGTCGGGCCGAAATGAGGCGGCGAGCGGGAGCAAACGTCGGGGGTTTTGAGAGAGTAGTCAAGGCCGGAGGCCCAGCGTTGGTGTGGCTGTGAATGCGTTGCCATGACAGGGTGAGGAGCAGCAGTAGCTTGTAGTGCTGGCGTCCTTGGTGTGGGAGCAATCCCTGGACGTTTTCAATTTTGGAGCCGGCGTCGGGCCGAAATGAGGCGGCGAGCGGGAGCGAACGTCGGGGGTTTTGAGAGAGTAGTCAAGGCCGGAGGCCCAGTGTTGGTGTGGCTGTGAATGCGTTGCCATGGGAGGGTGAGGAGCAGCAGTAGCTTGTAGTGCTGGCGTCCTTGGTGTGGGAGCAATCCCTGGACGTTTTCAATTTTGGAGCCGGCGTCGGGCAGAAATGAGGCGGCGAGCGGGAGCGAACGTCGGGGGTTTTGAGAGAGTAGTCAAGGGCAGAGGCCCAGTGTTGGTGTGGCTGTGAATGCGTTGCCATGGGAGGGTGAGGAGCAGCAGTAGCTTGTAGTGCTGGCGTCCTTGGTGTGGGAGCAATCCCTGGACGTTTTCAATTTTGGAGCCGGCTTCGGGCCGAAACGAGGCGGCGAGCGGGAGCGAACGTCGGGGGTTTTGAGAGAGTAGTCAAGGCCGGAGGCCCAGTGTTGGTGTGGCTGTGAATGCGTTGCCATGGGAGGGTGAGGAGCAGCAGTAGCTTGTAGTGCTGGCGTCCTTGGTGTGGGAGCAATCCCTGGACGTTTTCAATTTTGGAGCCGGCTTCGGGCCGAAACGAGGCGGCGAGCGGGAGCGAACGTCGGGGGTTTTGAGAGAGTAGTCAAGGCCGGAGGCCCAGTGTTGGTGTGGCTGTGAATGCGTTGCCATGGGAGGGTGAGGAGCAGCAGTAGCTTGTAGTGCTGGCGTCCTTGGTGTGGGAGCAATCCCTGGACGTTTTCAATTTTGGAGCCGGCGTCGGGCCGAAACGAGGCGGCGAGCGGGAGCGAACGTCGGGGGTTTTGAGAGAGTAGTGAAGGGCAGAGGCCCAGTGTTGGTGTGGCTGTGAATGCGTTGCCATGGGAGGGTGAGGAGCAGCAGTAGCTTGTAGTGCTGGCGTCCTTGGTGTGGGAGCAATCCCTGGACGTTTTCAATTTTGGAGCCGGCGTCGGGCCGAAACGAGGCGGCGAGCGGGAGCGAACGTCGGGGGTTTTGAGAGAGTAGTCAAGGGCGGAGGCCCAGTGTTGGTGTGGCTGTGAATGCGTTGCCATGGGAGGGTGAGGAGCAGCAGTAGCTTGTAGTGCTGGCATCCTTGGTGTGGGAGCAATCCCTGGACGTTTTCAATTTTGGCGCTGGTGTCGGGCCGAAACGAGGCAGCGAGCGGGAGCGAACGTCGGGGGTTTTGAGAGAGTAGTCAAGGGCAGAGGCCCAGTGTTGGTGTGGCTGTGAATGCGTTGCCATGGGAGGGTGAGGAGCAGCAGTAGCTTGTAGTGCTGGCGTCCTTGGTGTGGGAGCAATCCCTGGACGTTTTCAATTTTGGAGCCGGCGTCGGGCCGAAACGAGGCGGCGAGCGGGAGCGAACGTCGGGGGTTTTGAGAGAGTAGTCAAGGCCGGAGGCCCAGTGTTGCTGTGGCTGTGAATGCGTTGCCATGGGAGGGTGAGGACCAGCAGTAGCTTGGAGTGCTGGCGTCCTTGGTGTGGGAGCAATCCCTGGACGTTTTCAATTTTGGAGCCGGCGTCGGGCCGAAATGAGGCGGCGAGCGGGAGCAAACGTCGGGGGTTTTGAGAGAGTAGTCAAGGCCGGAGGCCCAGCGTTGGTGTGGCTGTGAATGCGTTGCCATGACAGGGTGAGGAGCAGCAGTAGCTTGTAGTGCTGGCGTCCTTGGTGTGGGAGCAATCCCTGGACGTTTTCAATTTTGGAGCCGGCGTCGGGCCGAAATGAGGCGGCGAGCGGGAGCGAACGTCGGGGGTTTTGAGAGAGTAGTCAAGGCCGGAGGCCCAGTGTTGGTGTGGCTGTGAATGCGTTGCCATGGGAGGGTGAGGAGCAGCAGTAGCTTGTAGTGCTGGCGTCCTTGGTGTGGGAGCAATCCCTGGACGTTTTCAATTTTGGAGCCGGCGTCGGGCAGAAATGAGGCGGCGAGCGGGAGCGAACGTCGGGGGTTTTGAGAGAGTAGTCAAGGGCAGAGGCCCAGTGTTGGTGTGGCTGTGAATGCGTTGCCATGGGAGGGTGAGGAGCAGTAGTAAAGTTGTAGTGCTGGCGTCCTTGGTGTGGGAGCAATCCCTGGACGTTTTCAATTTTGGAGCCGGCGTCGGGCCGAAACGAGGCGGCGAGCGGGAGCGAACGTCGGGGGTTTTGAGAGAGTAGTCAAGGGCGGAGGCCCAGTGTTGGTGTGGCTGTGAATGCGTTGCCATGGGAGGGTGAGGAGCAGCAGTAGCTTGTAGTGCTGGCGTCCTTGGTGTGGGAGCAATCCCTGGACGTTTTGAATTTTGGAGCCGGCGTCGGGCCGAAATGAGGCGGCGAGCGGGAGCGAACGTCGGGGGTTTTGAGAGAGTAGTCAAGGGCGGAGGCCCAGTGTTGGTGTGGCTGTGAATGCGTTGCCATGGGAGGGTGAGGAGCAGCAGTAGCTTGTAGTGCTGGCGTCCTTGGTGTGGGAGCAATCCCTGGACGTTTTCAATTTTGGAGCCGGCGTCGGGCCGAAACGAGGCGGCGAGCGGGAGCGAACGTCGGGGGTTTTGAGAGAGTAGTCAAGGCCGGAGGCCCAGTGTTGGTGTGGCTGTGAATGCGTTGCCATGGGAGGGTGAGGAGCAGCAGTAGCTTGTAGTGCTGGCGTCCTTGGTGTGGGAGCAATCCCTGGACGTTTTCAATTTTGGAGCCGGCGTCGGGCCGAAATGAGGCGGCGAGCGGGAGCGAACGTCGGGGGTTTTGAGAGAGTAGTCAAGGGCGGAGGCCCAGTGTTGGTGTGGCTGTGAATGCGTTGCCATGGGAGGGTGAGGAGCAGCAGTAGCTTGGAGTGCTGGCGTCCTTGGTGTGGGAGCAATCCCTGGACGTTTTCAATTTTGGAGCCGGCGTCGGGCCGAAACGAGGCGGCGAGCGGGAGCGAACGTCGGGGGTTTTGAGAGAGTAGTCAAGGCCAGAGGCCCAGTGTTGCTGTGGCTGTGAATGCGTTGCCATGGGAGGGTGAGGACCAGCAGTAAGTTGTAGTGCTGGCGTCCTTGGTGTGGGAGCAATCCCTGGACGTTTTCAATTTTGGAGCCGGCGTCGGGCCGAAACGAGGCGGCGAGCGGGAGCGAACGTCGGGGGTTTTGAGAGAGTAGTCAAGGCCGGAGGCCCAGTGTTGGTGTGACTGTGAATGCGTTGCCATGGGAGGGTGAGGAGCAGCAGTACCTTGTAGTGCTGGCGTCCTTGGTGTGGGAGCAATCCCTCGACGTTTTCAGTTTTGGAGCTGGCGTCGGGCCGAAATGAGGCGGCAAGCGGGAGCGAACGTCGGGGGTTTTGAGAGAGTAGTCAAGGCCGGAGGCCCAGTGTTGGTGTGGCTGTGAATGCGTTGCCATGGGAGGGTGAGGAGCAGCAGTAGCTTGTATTGCTGGCATCCTTGGTGTTGGAGCAATCCCTGGACATTTTCAATTTTGGAGCCGGCGTCGGGCCGAAATGAGGCGGCGAGCGGGAGCGAACGTCGGGGGTTTTGAGAGAGTAGTCAAGGCCGGAGGCCCAGTGTTGGTGTGGCTGTGAATGCGTTGCCATGACAGGGTGAGGAGCAGCAGTAGCTTGTAGTGCTGGCGTCCTTGGTGTGGGAGCAATCCCTGGACGTTTTCAATTTTGGAGCCGGCGTCGGGCCGAAATGAGGCGGCGAGCGGGAGCGAACGTCGGGGGTTTTGAGAGAGTAGTCAAGGGCAGAGGCGCAGTGTTGGTGTGGCTGTGAATGCGTTGCCATGGGAGGGTTAGGAGCAGTAGTAAAGTTGTAGTGCTGGCGTCCTTGGTGTGGGAGCAATCCCTGGACGTTTTCAATTTTGGAGCCGGCGTCGGGCAGAAACGAGGCGGCGAGCGGGAGCGAACGTCGGGGGTTTTGAGAGAGTAGTCAAGGCCGGAGGCCCAGTGTTGGTGTGGCTGTGAATGCGTTGCCATGGGAGGGTGAGGAGCAGCAGTAGCTTGTAGTGCTGGCATCCTTGGTGTGGGAGCAATCCCTGGACGTTTTGAATTTTGGAGCTGGTGTCGGGCCGAAACGAGGCGGCGAGCGGGAGCGAACGTCGGGAGTTTTGAGAGAGTAGTCAAGGGCAGAGGCCCAGTGTTGTTGTGGCTGTGAATGCGTTGCCATGACAGGGTGAGGAGCAGCAGTAGCTTGTAGTGCTGGCGTCCTTGGTGTGGGAGCAATCCCTGGACGTTTTCAATTTTGGAGCCGGCGTCGGGCCGAAACGAGGCGGCGAGCGGGAGCGAACGTCGGGGGTTTTGAGAGAGTAGTCAAGGCCGGAGGCCCAGTGTTGGTGTGGCTGTGAATGCGTTGCCATGGGAGGGTGAGGAGCAGCAGTAGCTTGTAGTGCTGGCGTCCTTGGTGTGGGAGCAATCCCTGGACGTTTTCAATTTTGGAGCCGGCGTCGGGCCGAAATGAGGCGGCGAGCGGGAGCGAACGTCGGGGGTTTTGAGAGAGTAGTCAAGGCCGGAGGCGCAGTGTTGGTGTGGCTGTGAATGCGTTGCCATGACAGGGTGAGGAGCAGCGGTAGCTAGTAGTGCTGGCGTCCTTGGTGTGGGAGCAATCCCTGGACGTTTTGAATTTTGGAGCCGGCGTCGGGCCAAAACGAGGCGGCGAGCGGGAGCGAACGTCGGGGGTTTTGAGAGAGTAGTCAAGGGCGGAGGCCCAGTGTTGGTGTGGCTGTGAATGCGTTGCCATGACAGGGTGAGGAGCAGCAGTAGCTTGTAGTGCTGGCGTCCTTGGTGTGGGAGCAATCCCTGGACGTTTTCAATTTTGGAGCCGGCGTCGGGCCGAAATGAGGCGGCGAGCGGGAGCGAACGTCGGGGGTTTTGAGAGAGTAGTCAAGGGCAGAGGCCCAGTGTTGGTGTGGCTGTGAATGCGTTGCCATGGGAGGGTGAGGAGCAGCAGTAGCTTGTAGTGCTGGCGTCCTTGGTGTGGGAGCAATCCCTGGACGTTTTCAATTTTGGAGCCGGCGTCGGGCCGAAATGAGGCGGCGAGCGGGAGCGAACGTCGGGGGTTTTGAGAGAGTAGTCAAGGCCGGAGGCCCAGTGTTGGTGTGGCTGTGAATGCGTTGCCATGGGAGGGTGAGGAGCAGCAGTAGCTTGTAGTGCTGGCGTCCTTGGTGTGGGAGCAATCCCTGGACGTTTTCAATTTTGGAGCCGGCGTCGGGCTGAAATGAGGCGGCGAGCGGGAGCGAACGTCGGGGGTTTTGAGAGAGTAGTCAAGGCCGGAGGCCCAGTGTTGGTGTGGCTGTGAATGCATTGCCATGGGAGGGTGAGGAGCAGCAGTAGCTTGTAGTGCTGGCGTCCTTGGTGTGGGAGCAATCCCTGGACGTTTTCAATTTTGGAGCCGGCGTCGGGCCGAAATGAGGCGGCGAGCGGGAGCGAACGTCGGGGGTTTTGAGAGAGTAGTCAAGGGCGGAGGCCCAGTGTTGCTGTGGCTGTGAATGCGTTGCCATGGGAGGGTGAGGAGCAGCAGTAGCTTGTAGTGCTGGCGTCCTTGGTGTGGGAGCAATCCCTGGACGTTTTCAATTTTGGAGCCGGCGTCGGGCCGAAACGAGGCGGCGAGCGGGAGCGAACGTCGGGGGTTTTGAGAGAGTAGTCAAGGCCAGAGGCCCAGTGTTGCTGTGGCTGTGAATGCGTTGCCATGGGAGGGTGAGGACCAGCAGTAAGTTGTAGTGCTGGCGTCCTTGGTGTGGGAGCAATCCCTGGACGTTTTGAATTTTGGAGCCGGCGTCGGGCCGAAACGAGGCGGCGAGCGGGAGCGAACGTCGGGGGTTTTGAGAGAGTAGTCAAGGCCGGAGGCCCAGTGTTGGTGTGGCTGTGAATGCATTGCCATGGGAGGGTGAGGAGCAGCAGTAAGTTGTAGTGCTGGCGTCCTTGGTGTGGGAGCAATCCCTGGACGTTTTCAATTTTGGAGCTGGCGTCGGGCCGAAACGAGGCGGCGAGCGGGAGCGAACGTCGGGGGTTTTGAGAGAGTAGTCAAGGCCGGAGGCCCAGTGTTGGTGTGGCTGTGAATGCGTTGCCATGGGAGGGTGAGGAGCAGCAGTAGCTTGTAGTGCTGGCGTCCTTGGTGTGGGAGCAATCCCTGGACGTTTTGAATTTTGGAGCCGGCGTCGGGCCGAAATGAGGCGGCGAGCGGGAGCGAACGTCGGGGGTTTTGAGAGAGTAGTCAAGGCCGGAGGCCCAGTGTTGGTGTGGCTGTGAATGCGTTGCCATGGGAGGGTGAGGAGCAGCAGTAGCTTGTATTGCTGGCATCCTTGGTGTTGGAGCAATCCCTGGACGTTTTCAATTTTGGAGCCGGCGTCGGGCCGAAATGAGGCGGCGAGCGGGAGCGAACGTCGGGGGTTTTGAGAGAGTAGTCAAGGGCGGAGGCCCAGTGTTGGTGTGGCTGTGAATGCGTTGCCATGGGAGGGTGAGGAGCAGCAGTAGCTTGTAGTGCTGGCGTCCTTGGTGTGGGAGCAATCCCTGGACGTTTTGAATTTTGGAGCCGGCGTCGGGCCGAAATGAGGCGGCGAGCGGGAGCGAACGTCGGGGGTTTTGAGAGAGTAGTCAAGGGCAGAGGCGCAGTGTTGGTGTGGCTGTGAATGCGTTGCCATGGGAGGGTTAGGAGCAGTAGTAAAGTTGTAGTGCTGGCGTCCTTGGTGTGGGAGCAATCCCTGGACGTTTTGAATTTTGGAGCCGGCGTCGGGCAGAAACGAGGCGGCGAGCGGGAGCGAACGTCGGGGGTTTTGAGAGAGTAGTCAAGGCCGGAGGCCCAGTGTTGGTGTGGCTGTGAATGCGTTGCCATGGGAGGGTGAGGAGCAGCAGTAGCTTGGAGTGCTGGCATCCTTGGTGTGGGAGCAATCCCTGGACGTTTTCAATTTTGGAGCTGGTGTCGGGCCGAAACGAGGCGGCGAGCGGGAGCGAACGTCGGGAGTTTTGAGAGAGTAGTCAAGGGTAGAGGCCCAGTGTTGTTGTGGCTGTGAATGCGTTGCCATGACAGGGTGAGGAGCAGCAGTAGCTTGTAGTGCTGGCGTCCTTGGTGTGGGAGCAATCCCTGGACGTTTTCAATTTTGGAGCCGGCGTCGGGCCGAAACGAGGCGGCGAGCGGGAGCGAACGTCGGGGGTTTTGAGAGAGTAGTCAAGGCCGGAGGCCCAGTGTTGGTGTGGCTGTGAATGCGTTGCCATGGGAGGGTGAGGAGCAGCAGTAGCTTGTAGTGCTGGCGTCCTTGGTGTGGGAGCAATCCCTGGACGTTTTGAATTTTGGAGCCGGCGTCGGGCCGAAATGAGGCGGCGAGCGGGAGCGAACGTCGGGGGTTTTGAGAGAGTAGTCAAGGCCGGAGGCGCAGTGTTGGTGTGGCTGTGAATGCGTTGCCATGACAGGGTGAGGAGCAGCAGTAGCTTGTAGTGCTGGCGTCCTTGGTGTGGGAGCAATCCCTGGACGTTTTCAATTTTGGAGCCGGCGTCGGGCCAAAACGAGGCGGCGAGCGGGAGCGAACGTCGGGGGTTTTGAGAGAGTAGTCAAGGGCGGAGGCCCAGTGTTGGTGTGGCTGTGAATGCGTTGCCATGGGAGGGTGAGGAGCAGCAGTAGCTTGTAGTGCTGGCGTCCTTGGTGTGGGAGCAATCCCTGGACGTTTTCAATTTTGGAGCCGGCGTCGGGCCGAAATGAGGCGGCGAGCGGGAGCGAACGTCGGGGGTTTTGAGAGAGTAGTCAAGGGCAGAGGCGCAGTGTTGGTGTGGCTGTGAATGCGTTGCCATGGGAGGGTTAGGAGCAGTAGTAAAGTTGTAGTGCTGGCGTCCTTGGTGTGGGAGCAATCCCTGGACGTTTTCAATTTTGGAGCCGGCGTCGGGCCAAAACGAGGCGGCGAGCGGGAGCGAACGTCGGGGGTTTTGAGAGAGTAGTCAAGGCTGGAGCCCCAGTGTTGGTGTGGCTGTGAATGCATTGCCATGGGAGGGTGAGGAGCAGCAGTAGCTTGTAGTGCTGGCGTCCTTGGTGTGGGAGCAATCCCTGGACGTTTTCAATTTTGGAGCCGGCGTCGGGCCGAAACGAGGCGCCGAGCGGGAGCGAACGTCGGGGGTTTTGAGAGAGTAGTCAAGGCCGGAGGCCCAGTGTTGGTGTGGCTGTGAATGCGTTGCCATGGGAGGGTGAGGAGCAGCAGTAGCTTGTAGTGCTGGCGTCCTTGGTGTGGGAGCAATCCCTGGACGTTTTCAATTTTGGAGCTGGCGTCGGGCCGAAATGAGGCGGCGAGCGGGAGCGAACGTCGGGGGTTTTGAGAGAGTAGTCAAGGCCGGAGGCCCAGTGTTGGTGTGGCTGTGAATGCGTTGCCATGGGAGGGTGAGGAGCAGCAGTAGCTTGTAGTGCTGGCGTCCTTGGTGTGGGAGCAATCCCTGGACGTTTTCAATTTTGGAGCCGGCGTCGGGCCGAAACGAGGCGGCGAGCGGGAGCGAACGTCGGGGGTTTTGAGAGAGTAGTCAAGGCCGGAGGCCCAGTGTTGGTGTGGCTGTGAATGCGTTGCCATGGGAGGGTGAGGAGCAGCAGTAGCTTGTAGTGCTGGCGTCCTTGGTGTGGGAGCAATCCCTGGACGTTTTCAATTTTGGAGCCGGCGTCGGGCCGAAACGAGGCGGCGAGCGGGAGCGAACGTCGGGGGTTTTGAGAGAGTAGTCAAGGCCGGAGGCCCAGTGTTGGTGTGGCTGTGAATGCGTTGCCATGGGAGGGTGAGGAGCAGCAGTAGCTTGTAGTGCTGGCGTCCTTGGTGTGGGAGCAATCCCTGGACGTTTTCAATTTTGGAGCCGGCGTCGGGCCGAAATGAGGCGGCGAGCGGGAGCGAACGTCGGGAGTTTTGAGAGAGTAGTCAAGGGCGGAGGCCCAGTGTTGGTGTGGCTGTGAATGCGTTGCCATGGGAGGGTGAGGAGCAGCAGTAGCTTGTAGTGCTGGCGTCCTTGGTGTGGGAGCAATCCCTGGACGTTTTCAATTTTGGAGCCGGCGTCGGGCCGAAACGAGGCGGCGAGCGGGAGCGAACATCGAGGGTTTTGAGAGAGTAGTCAAGGGCGGAGGCCCAGTGTTGGTGTGGCTGTGAATGCGTTGCCATGGGAGGGTGAGGAGCAGCAGTAGCTTGTAGTGCTGGCGTCCTTGGTGTGGGAGCAATCCCTGGACGTTTTCAATTTTGGAGCCGGCGTCGGGCCGAAACGAGGCGGCGAGCGGGAGCGAACGTCGGGGGTTTTGAGAGAGTAGTCAAGGGCGGAGGCCCAGTGTTGGTGTGGCTGTGAATGCGTTGCCATGGGAGGGTGAGGAGCAGCAGTAGCTTGTAGTGCTGGCGTCCTTGGTGTGGGAGCAATCCCTGGACGTTTTCAATTTTGGAGCCGGCGTCGGGCCGAAATGAGGCGGCGAGCGGGAGCGAACGTCGGGGGTTTTGAGAGAGTAGTCAAGGGCGGAGGCCCAGTGTTGGTGTGGCTGTGAATGCGTTGCCATGGGAGGGTGAGGAGCAGCAGTAGCTTGGAGTGCTGGCGTCCTTGGTGTGGGAGCAATCCCTGGACGTTTTCAATTTTGGAGCCGGCGTCGGGCCGAAACGAGGCGGCGAGCGGGAGCGAACGTCGGGGGTTTTGAGAGAGTAGTCAAGGGCAGAGGCCCAGTGTTGGTGTGGCTGTGAATGCGTTGCCATGGGAGGGTGAGGACCAGCAGTAAGTTGTAGTGCTGGCGTCCTTGGTGTGGGAGCAATCCCTGGACGTTTTCAATTTTGGAGCCGGCGTCGGGCCGAAACGAGGCGGCGAGCGGGAGCGAACGTCGGGGGTTTTGAGAGAGTAGTCAAGGCCGGAGGCCCAGTGTTGGTGTGACTGTGAATGCGTTGCCATGGGAGGGTGAGGAGCAGCAGTACCTTGTAGTGCTGGCGTCCTTGGTGTGGGAGCAATCCCTCGACGTTTTCAGTTTTGGAGCTGGCGTCGGGCCGAAATGAGGCGGCAAGCGGGAGCGAACGTCGGGGGTTTTGAGAGAGTAGTCAAGGCCGGAGGCCCAGTGTTGGTGTGGCTGTGAATGCGTTGCCATGGGAGGGTGAGGAGCAGCAGTAGCTTGTATTGCTGGCATCCTTGGTGTTGGAGCAATCCCTGGACATTTTCAATTTTGGAGCCGGCGTCGGGCCGAAATGAGGCGGCGAGCGGGAGCGAACGTCGGGGGTTTTGAGAGAGTAGTCAAGGCCGGAGGCCCAGTGTTGGTGTGGCTGTGAATGCGTTGCCATGACAGGGTGAGGAGCAGCAGTAGCTTGTAGTGCTGGCGTCCTTGGTGTGGGAGCAATCCCTGGACGTTTTCAATTTTGGAGCCGGCGTCGGGCCGAAATGAGGCGGCGAGCGGGAGCGAACGTCGGGGGTTTTGAGAGAGTAGTCAAGGGCAGAGGCGCAGTGTTGGTGTGGCTGTGAATGCGTTGCCATGGGAGGGTTAGGAGCAGTAGTAAAGTTGTAGTGCTGGCGTCCTTGGTGTGGGAGCAATCCCTGGACGTTTTCAATTTTGGAGCCGGCGTCGGGCAGAAACGAGGCGGCGAGCGGGAGCGAACGTCGGGGGTTTTGAGAGAGTAGTCAAGGCCGGAGGCCCAGTGTTGGTGTGGCTGTGAATGCGTTGCCATGGGAGGGTGAGGAGCAGCAGTAGCTTGTAGTGCTGGCATCCTTGGTGTGGGAGCAATCCCTGGACGTTTTGAATTTTGGAGCTGGTGTCGGGCCGAAACGAGGCGGCGAGCGGGAGCGAACGTCGGGAGTTTTGAGAGAGTAGTCAAGGGCAGAGGCCCAGTGTTGTTGTGGCTGTGAATGCGTTGCCATGACAGGGTGAGGAGCAGCAGTAGCTTGTAGTGCTGGCGTCCTTGGTGTGGGAGCAATCCCTGGACGTTTTCAATTTTGGAGCCGGCGTCGGGCCGAAACGAGGCGGCGAGCGGGAGCGAACGTCGGGGGTTTTGAGAGAGTAGTCAAGGCCGGAGGCCCAGTGTTGGTGTGGCTGTGAATGCGTTGCCATGGGAGGGTGAGGAGCAGCAGTAGCTTGTAGTGCTGGCGTCCTTGGTGTGGGAGCAATCCCTGGACGTTTTCAATTTTGGAGCCGGCGTCGGGCCGAAATGAGGCGGCGAGCGGGAGCGAACGTCGGGGGTTTTGAGAGAGTAGTCAAGGCCGGAGGCGCAGTGTTGGTGTGGCTGTGAATGCGTTGCCATGACAGGGTGAGGAGCAGCGGTAGCTAGTAGTGCTGGCGTCCTTGGTGTGGGAGCAATCCCTGGACGTTTTGAATTTTGGAGCCGGCGTCGGGCCAAAACGAGGCGGCGAGCGGGAGCGAACGTCGGGGGTTTTGAGAGAGTAGTCAAGGGCGGAGGCCCAGTGTTGGTGTGGCTGTGAATGCGTTGCCATGACAGGGTGAGGAGCAGCAGTAGCTTGTAGTGCTGGCGTCCTTGGTGTGGGAGCAATCCCTGGACGTTTTCAATTTTGGAGCCGGCGTCGGGCCGAAATGAGGCGGCGAGCGGGAGCGAACGTCGGGGGTTTTGAGAGAGTAGTCAAGGGCAGAGGCCCAGTGTTGGTGTGGCTGTGAATGCGTTGCCATGGGAGGGTGAGGAGCAGCAGTAGCTTGTAGTGCTGGCGTCCTTGGTGTGGGAGCAATCCCTGGACGTTTTCAATTTTGGAGCCGGCGTCGGGCCGAAATGAGGCGGCGAGCGGGAGCGAACGTCGGGGGTTTTGAGAGAGTAGTCAAGGCCGGAGGCCCAGTGTTGGTGTGGCTGTGAATGCGTTGCCATGGGAGGGTGAGGAGCAGCAGTAGCTTGTAGTGCTGGCGTCCTTGGTGTGGGAGCAATCCCTGGACGTTTTCAATTTTGGAGCCGGCGTCGGGCTGAAATGAGGCGGCGAGCGGGAGCGAACGTCGGGGGTTTTGAGAGAGTAGTCAAGGCCGGAGGCCCAGTGTTGGTGTGGCTGTGAATGCATTGCCATGGGAGGGTGAGGAGCAGCAGTAGCTTGTAGTGCTGGCGTCCTTGGTGTGGGAGCAATCCCTGGACGTTTTCAATTTTGGAGCCGGCGTCGGGCCGAAATGAGGCGGCGAGCGGGAGCGAACGTCGGGGGTTTTGAGAGAGTAGTCAAGGGCGGAGGCCCAGTGTTGCTGTGGCTGTGAATGCGTTGCCATGGGAGGGTGAGGAGCAGCAGTAGCTTGTAGTGCTGGCGTCCTTGGTGTGGGAGCAATCCCTGGACGTTTTCAATTTTGGAGCCGGCGTCGGGCCGAAACGAGGCGGCGAGCGGGAGCGAACGTCGGGGGTTTTGAGAGAGTAGTCAAGGCCAGAGGCCCAGTGTTGCTGTGGCTGTGAATGCGTTGCCATGGGAGGGTGAGGACCAGCAGTAAGTTGTAGTGCTGGCGTCCTTGGTGTGGGAGCAATCCCTGGACGTTTTGAATTTTGGAGCCGGCGTCGGGCCGAAACGAGGCGGCGAGCGGGAGCGAACGTCGGGGGTTTTGAGAGAGTAGTCAAGGCCGGAGGCCCAGTGTTGGTGTGGCTGTGAATGCATTGCCATGGGAGGGTGAGGAGCAGCAGTAAGTTGTAGTGCTGGCGTCCTTGGTGTGGGAGCAATCCCTGGACGTTTTCAATTTTGGAGCTGGCGTCGGGCCGAAACGAGGCGGCGAGCGGGAGCGAACGTCGGGGGTTTTGAGAGAGTAGTCAAGGCCGGAGGCCCAGTGTTGGTGTGGCTGTGAATGCGTTGCCATGGGAGGGTGAGGAGCAGCAGTAGCTTGTAGTGCTGGCGTCCTTGGTGTGGGAGCAATCCCTGGACGTTTTGAATTTTGGAGCCGGCGTCGGGCCGAAATGAGGCGGCGAGCGGGAGCGAACGTCGGGGGTTTTGAGAGAGTAGTCAAGGCCGGAGGCCCAGTGTTGGTGTGGCTGTGAATGCGTTGCCATGGGAGGGTGAGGAGCAGCAGTAGCTTGTATTGCTGGCATCCTTGGTGTTGGAGCAATCCCTGGACGTTTTCAATTTTGGAGCCGGCGTCGGGCCGAAATGAGGCGGCGAGCGGGAGCGAACGTCGGGGGTTTTGAGAGAGTAGTCAAGGGCGGAGGCCCAGTGTTGGTGTGGCTGTGAATGCGTTGCCATGGGAGGGTGAGGAGCAGCAGTAGCTTGTAGTGCTGGCGTCCTTGGTGTGGGAGCAATCCCTGGACGTTTTGAATTTTGGAGCCGGCGTCGGGCCGAAATGAGGCGGCGAGCGGGAGCGAACGTCGGGGGTTTTGAGAGAGTAGTCAAGGGCAGAGGCGCAGTGTTGGTGTGGCTGTGAATGCGTTGCCATGGGAGGGTTAGGAGCAGTAGTAAAGTTGTAGTGCTGGCGTCCTTGGTGTGGGAGCAATCCCTGGACGTTTTGAATTTTGGAGCCGGCGTCGGGCAGAAACGAGGCGGCGAGCGGGAGCGAACGTCGGGGGTTTTGAGAGAGTAGTCAAGGCCGGAGGCCCAGTGTTGGTGTGGCTGTGAATGCGTTGCCATGGGAGGGTGAGGAGCAGCAGTAGCTTGGAGTGCTGGCATCCTTGGTGTGGGAGCAATCCCTGGACGTTTTCAATTTTGGAGCTGGTGTCGGGCCGAAACGAGGCGGCGAGCGGGAGCGAACGTCGGGAGTTTTGAGAGAGTAGTCAAGGGTAGAGGCCCAGTGTTGTTGTGGCTGTGAATGCGTTGCCATGACAGGGTGAGGAGCAGCAGTAGCTTGTAGTGCTGGCGTCCTTGGTGTGGGAGCAATCCCTGGACGTTTTCAATTTTGGAGCCGGCGTCGGGCCGAAACGAGGCGGCGAGCGGGAGCGAACGTCGGGGGTTTTGAGAGAGTAGTCAAGGCCGGAGGCCCAGTGTTGGTGTGGCTGTGAATGCGTTGCCATGGGAGGGTGAGGAGCAGCAGTAGCTTGTAGTGCTGGCGTCCTTGGTGTGGGAGCAATCCCTGGACGTTTTGAATTTTGGAGCCGGCGTCGGGCCGAAATGAGGCGGCGAGCGGGAGCGAACGTCGGGGGTTTTGAGAGAGTAGTCAAGGCCGGAGGCGCAGTGTTGGTGTGGCTGTGAATGCGTTGCCATGACAGGGTGAGGAGCAGCAGTAGCTTGTAGTGCTGGCGTCCTTGGTGTGGGAGCAATCCCTGGACGTTTTCAATTTTGGAGCCGGCGTCGGGCCAAAACGAGGCGGCGAGCGGGAGCGAACGTCGGGGGTTTTGAGAGAGTAGTCAAGGGCGGAGGCCCAGTGTTGGTGTGGCTGTGAATGCGTTGCCATGGGAGGGTGAGGAGCAGCAGTAGCTTGTAGTGCTGGCGTCCTTGGTGTGGGAGCAATCCCTGGACGTTTTCAATTTTGGAGCCGGCGTCGGGCCGAAATGAGGCGGCGAGCGGGAGCGAACGTCGGGGGTTTTGAGAGAGTAGTCAAGGGCAGAGGCGCAGTGTTGGTGTGGCTGTGAATGCGTTGCCATGGGAGGGTTAGGAGCAGTAGTAAAGTTGTAGTGCTGGCGTCCTTGGTGTGGGAGCAATCCCTGGACGTTTTCAATTTTGGAGCCGGCGTCGGGCCAAAACGAGGCGGCGAGCGGGAGCGAACGTCGGGGGTTTTGAGAGAGTAGTCAAGGCTGGAGCCCCAGTGTTGGTGTGGCTGTGAATGCATTGCCATGGGAGGGTGAGGAGCAGCAGTAGCTTGTAGTGCTGGCGTCCTTGGTGTGGGAGCAATCCCTGGACGTTTTCAATTTTGGAGCCGGCGTCGGGCCGAAACGAGGCGCCGAGCGGGAGCGAACGTCGGGGGTTTTGAGAGAGTAGTCAAGGCCGGAGGCCCAGTGTTGGTGTGGCTGTGAATGCGTTGCCATGGGAGGGTGAGGAGCAGCAGTAGCTTGTAGTGCTGGCGTCCTTGGTGTGGGAGCAATCCCTGGACGTTTTCAATTTTGGAGCTGGCGTCGGGCCGAAATGAGGCGGCGAGCGGGAGCGAACGTCGGGGGTTTTGAGAGAGTAGTCAAGGCCGGAGGCCCAGTGTTGGTGTGGCTGTGAATGCGTTGCCATGGGAGGGTGAGGAGCAGCAGTAGCTTGTAGTGCTGGCGTCCTTGGTGTGGGAGCAATCCCTGGACGTTTTCAATTTTGGAGCCGGCGTCGGGCCGAAACGAGGCGGCGAGCGGGAGCGAACGTCGGGGGTTTTGAGAGAGTAGTCAAGGCCGGAGGCCCAGTGTTGGTGTGGCTGTGAATGCGTTGCCATGGGAGGGTGAGGAGCAGCAGTAGCTTGTAGTGCTGGCGTCCTTGGTGTGGGAGCAATCCCTGGACGTTTTCAATTTTGGAGCCGGCGTCGGGCCGAAACGAGGCGGCGAGCGGGAGCGAACGTCGGGGGTTTTGAGAGAGTAGTCAAGGCCGGAGGCCCAGTGTTGGTGTGGCTGTGAATGCGTTGCCATGGGAGGGTGAGGAGCAGCAGTAGCTTGTAGTGCTGGCGTCCTTGGTGTGGGAGCAATCCCTGGACGTTTTCAATTTTGGAGCCGGCGTCGGGCCGAAATGAGGCGGCGAGCGGGAGCGAACGTCGGGAGTTTTGAGAGAGTAGTCAAGGGCGGAGGCCCAGTGTTGGTGTGGCTGTGAATGCGTTGCCATGGGAGGGTGAGGAGCAGCAGTAGCTTGTAGTGCTGGCGTCCTTGGTGTGGGAGCAATCCCTGGACGTTTTCAATTTTGGAGCCGGCGTCGGGCCGAAACGAGGCGGCGAGCGGGAGCGAACATCGAGGGTTTTGAGAGAGTAGTCAAGGCTGGAGGCCCAGTGTTGGTGTGGCTGTGAATGCGTTGCCATGGGAGGGTGAGGAGCAGCAGTAGCTTGTAGTGCTGGCGTCCTTGGTGTGGGAGCAATCCCTGGACGTTTTCAATTTTGGAGCCGGCGTCGGGCCGAAATGAGGCGGCGAGCGGGAGCGAACGTCGGGGGTTTTGAGAGAGTAGTCAAGGGCGGAGGCCCAGTGTTGGTGTGGCTGTGAATGCGTTGCCATGGGAGGGTGAGGAGCAGCAGTAGCTTGTAGTGCTGGCGTCCTTGGTGTGGGAGCAATCCCTGGACGTTTTCAATTTTGGAGCCGGCGTCGGGCCGAAACGAGGCGGCGAGCGGGAGCGAACGTCGGGGGTTTTGAGAGAGTAGTCAAGGGCGGAGGCCCAGTGTTGGTGTGGCTGTGAATGCGTTGCCATGGGAGGGTGAGGAGCAGCAGTAGCTTGTAGTGCTGGCATCCTTGGTGTGGGAGCAATCCCTGGACGTTTTCAATTTTGGCGCTGGTGTCGGGCCGAAACGAGGCGGCGAGCGGGAGCGAACGTCGGGGGTTTTGAGAGAGTAGTCAAGGGCAGAGGCCCAGTGTTGGTGTGGCTGTGAATGCGTTGCCATGGGAGGGTGAGGAGCAGCAGTAGCTTGTAGTGCTGGCGTCCTTGGTGTGGGAGCAATCCCTGGACGTTTTCAATTTTGGAGCCGGCGTCGGGCCGAAACGAGGCGGCGAGCGGGAGCGAACGTCGGGAGTTTTGAGAGAGTAGTCAAGGGCAGAGGCCCAGTGTTGGTGTGGCTGTGAATGCGTTGCCATGGGAGGGTGAGGAGCAGCAGTAGCTTGGAGTGCTGGCGTCCTTGGTGTGGGAGCAATCCCTGGACGTTTTCAATTTTGGAGCCGGCGTCGGGCCGAAACGAGGCGGCGAGCGGGAGCGAACGTCGGGGGTTTTGAGAGAGTAGTCAAGGCCGGAGGCCCAGTGTTGGTGTGGCTGTGAATGCGTTGCCATGGGAGGGTGAGGAGCAGCAGTAGCTAGTAGTGCTGGCGTCCTTGGTGTGGGAGCAATCCCTGGACGTTTTGAATTTTGGAGCCGGCGTCGGGCCGAAATGAGGCGGCGAGCGGGAGCGAACGTCGGGAGTTTTGAGAGAGTAGTCAAGGGCAGAGGCCCAGTGTTGGTGTGGCTGTGAATGCGTTGCCATGACAGGGTGAGGAGCAGCAGTAGCTTGTAGTGCTGGCGTCCTTGGTGTGGGAGCAATCCCTGGACGTTTTCAATTTTGGAGCTGGCGTCGGGCCGAAACGAGGCGGCGAGCGGGAGCGAACGTCGGGGGTTTTGAGAGAGTAGTCAAGGCTGGAGGCCCAGTGTTGGTGTGGCTGTGAATGCATTGCCATGGGAGGGTGAGGAGCAGCAGTAGCTTGTAGTGCTGGCGTCCTTGGTGTGGGAGCAATCCCTGGACGTTTTCAATTTTGGAGCCGGCGTCGGGCCGAAACGAGGCGGCGAGCGGGAGCGAACGTCGGGGGTTTTGAGAGAGTAGTCAAGGCCGGAGGCCCAGTGTTGGTGTGGCTGTGAATGCGTTGCCATGGGAGGGTGAGGAGCAGCAGTAGCTTGTAGTGCTGGCGTCCTTGGTGTGGGAGCAATCCCTGGACGTTTTCAATTTTGGAGCCGGCGTCGGGCCGAAATGAGGCGGCGAGCGGGAGCGAACGTCGGGGGTTTTGAGAGAGTAGTCAAGGCCGGAGGCCCAGTGTTGGTGTGGCTGTGAATGCGTTGCCATGGGAGGGTGAGGAGCAGCAGTAGCTTGTAGTGCTGGCGTCCTTGGTGTGGGAGCAATCCCTGGACGTTTTCAATTTTGGAGCCGGCGTCGGGCCGAAATGAGGCGGCGAGCGGGAGCGAACGTCAGGGGTTTTGAGAGAGTAGTCAAGGCCGGAGGCCCAGTGTTGGTGTGGCTGTGAATGCATTGCCATGGGAGGGTGAGGAGCAGCAGTAGCTTGTAGTGCTGGCGTCCTTGGTGTGGGAGCAATCCCTGGACGTTTTCAATTTTGGAGCCGGCGTCGGGCCGAAACGAGGCGGCGAGCGGGAGCGAACGTCGGGGGTTTTGAGAGAGTAGTCAAGGCCGGAGGCCCAGTGTTGGTGTGGCTGTGAATGCGTTGCCATGGGAGGGTGAGGAGCAGCAGTAGCTTGGAGTGCTGGCGTCCTTGGTGTGGGAGCAATCCCTGGACGTTTTCAATTTTGGAGCCGGCGTCGGGCCGAAATGAGGCGGCGAGCGGGAGCGAACGTCGGGGGTTTTGAGAGAGTAGTCAAGGCCGGAGGCCCAGTGTTGGTGTGGCTGTGAATGCGTTGCCATGGGAGGGTGAGGAGCAGCAGTAGCTTGTAGTGCTGGCGTCCTTGGTGTTGGAGCAATCCCTGGACGTTTTCAATTTTGGAGCCGGCGTCGGGCCGAAACGAGGCGGCGAGCGGGAGCGAACGTCGGGGGTTTTGAGAGAGTAGTCAAGGCCGGAGGCCCAGTGTTGGTGTGGCTGTGAATGCGTTGCCATGGGAGGGTGAGGAGCAGCAGTAGCTTGTAGTGCTGGCATCCTTGGTGTGGGAGCAATCCCTGGACGTTTTCAATTTTGGCGCTGGTGTCGGGCCGAAACGAGGCGGCGAGCGGGAGCGAACGTCGGGGGTTTTGAGAGAGTAGTCAAGGGCAGAGGCCCAGTGTTGGTGTGGCTGTGAATGCGTTGCCATGGGAGGGTGAGGAGCAGCAGTAGCTTGTAGTGCTGGCGTCCTTGGTGTGGGAGCAATCCCTGGACGTTTTCAATTTTGGAGCCGGCGTCGGGCCGAAACGAGGCGGCGAGCGGGAGCGAACGTCGGGAGTTTTGAGAGAGTAGTCAAGGGCAGAGGCCCAGTGTTGGTGTGGCTGTGAATGCGTTGCCATGGGAGGGTGAGGAGCAGCAGTAGCTTGTAGTGCTGGCGTCCTTGGTGTGGGAGCAATCCCTGGACGTTTTCAATTTTGGAGCCGGCTTCGGGCCGAAACGAGGCGGCGAGCAGGAGCGAACGTCGGGGGTTTTGAGAGAGTAGTCAAGGGCGGAGGCCCAGTGTTGGTGTGGCTGTGAATGCGTTGCCATGGGAGGGTGAGGAGCAGCAGTAGCTTGTAGTGCTGGCGTCCTTGGTGTGGGAGCAATCCCTGGACGTTTTGAATTTTGGAGCCGGCATCGGGCCGAAACGAGGCGGCGAGCGGGAGCGAACGTCGGGGGTTTTGAGAGAGTAGTCAAGGGCGGAGGCCCAGTGTTGGTGTGGCTGTGAATGCGTTGCCATGGGAGGGTGAGGAGCAGCAGTAGCTTGTAGTGCTGGCATCCTTGGTGTGGGAGCAATCCCTGGACGTTTTCAATTTTGGCGCTGGTGTCGGGCCGAAACGAGGCGGCGAGCGGGAGCGAACGTCGGGGGTTTTGAGAGAGTAGTCAAGGGCAGAGGCCCAGTGTTGGTGTGGCTGTGAATGCGTTGCCATGGGAGGGTGAGGAGCAGCAGTAGCTTGTAGTGCTGGCGTCCTTGGTGTGGGAGCAATCCCTGGACGTTTTCAATTTTGGAGCCGGCGTCGGGCCGAAACGAGGCGGCGAGCGGGAGCGAACGTCGGGAGTTTTGAGAGAGTAGTCAAGGGCAGAGGCCCAGTGTTGGTGTGGCTGTGAATGCGTTGCCATGGGAGGGTGAGGAGCAGCAGTAGCTTGTAGTGCTGGCGTCCTTGGTGTGGGAGCAATCCCTGGACGTTTTCAATTTTGGAGCCGGCTTCGGGCCGAAACGAGGCGGCGAGCAGGAGCGAACGTCGGGGGTTTTGAGAGAGTAGTCAAGGGCGGAGGCCCAGTGTTGGTGTGGCTGTGAATGCGTTGCCATGGGAGGGTGAGGAGCAGCAGTAGCTTGTAGTGCTGGCGTCCTTGGTGTGGGAGCAATCCCTGGACGTTTTGAATTTTGGAGCCGGCATCGGGCCGAAACGAGGCGGCGAGCGGGAGCGAACGTCGGGGGTTTTGAGAGAGTAGTCAAGGGCGGAGGCCCAGTGTTGGTGTGGCTGTGAATGCGTTGCCATGGGAGGGTGAGGAGCAGCAGTAGCTTGTAGTGCTGGCGTCCTTGGTGTGGGAGCAATCCCTGGACGTTTTCAATTTTGGAGCCGGCGTCGGGCCGAAATGAGGCGGCGAGCGGGAGCGAACGTCGGGGGTTTTGAGAGAGTAGTCAAGGGCGGAGGCCCAGTGTTGGTGTGGCTGTGAATGCGTTGCCATGGGAGGGTGAGGAGCAGCAGTAGCTTGTAGTGCTGGCGTCCTTGGTGTGGGAGCAATCCCTGGACGTTTTCAATTTTGGCGCTGGTGTCGGGCCGAAACGAGGCGGCGAGCGGGAGCGAACGTCGGGGGTTTTGAGAGAGTAGTCAAGGGCAGAGGCCCAGTGTTGGTGTGGCTGTGAATGCGTTGCCATGGGAGGGTGAGGAGCAGCAGTAGCTTGTAGTGCTGGCGTCCTTGGTGTGGGAGCAATCCCTGGACGTTTTCAATTTTGGAGCCGGCGTCGGGCCGAAACGAGGCGGCGAGCGGGAGCGAACGTCGGGGGTTTTGAGAGAGTAGTCAAGGCCGGAGGCCCAGTGTTGGTGTGGCTGTGAATGCGTTGCCATGGGAGGGTGAGGAGCAGCAGTAGCTTGTAGTGCTGGCGTCCTTGGTGTGGGAGCAATCCCTGGACGTTTTGAATTTTGGAGCCGGCGTCGGGCCGAAACGAGGCGGCGAGCGGGAGCGAACGTCGGGGGTTTTGAGAGAGTAGTCAAGGCCGGAGGCCCAGTGTTGGTGTGGCTGTGAATGCGTTGCCATGGGAGGGTGAGGAGCAGCAGTAGCTTGTAGTGCTGGCGTCCTTGGTGTGGGAGCAATCCCTGGACGTTTTGAATTTTGGAGCCGGCGTCGGGCCGAAATGAGGCGGCGAGCGGGAGCGAACGTCGGGGGTTTTGAGAGAGTAGTCAAGGGCGGAGGCCCAGTGTTGCTGTGGCTGTGAATGCGTTGCCATGGGAGGGTGAGGAGCAGCAGTAGCTTGTAGTGCTGGCGTCCTTGGTGTGGGAGCAATCCCTGGACGTTTTCAATTTTGGAGCCGGCGTCGGGCCGAAACGAGGCGGCGAGCGGGAGCGAACGTCGGGGGTTTTGCGAGAGTAGTCAAGGGCAGAGGCCCAGTGTTGGTGTGACTGTGAATGCGTTGCCATGGGAGGGTGAGGAGCAGCAGTAGCTTGGAGTGCTGGCGTCCTTGGTGTGGGAGCAATCCCTCGATGTTTTCAGTTTTGGAGCTGGCGTCGGGCCGAAATGAGGCGGCAAGCGGGAGCGAACGTCGGGGGTTTTGAGAGAGTAGTCAAGGGCGGAGGCCCAGTGTTGGTGTGGCTGTGAATGCGTTGCCATGGGAGGGTGAGGAGCAGCAGTAGCTTGTATTGCTGGCATCCTTGGTGTTGGAGCAATCCCTGGACGTTTTCAATTTTGGAGCCGGCGTCGGGCCGAAATGAGGCGGCGAGCGGGAGCGAACGTCGGGGGTTTTGAGAGAGTAGTCAAGGGCAGAGGCCCAGTGTTGGTGTGGCTGTGAATGCGTTGCCATGGGAGGGTTAGGAGCAGTAGTAAAGTTGTAGTGCTGGCGTCCTTGGTGTGGGAGCAATCCCTGGACGTTTTCAATTTTGGAGCCGGCGTCGGGCAGAAACGAGGCGGCGAGCGGGAGCGAACGTCGGGGGTTTTGAGAGAGTAGTCAAGGCCGGAGGCCCAGTGTTGGTGTGGCTGTGAATGCGTTGCCATGGGAGGGTGAGGAGCAGCAGTAGCTTGTAGTGCTGGCGTCCTTGGTGTGGGAGCAATCCCTGGACGTTTTGAATTTTGGAGCCGGCGTCGGGCCGAAACGAGGCGGCGAGCGGGAGCGAACGTCGGGAGTTTTGAGAGAGTAGTCAAGGGCAGAGGCCCAGTGTTGTTGTGGCTGTGAATGCGTTGCCATGACAGGGTGAGGAGCAGCAGTAGCTTGTAGTGCTGGCGTCCTTGGTGTGGGAGCAATCCCTGGACGTTTTCAATTTTGGAGCCGGCGTCGGGCCGAAACGAGGCGGCGAGCGGGAGCGAACGTCGGGGGTTTTGAGAGAGTAGTCAAGGCCGGAGGCCCAGTGTTGGTGTGGCTGTGAATGCGTTGCCATGGGAGGGTGAGGAGCAGCAGTAGCTTGTAGTGCTGGCGTCCTTGGTGTGGGAGCAATCCCTGGACGTTTTGAATTTTGGAGCCGGCGTCGGGCCGAAATGAGGCGGCGAGCGGGAGCGAACGTCGGGGGTTTTGAGAGAGTAGTCAAGGCCGGAGGCCCAGTGTTGGTGTGGCTGTGAATGCGTTGCCATGGGAGGGTGAGGAGCAGCAGTAGCTTGTAGTGCTGGCGTCCTTGGTGTGGGAGCAATCCCTGGACGTTTTCAATTTTGGAGCCGGCGTCGGGCCGAAATGAGGCGGCGATCGGGAGCGAACGTCGGGGGTTTTGAGAGAGTAGTCAAGGGCAGAGGCCCAGTGTTGGTGTGGCTGTGAATGCGTTGCCATGGGAGGGTGAGGAGCAGCAGTAGCTTGTAGTGCTGGCGTCCTTGGTGTGGGAGCAATCCCTGGACGTTTTCAATTTTGGAGCTGGCGTCGGGCCGAAACGAGGCGGCGAGCGGGAGCGAACGTCGGGGGTTTTGAGAGAGTAGTCAAGGCTGGAGGCCCAGTGTTGGTGTGGCTGTGAATGCATTGCCATGGGAGGGTGAGGAGCAGCAGTAGCTTGTAGTGCTGGCGTCCTTGGTGTGGGAGCAATCCCTGGACGTTTTCAATTTTGGAGCCGGCGTCGGGCCGAAACGAGGCGGCGAGCGGGAGCGAACGTCGGGGGTTTTGAGAGAGTAGTCAAGGCCGGAGGCCCAGAGTTGGTGTGGCTGTGAATGCGTTGCCATGGGAGGGTGAGGAGCAGCAGCAGCTTGTAGTGCTGGCGTCCTTGGTGTGGGAGCAATCCCTGGACGTTTTCAATTTTGGAGCCGGCGTCGGGCCGAAATGAGGCGGCGAGCGGGAGCGAACGTCGGGGGTTTTGAGAGAGTAGTCAAGGCCGGAGGCCCAGTGTTGGTGTGGCTGTGAATGCGTTGCCATGGGAGGGTGAGGAGCAGCAGTAGCTTGTAGTGCTGGCGTCCTTGGTGTGGGAGCAATCCCTGGACGTTTTCAATTTTGGAGCCGGCGTCGGGCCGAAATGAGGCGGCGAGCGGGAGCGAACGTCGGGGGTTTTGAGAGAGTAGTCAAGGCCGGAGGCCCAGTGTTGGTGTGGCTGTGAATGCATTGCCATGGGAGGGTGAGGAGCAGCAGTAGCTTGTAGTGCTGGCGTCCTTGGTGTGGGAGCAATCCCTGGACGTTTTCAATTTTGGAGCCGGCGTCGGGCCGAAATGAGGCGGCGAGCGGGAGCGAACGTCGGGGGTTTTGAGAGAGTAGTCAAGGCCGGAGGCCCAGTGTTGGTGTGGCTGTGAATGCGTTGCCATGGGAGGGTGAGGAGCAGCAGTAGCTTGGAGTGCTGGCGTCCTTGGTGTGGGAGCAATCCCTGGACGTTTTCAATTTTGGAGCCGGCGTCGGGCCGAAACGAGGCGGCGAGCGGGAGCGAACGTCGGGGGTTTTGAGAGAGTAGTCAAGGCCAGAGGCCCAGTGTTGGTGTGGCTGTGAATGCGTTGCCATGGGAGGGTGAGGAGCAGCAGTAAGTTGTAGTGCTGGCGTCCTTGGTGTGGGAGCAATCCCTGGACGTTTTCAATTTTGGAGCCGGCGTCGGGCCGAAACGAGGCGGCGAGCGGGAGCGAACGTCGGGGGTTTTGAGAGAGTAGTCAAGGCCGGAGGCCCAGTGTTGGTGTGGCTGTGAATGCGTTGCCATGAGAGGGTGAGGAGCAGCAGTAGCTTGGAGTGCTGGCGTCCTTGGTGTGGGAGCAATCCCTGGACGTTTTCAGTTTTGGAGCTGGCGTCGGGCCGAAATGAGGCGGCGAGCGGGAGCGAACGTCGGGGGTTTTGAGAGAGTAGTCAAGGCCGGAGGCCCAGTGTTGGTGTGGCTGTGAATGCGTTGCCATGGGAGGGTGAGGAGCAGCAGTAGCTTGTAGTGCTGGCGTCCTTGGTGTGGGAGCAATCCCTGGACGTTTTCAATTTTGGAGCCGGCGTCGGGCCGAAACGAGGCGGCGAGCGGGAGCGAACGTCGGGGGTTTTGAGAGAGTAGTCAAGGCCGGAGGCCCAGTGTTGGTGTGGCTGTGAATGCGTTGCCATGGGAGGGTGAGGAGCAGCAGTAGCTTGTAGTGCTGGCGTCCTTGGTGTGGGAGCAATCCCTGGACGTTTTGAATTTTGGAGCCGGCGTCGGGCCGAAATGAGGCGGCGAGCGGGAGCGAACGTCGGGGGTTTTGAGAGAGTAGTCAAGGGCGGAGGCCCAGTGTTGCTGTGGCTGTGAATGCGTTGCCATGGGAGGGTGAGGACCAGCAGTAAGTTGTAGTGCTGGCGTCCTTGGTGTGGGAGCAATCCCTGGACGTTTTCAATTTTGGAGCCGGCGTCGGGCCGAAACGAGGCGGCGAGCGGGAGCGAACGTCGGGGGTTTTGAGAGAGTAGTCAAGGCCGGAGGCCCAGTGTTGGTGTGACTGTGAATGCGTTGCCATGGGAGGGTGAGGAGCAGCAGTAGCTTGGAGTGCTGGCGTCCTTGGTGTGGGAGCAATCCCTCGACGTTTTCAGTTTTGGAGCCGGCGTCGGGCCGAAATGAGGCGGCAAGCGGGAGCGAACGTCGGGGGTTTTGAGAGAGTAGTCAAGGCCGGAGGCCCAGTGTTGGTGTGGCTGTGAATGCGTTGCCATGGGAGGGTGAGGAGCAGCAGTAGCTTGTATTGCTGGCATCCTTGGTGTTGGAGCAATCCCTGGACGTTTTCAATTTTGGAGCCGGCGTCGGGCCGAAATGAGGCGGCGAGCGGGAGCGAACGTCGGGGGTTTTGAGAGAGTAGTCAAGGCCGGAGGCCCAGTGTTGGTGTGGCTGTGAATGCGTTGCCATGGGAGGGTGAGGAGCAGCAGTAGCTTGTAGTGCTGGCGTCCTTGGTGTGGGAGCAATCCCTGGACGTTTTCAATTTTGGAGCCGGCGTCGGGCCGAAATGAGGCGGCGAGCGGGAGCGAACGTCGGGGGTTTTGAGAGAGTAGTCAAGGCCGGAGGCGCAGTGTTGGTGTGGCTGTGAATGCGTTGCCATGACAGGGTGAGGAGCAGCGGTAGCTAGTAGTGCTGGCGTCCTTGGTGTGGGAGCAATCCCTGGACGTTTTGAATTTTGGAGGCGGCGTCGGGCCAAAACGAGGCGGCGAGCGGGAGCGAACGTCGGGGGTTTTGAGAGAGTAGTCAAGGGCGGAGGCCCAGTGTTGGTGTGGCTGTGAATGCGTTGCCATGGGAGGGTGAGGAGCAGCAGTAGCTTGTAGTGCTGGCGTCCTTGGTGTGGGAGCAATCCCTGGACGTTTTCAATTTTGGAGCCGGCGTCGGGCCGAAATGAGGCGGCGATCGGGAGCGAACGTCGGGGGTTTTGAGAGAGTAGTCAAGGGCAGAGGCCCAGTGTTGGTGTGGCTGTGAATGCGTTGCCATGGGAGGGTGAGGAGCAGCAGTAGCTTGTAGTGCTGGCGTCCTTGGTGTGGGAGCAATCCCTGGACGTTTTCAATTTTGGAGCTGGCGTCGGGCCGAAACGAGGCGGCGAGCGGGAGCGAACGTCGGGGGTTTTGAGAGAGTAGTCAAGGCTGGAGGCCCAGTGTTGGTGTGGCTGTGAATGCATTGCCATGGGAGGGTGAGGAGCAGCAGTAGCTTGTAGTGCTGGCGTCCTTGGTGTGGGAGCAATCCCTGGACGTTTTCAATTTTGGAGCCGGCGTCGGGCCGAAACGAGGCGGCGAGCGGGAGCGAACGTCGGGGGTTTTGAGAGAGTAGTCAAGGCCGGAGGCCCAGAGTTGGTGTGGCTGTGAATGCGTTGCCATGGGAGGGTGAGGAGCAGCAGTAGCTTGTAGTGCTGGCGTCCTTGGTGTGGGAGCAATCCCTGGACGTTTTCAATTTTGGAGCCGGCGTCGGGCCGAAATGAGGCGGCGAGCGGGAGCGAACGTCGGGGGTTTTGAGAGAGTAGTCAAGGCCGGAGGCCCAGTGTTGGTGTGGCTGTGAATGCGTTGCCATGGGAGGGTGAGGAGCAGCAGTAGCTTGTAGTGCTGGCGTCCTTGGTGTGGGAGCAATCCCTGGACGTTTTCAATTTTGGAGCCGGCGTCGGGCCGAAATGAGGCGGCGAGCGGGAGCGAACGTCGGGGGTTTTGAGAGAGTAGTCAAGGCCGGAGGCCCAGTGTTGGTGTGGCTGTGAATGCATTGCCATGGGAGGGTGAGGAGCAGCAGTAGCTTGTAGTGCTGGCGTCCTTGGTGTGGGAGCAATCCCTGGACGTTTTCAATTTTGGAGCCGGCGTCGGGCCGAAATGAGGCGGCGAGCGGGAGCGAACGTCGGGGGTTTTGAGAGAGTAGTCAAGGGCGGAGGCCCAGTGTTGCTGTGGCTGTGAATGCGTTGCCATGGGAGGGTGAGGAGCAGCAGTAGCTTGGAGTGCTGGCGTCCTTGGTGTGGGAGCAATCCCTGGACGTTTTCAATTTTGGAGCCGGCGTCGGGCCGAAACGAGGCGGCGAGCGGGAGCGAACGTCGGGGGTTTTGAGAGAGTAGTCAAGGCCAGAGGCCCAGTGTTGGTGTGGCTGTGAATGCGTTGCCATGGGAGGGTGAGGACCAGCAGTAAGTTGTAGTGCTGGCGTCCTTGGTGTGGGAGCAATCCCTGGACGTTTTCAATTTTGGAGCCGGCGTCGGGCCGAAACGAGGCGGCGAGCGGGAGCGAACGTCGGGGGTTTTGAGAGAGTAGTCAAGGCCGGAGGCCCAGTGTTGGTGTGGCTGTGAATGCGTTGCCATGGGAGGGTGAGGAGCAGCAGTAGCTTGGAGTGCTGGCGTCCTTGGTGTGGGAGCAATCCCTGGACGTTTTCAGTTTTGGAGCTGGCGTCGGGCCGAAATGAGGCGGCGAGCGGGAGCGAACGTCGGGGGTTTTGAGAGAGTAGTCAAGGGCAGAGGCCCAGTGTTGGTGTGGCTGTGAATGCGTTGCCATGGGAGGGTGAGGAGCAGCAGTAGCTTGTAGTGCTGGCATCCTTGGTGTGGGAGCAATCCCTGGACGTTTTCAATTTTGGAGCTGGTGTCGGGCCGAAACGAGGCGGCGAGCGGGAGCGAACGTCGGGAGTTTTGAGAGAGTAGTCAAGGGCAGAGGCCCAGTGTTGGTGTGGCTGTGAATGCGTTGCCATGACAGGGTGAGGAGCAGCAGTAGCTTGTAGTGCTGGCGTCCTTGGTGTGGGAGCAATCCCTGGACGTTTTCAATTTTGGAGCCGGCGTCGGGCCGAAACGAGGCGGCGAGCGGGAGCGAACGTCGGGGGTTTTGAGAGAGTAGTCAAGGCCGGAGGCCCAGTGTTGGTGTGGCTGTGAATGCGTTGCCATGGGAGGGTGAGGAGCAGCAGTAGCTTGTAGTGCTGGCATCCTTGGTGTGGGAGCAATCCCTGGACGTTTTGAATTTTGGAGCCGGCGTCGGGCCGAAACGAGGCGGCGAGCGGGAGCGAACGTCGGGAGTTTTGAGAGAGTAGTCAACGGCAGAGGCCCAGTGTTGTTGTGGCTGTGAATGCGTTGCCATGACAGGGTGAGGAGCAGCAGTAGCTTGTAGTGCTGGCGTCCTTGGTGTGGGAGCAATCCCTGGACGTTTTCAATTTTGGAGCCGGCGTCGGGCCGAAACGAGGCGGCGAGCGGGAGCGAACGTCGGGGGTTTTGAGAGAGTAGTCAAGGCCGGAGGCCCAGTGTTGGTGTGGCTGTGAATGCGTTGCCATGGGAGGGTGAGGAGCAGCAGTAGCTTGTAGTGCTGGCGTCCTTGGTGTGGGAGCAATCCCTGGACGTTTTCAATTTTGGAGCCGGCGTCGGGCCGAAATGAGGCGGCGAGCGGGAGCGAACGTCGGGGGTTTTGAGAGAGTAGTCAAGGCCGGAGGCGCAGTGTTGGTGTGGCTGTGAATGCGTTGCCATGACAGGGTGAGGAGCAGCGGTAGCTAGTAGTGCTGGCGTCCTTGGTGTGGGAGCAATCCCTGGACGTTTTGAATTTTGGAGGCGGCGTCGGGCCAAAACGAGGCGGCGAGCGGGAGCGAACGTCGGGGGTTTTGAGAGAGTAGTCAAGGGCGGAGGCCCAGTGTTGGTGTGGCTGTGAATGCGTTGCCATGGGAGGGTGAGGAGCAGCAGTAGCTTGTAGTGCTGGCGTCCTTGGTGTGGGAGCAATCCCTGGACGTTTTCAATTTTGGAGCCGGCGTCGGGCCGAAATGAGGCGGCGATCGGGAGCGAACGTCGGGGGTTTTGAGAGAGTAGTCAAGGGCAGAGGCCCAGTGTTGGTGTGGCTGTGAATGCATTGCCATGGGAGGGTGAGGAGCAGCAGTAGCTTGTAGTGCTGGCGTCCTTGGTGTGGGAGCAATCCCTGGACGTTTTCAATTTTGGAGCTGGCGTCGGGCCGAAACGAGGCGGCGAGCGGGAGCGAACGTCGGGGGTTTTGAGAGAGTAGTCAAGGCTGGAGGCCCAGTGTTGGTGTGGCTGTGAATGCATTGCCATGGGAGGGTGAGGAGCAGCAGTAGCTTGTAGTGCTGGCGTCCTTGGTGTGGGAGCAATCCCTGGACGTTTTCAATTTTGGAGCCGGCGTCAGGCCGAAACGAGGCGGCGAGCGGGAGCGAACGTCGGGGGTTTTGAGAGAGTAGTCAAGGCCGGAGGCCCAGAGTTGGTGTGGCTGTGAATGCGTTGCCATGGGAGGGTGAGGAGCAGCAGTAGCTTGTAGTGCTGGCGTCCTTGGTGTGGGAGCAATCCCTGGACGTTTTCAATTTTGGAGCCGGCGTCGGGCCGAAATGAGGCGGCGAGCGGGAGCGAACGTCGGGGGTTTTGAGAGAGTAGTCAAGGCCGGAGGCCCAGTGTTGGTGTGGCTGTGAATGCGTTGCCATGGGAGGGTGAGGAGCAGCAGTAGCTTGTAGTGCTGGCGTCCTTGGTGTGGGAGCAATCCCTGGACGTTTTCAATTTTGGAGCCGGCGTCGGGCCGAAATGAGGCGGCGAGCGGGAGCGAACGTCGGGGGTTTTGAGAGAGTAGTCAAGGCCGGAGGCCCAGTGTTGGTGTGGCTGTGAATGCATTGCCATGGGAGGGTGAGGAGCAGCAGTAGCTTGTAGTGCTGGCGTCCTTGGTGTGGGAGCAATCCCTGGACGTTTTCAATTTTGGAGCCGGCGTCGGGCCGAAATGAGGCGGCGAGCGGGAGCGAACGTCGGGGGTTTTGAGAGAGTAGTCAAGGGCGGAGGCCCAGTGTTGCTGTGGCTGTGAATGCGTTGCCATGGGAGGGTGAGGAGCAGCAGTAGCTTGGAGTGCTGGCGTCCTTGGTGTGGGAGCAATCCCTGGACGTTTTCAATTTTGGAGCCGGCGTCGGGCCGAAACGAGGCGGCGAGCGGGAGCGAACGTCGGGGGTTTTGAGAGAGTAGTCAAGGCCAGAGGCCCAGTGTTGGTGTGGCTGTGAATGCGTTGCCATGGGAGGGTGAGGACCAGCAGTAAGTTGTAGTGCTGGCGTCCTTGGTGTGGGAGCAATCCCTGGACGTTTTCAATTTTGGAGCCGGCGTCGGGCCGAAACGAGGCGGCGAGCGGGAGCGAACGTCGGGGGTTTTGAGAGAGTAGTCAAGGCCGGAGGCCCAGTGTTGGTGTGGCTGTGAATGCGTTGCCATGGGAGGGTGAGGAGCAGCAGTAGCTTGGAGTGCTGGCGTCCTTGGTGTGGGAGCAATCCCTGGACGTTTTCAGTTTTGGAGCTGGCGTCGGGCCGAAATGAGGCGGCGAGCGGGAGCGAACGTCGGGGGTTTTGAGAGAGTAGTCAAGGGCAGAGGCCCAGTGTTGGTGTGGCTGTGAATGCGTTGCCATGGGAGGGTGAGGAGCAGCAGTAGCTTGTAGTGCTGGCATCCTTGGTGTGGGAGCAATCCCTGGACGTTTTCAATTTTGGAGCTGGTGTCGGGCCGAAACGAGGCGGCGAGCGGGAGCGAACGTCGGGAGTTTTGAGAGAGTAGTCAAGGGCAGAGGCCCAGTGTTGGTGTGGCTGTGAATGCGTTGCCATGACAGGGTGAGGAGCAGCAGTAGCTTGTAGTGCTGGCGTCCTTGGTGTGGGAGCAATCCCTGGACGTTTTCAATTTTGGAGCCGGCGTCGGGCCGAAACGAGGCGGCGAGCGGGAGCGAACGTCGGGGGTTTTGAGAGAGTAGTCAAGGCCGGAGGCCCAGTGTTGGTGTGGCTGTGAATGCGTTGCCATGGGAGGGTGAGGAGCAGCAGTAGCTTGTAGTGCTGGCGTCCTTGGTGTGGGAGCAATCCCTGGACGTTTTGAATTTTGGAGCCGGCGTCGGGCCGAAATGAGGCGGCGAGCGGGAGCGAACGTCGGGGGTTTTGAGAGAGTAGTCAAGGGCGGAGGCCCAGTGTTGGTGTGGCTGTGAATGCATTGCCATGGGAGGGTGAGGAGCAGCGGTAGCTAGTAGTGCTGGCGTCCTTGGTGTGGGAGCAATCCCTGGACGTTTTGAATTTTGGAGCCGGCGTCGGGCCAAAACGAGGCGGCGAGCGGGAGCGAACGTCGGGGGTTTTGAGAGAGTAGTCAAGGGCGGAGGCCCAGTGTTGGTGTGGCTGTGAATGCGTTGCCATGGGAGGGTGAGGAGCAGCAGTAGCTTGTAGTGCTGGCGTCCTTGGTGTGGGAGCAATCCCTGGACGTTTTCAATTTTGGAGCTGGCGTCGGGCCGAAACGAGGCGGCGAGCGGGAGCGAACGTCGGGGGTTTTGAGAGAGTAGTCAAGGCTGGAGGCCCAGTGTTGGTGTGGCTGTGAATGCATTGCCATGGGAGGGTGAGGACCAGCAGTAGCTTGTAGTGCTGGCGTCCTTGGTGTGGGAGCAATCCCTGGACGTTTTCAATTTTGGAGCCGGCGTCGGGCCGAAATGAGGCGGCGATCGGGAGCGAACGTCGGGGGTTTTGAGAGAGTAGTCAAGGCCGGAGGCCCAGTGTTGGTGTGGCTGTGAATGCGTTGCCATGGGAGGGTGAGGACCAGCAGTAGCTTGTAGTGCTGGCGTCCTTGGTGTGGGAGCAATCCCTGGACGTTTTCAATTTTGGAGCCGGCGTCGGGCCGAAATGAGGCGGCGAGCGGGAGCGAACGTCGGGGGTTTTGAGAGAGTAGTCAAGGCCGGAGGCCCAGTGTTGGTGTGGCTGTGAATGCATTGCCATGGGAGGGTGAGGAGCAGCAGTAGCTTGTAGTGCTGGCGTCCTTGGTGTGGGAGCAATCCCTGGACGTTTTCAATTTTGGAGCCGGCGTCGGGCCGAAACGAGGCGGCGAGCGGGAGCGAACGTCGGGGGTTTTGAGAGAGTAGTCAAGGCCGGAGGCCCAGTGTTGGTGTGGCTGTGAATGCGTTGCCATGGGAGGGTGAGGAGCAGCAGTAGCTTGTAGTGCTGGCGTCCTTGGTGTGGGAGCAATCCCTGGACGTTTTCAATTTTGGAGCCGGCGTCGGGCCGAAATGAGGCGGCGAGCGGGAGCGAACGTCGGGGGTTTTGAGAGAGTAGTCAAGGCCGGAGGCCCAGTGTTGGTGTGGCTGTGAATGCGTTGCCATGGGAGGGTGAGGAGCAGCAGTAGCTTGTTGTGCTGGCGTCCTTGGTGTGGGAGCAATCCCTGGACGTTTTCAATTTTGGAGCCGGCGTCGGGCCGAAACGAGGCGGCGAGCGGGAGCGAACGTCAGGGGTTTTGAGAGAGTAGTGAAGGGCAGAGGCCCAGTGTTGGTGTGGCTGTGAATGCGTTGCCATGACAGGGTGAGGAGCAGCGGTAGCTTGTAGTGCTGGCGTCCTTGGTGTGGGAGCAATCCCTGGACGTTTTCAATTTTGGAGCCGGCGTCGGGCCGAAACGAGGCGCCGAGCGGGAGCGAACGTCGGGGGTTTTGAGAGAGTAGTCAAGGGCGGAGGCCCAGTGTTGGTGTGGCTGTGAATGCGTTGCCATGGGAGGGTGAGGACCAGCAGTAAGTTGTAGTGCTGGCGTCCTTGGTGTGGGAGCAATCCCTGGACGTTTTCAATTTTGGAGCCGGCGTCGGGCCGAAACGAGGCGGCGAGCGGGAGCGAACGTCGGGGGTTTTGAGAGAGTAGTCAAGGCCGGAGGCCCAGTGTTGGTGTGGCTGTGAATGCGTTGCCATGGGAGGGTGAGGAGCAGCAGTAGCTTGGAGTGCTGGCGTCCTTGGTGTGGGAGCAATCCCTGGACGTTTTCAGTTTTGGAGCTGGCGTCGGGCCGAAATGAGGCGGCGAGCGGGAGCGAACGTCGGGGGTTTTGAGAGAGTAGTCAAGGGCAGAGGCCCAGTGTTGGTGTGGCTGTGAATGCGTTGCCATGGGAGGGTGAGGAGCAGCAGTAGCTTGTAGTGCTGGCATCCTTGGTGTGGGAGCAATCCCTGGACGTTTTCAATTTTGGAGCTGGTGTCGGGCCGAAACGAGGCGGCGAGCGGGAGCGAACGTCGGGAGTTTTGAGAGAGTAGTCAAGGGCAGAGGCCCAGTGTTGGTGTGGCTGTGAATGCGTTGCCATGGGAGGGTGAGGAGCAGCAGTAGCTTGGAGTGCTGGCGTCCTTGGTGTGGGAGCAATCCCTGGACGTTTTCAATTTTGGAGCCGGCGTCGGGCCGAAACGAGGCGGCGAGCGGGAGCGAACGTCGGGGGTTTTGAGAGAGTAGTCAAGGCCGGAGGCCCAGTGTTGGTGTGGCTGTGAATGCGTTGCCATGGGAGGGTGAGGAGCAGCAGTAGCTTGTAGTGCTGGCGTCCTTGGTGTGGGAGCAATCCCTGGACGTTTTGAATTTTGGAGCCGGCGTCGGGCCGAAATGAGGCGGCGAGCGGGAGCGAACGTCGGGGGTTTTGAGAGAGTAGTCAAGGGCGGAGGCCCAGTGTTGGTGTGGCTGTGAATGCGTTGCCATGACAGGGTGAGGAGCAGCGGTAGCTAGTAGTGCTGGCGTCCTTGGTGTGGGAGCAATCCCTGGACGTTTTGAATTTTGGAGCCGGCGTCGGGCCAAAACGAGGCGGCGAGCGGGAGCGAACGTCGGGGGTTTTGAGAGAGTAGTCAAGGGCGGAGGCCCAGTGTTGGTGTGGCTGTGAATGCGTTGCCATGGGAGGGTGAGGAGCAGCAGTAGCTTGTAGTGCTGGCGTCCTTGGTGTGGGAGCAATCCCTGGACGTTTTCAATTTTGGAGCTGGCGTCGGGCCGAAACGAGGCGGCGAGCGGGAGCGAACGTCGGGGGTTTTGAGAGAGTAGTCAAGGCTGGAGGCCCAGTGTTGGTGTGGCTGTGAATGCATTGCCATGGGAGGGTGAGGACCAGCAGTAGCTTGTAGTGCTGGCGTCCTTGGTGTGGGAGCAATCCCTGGACGTTTTCAATTTTGGAGCCGGCGTCGGGCCGAAATGAGGCGGCGATCGGGAGCGAACGTCGGGGGTTTTGAGAGAGTAGTCAAGGCCGGAGGCCCAGTGTTGGTGTGGCTGTGAATGCGTTGCCATGGGAGGGTGAGGACCAGCAGTAGCTTGTAGTGCTGGCGTCCTTGGTGTGGGAGCAATCCCTGGACGTTTTCAATTTTGGAGCCGGCGTCGGGCCGAAATGAGGCGGCGAGCGGGAGCGAACGTCGGGGGTTTTGAGAGAGTAGTCAAGGCCGGAGGCCCAGTGTTGGTGTGGCTGTGAATGCATTGCCATGGGAGGGTGAGGAGCAGCAGTAGCTTGTAGTGCTGGCGTCCTTGGTGTGGGAGCAATCCCTGGACGTTTTCAATTTTGGAGCCGGCGTCGGGCCGAAACGAGGCGGCGAGCGGGAGCGAACGTCGGGGGTTTTGAGAGAGTAGTCAAGGCCGGAGGCCCAGTGTTGGTGTGGCTGTGAATGCGTTGCCATGGGAGGGTGAGGAGCAGCAGTAGCTTGTAGTGCTGGCGTCCTTGGTGTGGGAGCAATCCCTGGACGTTTTCAATTTTGGAGCCGGCGTCGGGCCGAAATGAGGCGGCGAGCGGGAGCGAACGTCGGGGGTTTTGAGAGAGTAGTCAAGGGCGGAGGCCCAGTGTTGGTGTGGCTGTGAATGCGTTGCCATGGGAGGGTGAGGAGCAGCAGTAGCTTGTTGTGCTGGCGTCCTTGGTGTGGGAGCAATCCCTGGACGTTTTCAATTTTGGAGCCGGCGTCGGGCCGAAACGAGGCGGCGAGCGGGAGCGAACGTCAGGGGTTTTGAGAGAGTAGTGAAGGGCAGAGGCCCAGTGTTGGTGTGGCTGTGAATGCGTTGCCATGACAGGGTGAGGAGCAGCGGTAGCTTGTAGTGCTGGCGTCCTTGGTGTGGGAGCAATCCCTGGACGTTTTCAATTTTGGAGCCGGCGTCGGGCCGAAACGAGGCGCCGAGCGGGAGCGAACGTCGGGGGTTTTGAGAGAGTAGTCAAGGGCGGAGGCCCAGTGTTGGTGTGGCTGTGAATGCGTTGCCATGGGAGGGTGAGGAGCAGCAGTAGCTTGTAGTGCTGGCGTCCTTGGTGTGGGAGCAATCCCTGGACGTTTTCAATTTTGGAGCCGGCGTCGGGCCGAAATGAGGCGGCGAGCGGGAGCGAACGTCGGGGGTTTTGAGAGAGTAGTCAAGGCCGGAGGCCCAGTGTTGGTGTGGCTGTGAATGCGTTGCCATGACAGGGTGAGGAGCAGCAGTAGCTTGTAGTGCTGGCGTCCTTGGTGTGGGAGCAATCCCTGGACGTTTTCAATTTTGGAGCCGGCGTCGGGCCGAAACGAGGCGGCGAGCGGGAGCGAACGTCGGGGGTTTTGAGAGAGTAGTCAAGGCCGGAGGCCCAGTGTTGGTGTGGCTGTGAATGCGTTGCCATGGGAGGGTGAGGAGCAGCAGTAGCTTGTAGTGCTGGCGTCCTTGGTGTGGGAGCAATCCCTGGACGTTTTCAATTTTGGAGCCGGCGTCGGGCCGAAACGAGGCGGCGAGCGGGAGCGAACGTCGGGGGTTTTGAGAGAGTAGTCAAGGGCGGAGGCCCAGTGTTGGTGTGGCTGTGAATGCGTTGCCATGACAGGGTGAGGAGCAGCGGTAGCTAGTAGTGCTGGCGTCCTTGGTGTGGGAGCAATCCCTGGACGTTTTGAATTTTGGAGCCGGCGTCGGGCCAAAACGAGGCGGCGAGCGGGAGCGAACGTCGGGGGTTTTGAGAGAGTAGTCAAGGGCGGAGGCCCAGTGTTGGTGTGGCTGTGAATGCGTTGCCATGGGAGGGTGAGGAGCAGCAGTAGCTTGTAGTGCTGGCGTCCTTGGTGTGGGAGCAATCCCTGGACGTTTTCAATTTTGGAGCTGGCGTCGGGCCGAAACGAGGCGGCGAGCGGGAGCGAACGTCGGGGGTTTTGAGAGAGTAGTCAAGGCTGGAGGCCCAGTGTTGGTGTGGCTGTGAATGCATTGCCATGGGAGGGTGAGGAGCAGCAGTAGCTTGTAGTGCTGGCGTCCTTGGTGTGGGAGCAATCCCTGGACGTTTTCAATTTTGGAGCCGGTGTCGGGCCGAAATGAGGCGGCGAGCGGGAGCGAACGTCGGGGGTTTTGAGAGAGTAGTCAAGGCCGGAGGCCCAGTGTTGGTGTGGCTGTGAATGCGTTGCCATGGGAGGGTGAGGACCAGCAGTAGCTTGTAGTGCTGGCGTCCTTGGTGTGGGAGCAATCCCTGGACGTTTTCAATTTTGGAGCCGGCGTCGGGCCGAAATGAGGCGGCGAGCGGGAGCGAACGTCGGGGGTTTTGAGAGAGTAGTCAAGGCCGGAGGCCCAGTGTTGGTGTGGCTGTGAATGCATTGCCATGGGAGGGTGAGGAGCAGCAGTAGCTTGTAGTGCTGGCGTCCTTGGTGTGGGAGCAATCCCTGGACGTTTTCAATTTTGGAGCCGGCGTCGGGCCGAAACGAGGCGGCGAGCGGGAGCGAACGTCGGGGGTTTTGAGAGAGTAGTCAAGGCCGGAGGCCCAGTGTTGCTGTGGCTGTGAATGCGTTGCCATGGGAGGGTGAGGAGCAGCAGTAGCTTGTAGTGCTGGCGTCCTTGGTGTGGGAGCAATCCCTGGACGTTTTCAATTTTGGAGCCGGCGTCGGGCCGAAATGAGGCGGCGAGCGGGAGCGAACGTCGGGGGTTTTGAGAGAGTAGTCAAGGCCGGAGGCCCAGTGTTGGTGTGGCTGTGAATGCGTTGCCATGGGAGGGTGAGGAGCAGCAGTAGCTTGTTGTGCTGGCGTCCTTGGTGTGGGAGCAATCCCTGGACGTTTTCAATTTTGGAGCCGGCGTCGGGCCGAAACGAGGCGGCGAGCGGGAGCGAACGTCAGGGGTTTTGAGAGAGTAGTGAAGGGCAGAGGCCCAGTGTTGGTGTGGCTGTGAATGCGTTGCCATGACAGGGTGAGGAGCAGCGGTAGCTTGTAGTGCTGGCGTCCTTGGTGTGGGAGCAATCCCTGGACGTTTTGAATTTTGGAGCCGGCGTCGGGCCAAAACGAGGCGGCGAGCGGGAGCGAACGTCGGGGGTTTTGAGAGAGTAGTCAAGGGCGGAGGCCCAGTGTTGGTGTGGCTGTGAATGCGTTGCCATGGGAGGGTGAGGAGCAGCAGTAGCTTGTAGTGCTGGCGTCCTTGGTGTGGGAGCAATCCCTGGACGTTTTCAATTTTGGAGCCGGCGTCGGGCCGAAATGAGGCGGCGAGCGGGAGCGAACGTCGGGGGTTTTGAGAGAGTAGTCAAGGCCGGAGGCCCAGTGTTGGTGTGGCTGTGAATGCGTTGCCATGGGAGGGTGAGGAGCAGCAGTAGCTTGTAGTGCTGGCGTCCTTGGTGTGGGAGCAATCCCTGGACGTTTTCAATTTTGGAGCTGGCGTCGGGCCGAAACGAGGCGGCGAGCGGGAGCGAACGTCGGGGGTTTTGAGAGAGTAGTCAAGGCCGGAGGCCCAGTGTTGGTGTGGCTGTGAATGCATTGCCATGGGAGGGTGAGGAGCAGCAGTAGCTTGTAGTGCTGGCGTCCTTGGTGTGGGAGCAATCCCTGGACGTTTTGAATTTTGGAGCCGGCGTCGGGCCGAAACGAGGCGGCGAGCGGGAGCGAACGTCGGGGGTTTTGAGAGAGTAGTCAAGGCCGGAGGCCCAGTGTTGGTGTGGCTGTGAATGCGTTGCCATGGGAGGGTGAGGAGCAGCAGTAGCTTGTAGTGCTGGCGTCCTTGGTGTGGGAGCAATCCCTGGACGTTTTCAATTTTGGAGCCGGCGTCGGGCCGAAATGAGGCGGCGAGCGGGAGCGAACGTCGGGGGTTTTGAGAGAGTAGTCAAGGCCGGAGGCCCAGTGTTGGTGTGGCTGTGAATGCGTTGCCATGGCAGGGTGAGGAGCAGCAGTAGCTTGTAGTGCTGGCGTCCTTGGTGTGGGAGCAATCCCTGGACGTTTTCAATTTTGGAGCCGGCGTCGGGCCGAAACGAGGCAGCGAGCGGGAGCGAACGTCGGGAGTTTTGAGAGAGTAGTCAAGGGCGGAGGCCCAGTGTTGGTGTGGCTGTGAATGCGTTGCCATGGGAGGGTGAGGAGCAGCAGTAGCTTGTAGTGCTGGCGTCCTTGGTGTGGGAGCAATCCCTGGACGTTTTCAATTTTGGAGCCGGCGTCGGGCCGAAACGAGGCGGCGAGCGGGAGCGAACGTCGGGGGTTTTGAGAGAGTAGTCAAGGCCGGAGGCCCAGTGTTGGTGTGGCTGTGAATGCGTTGCCATGGGAGGGTGAGGAGCAGCAGTAGCTTGTTGTGCTGGCGTCCTTGGTGTGGGAGCAATCCCTGGACGTTTTGAATTTTGGAGCCGGCGTCGGGCCGAAATGAGGCGGCGAGCGGGAGCGAACGTCGGGGGTTTTGAGAGAGTAGTCAAGGGCAGAGGCCCAGTGTTGGTGTGGCTGTGAATGCGTTGCCATGGGAGGGTGAGGAGCAGCAGTAGCTTGTTGTGATGGCGTCCTTGGTGTGGGAGCAATCCCTGGACGTTTTCAATTTTGGAGCCGGCGTCGGGCCGTAATGAGGCGGCGAGCGGGAGCGAACGTCGGGGGTTTTGAGAGAGTAGTCAAGGCCGGAGGCCCAGTGTTGGTGTGGCTGTGAATGCGTTGCCATGGGAGGGTGAGGAGCAGCAGTAGCTTGTAGTGCTGGCGTCCTTGGTGTGGGAGCAATCCCTGGACGTTTTGAATTTTGGAGCCGGCGTCGGGCCGAAACGAGGCGGCGAGCGGGAGCGAACGTCGGGGGTTTTGAGAGAGTAGTCAAGGCCGGAGGCCCAGTGTTGGTGTGGCTGTGAATGCGTTGCCATGGGAGGGTGAGGAGCAGCAGTAGCTTGTAGTGCTGGCGTCCTTGGTGTGGGAGCAATCCCTGGACGTTTTGAATTTTGGAGCCGGCGTCGGGCCGAAATGAGGCGGCGAGCGGGAGCGAACGTCGGGGGTTTTGAGAGAGTAGTCAAGGCCGGAGGCCCAGTGTTGGTGTGGCTGTGAATGCGTTGCCATGGGAGGGTGAGGAGCAGCAGTAGCTTGTAGTGCTGGCGTCCTTGGTGTGGGAGCAATCCCTGGACGTTTTCAATTTTGGAGCCGGCGTCGGGCCGAAACGAGGCGGCGAGCGGGAGCGAACGTCGGGGGTTTTGAGAGAGTAGTCAAGGCCGGAGGCCCAGTGTTGGTGTGGCTGTGAATGCGTTGCCATGGGAGGGTGAGGACCAGCAGTAAAGTTGTAGTGCTGGCGTCCTTGGTGTTGGAGCAATCCCTGGACGTTTTCAATTTTGGAGCCGGCGTCGGGCCGAAACGAGGCGGCGAGCGGGAGCGAACGTCGGGGGTTTTGAGAGAGTAGTCAAGGCCGGAGGCCCAGTGTTGGTGTGGCTGTGAATGCGTTGCCATGGCAGGGTGAGGAGCAGCAGTAGCTTGTAGTGCTGGCGTCCTTGGTGTGGGAGCAATCCCTGGACGTTTTCAATTTTGGAGCCGG
The DNA here is from genome assembly GCA_031468815.1 of Morus bassanus. Lineage (NCBI taxonomy): Eukaryota > Metazoa > Chordata > Aves > Suliformes > Sulidae > Morus > Morus bassanus. The sequence goes on from CM062589.1 coordinate 60,407, forward strand.
CGTCGGGCCGAAACGAGGCAGCGAGCGGGAGCGAACGTCGGGAGTTTTGAGAGAGTAGTCAAGGGCGGAGGCCCAGTGTTGGTGTGGCTGTGAATGCGTTGCCATGGGAGGGTGAGGAGCAGCAGTAGCTTGTAGTGCTGGCGTCCTTGGTGTGGGAGCAATCCCTGGACGTTTTCAATTTTGGAGCCGGCGTCGGGCCGAAACGAGGCGGCGAGCGGGAGCGAACGTCGGGGGTTTTGAGAGAGTAGTCAAGGCCGGAGGCCCAGTGTTGGTGTGGCTGTGAATGCATTGCCATGGGAGGGTGAGGAGCAGCAGTAGCTTGTTGTGCTGGCGTCCTTGGTGTGGGAGCAATCCCTGGACGTTTTGAATTTTGGAGCCGGCGTCGGGCCGAAATGAGGCGGCGAGCGGGAGCGAACGTCGGGGGTTTTGAGAGAGTAGTCAAGGGCAGAGGCCCAGTGTTGGTGTGGCTGTGAATGCGTTGCCATGGGAGGGTGAGGAGCAGCAGTAGCTTGTTGTGATGGCGTCCTTGGTGTGGGAGCAATCCCTGGACGTTTTCAATTTTGGAGCCGGCGTCGGGCCGTAATGAGGCGGCGAGCGGGAGCGAACGTCGGGGGTTTTGAGAGAGTAGTCAAGGCCGGAGGCCCAGTGTTGGTGTGGCTGTGAATGCGTTGCCATGGGAGGGTGAGGAGCAGCAGTAGCTTGTAGTGCTGGCGTCCTTGGTGTGGGAGCAATCCCTGGACGTTTTCAATTTTGGAGCTGGCGTCGGGCCGAAATGAGGCGGCGAGCGGGAGCGAACGTCGGGGGTTTTGAGAGAGTAGTCAAGGCCGGAGGCCCAGTGTTGGTGTGGCTGTGAATGCGTTGCCATGGGAGGGTGAGGAGCAGCAGTAGCTTGTAGTGCTGGCGTCCTTGGTGTTGGAGCAATCCCTGGACGTTTTCAATTTTGGAGCCGGCGTCGGGCCGAAACGAGGCGGCGAGCGGGAGCGAACGTCGGGGGTTTTGAGAGAGTAGTCAAGGCCGGAGGCCCAGTGTTGGTGTGGCTGTGAATGCGTTGCCATGACAGGGTGAGGAGCAGCAGTAGCTTGTAGTGCTGGCGTCCTTGGTGTGGGAGCAATCCCTGGACGTTTTCAATTTTGGAGCCGGCGTCGGGCCGAAATGAGGCGGCGAGCGGGAGCGAACGTCGGGGGTTTTGAGAGAGTAGTCAAGGGCAGAGGCCCAGTGTTGGTGTGGCTGTGAATGCGTTGCCATGGGAGGGTGAGGAGCAGCAGGAGCTTGTAGTGCTGGCGTCCTTGGTGTGGGAGCAATCCCTGGACGTTTTCAATTTTGGAGCCGGCGTCGGGCCAAAAGGAGGCGGCGAGCGGGAGCGAACGTCGGGGGTTTTGAGAGAGTAGTCAAGGGCAGAGGCCCAGTGTTGGTGTGGCTGTGAATGCGTTGCCATGGGAGGGTGAGGAGCAGCAGTAAAATTGTAGTGCTGGCGTCCTTGGTGTTGGAGCAATCCCTGGACGTTTTCAATTTTGGAGCCGGCGTCGGGCCGAAATGAGGCGGCGAGCGGGAGCGAACGTCGGGGGTTTTGAGAGAGTAGTCAAGGCCGGAGGCCCAGTGTTGGTGTGGCTGTGAATGCGTTGCCATGGGAGGGTGAGGAGCAGCAGTAGCTTGTAGTGCTGGCGTCCTTGGTGTGGGAGCAATCCCTGGACGTTTTCAATTTTGGAGCTGGCGTCGGGCCGAAATGAGGCGGCGAGCGGGAGCGAACGTCGGGGGTTTTGAGAGAGTAGTCAAGGCCGGAGGCCCAGTGTTGGTGTGGCTGTGAATGCGTTGCCATGGGAGGGTGAGGAGCAGCAGTAGCTTGTAGTGCTGGCGTCCTTGGTGTTGGAGCAATCCCTGGACGTTTTCAATTTTGGAGCCGGCGTCGGGCCGAAACGAGGCGGCGAGCGGGAGCGAACGTCGGGGGTTTTGAGAGAGTAGTCAAGGCCGGAGGCCCAGTGTTGGTGTGGCTGTGAATGCGTTGCCATGACAGGGTGAGGAGCAGCAGTAGCTTGTAGTGCTGGCGTCCTTGGTGTGGGAGCAATCCCTGGACGTTTTCAATTTTGGAGCCGGCGTCGGGCCGAAATGAGGCGGCGAGCGGGAGCGAACGTCGGGGGTTTTGAGAGAGTAGTCAAGGGCAGAGGCCCAGTGTTGGTGTGGCTGTGAATGCGTTGCCATGGGAGGGTGAGGAGCAGCAGTAGCTTGTAGTGCTGGCGTCCTTGGTGTGGGAGCAATCCCTGGACGTTTTCAATTTTGGAGCCGGCGTCGGGCCAAAAGGAGGCGGCGAGCGGGAGCGAACGTCGGGGGTTTTGAGAGAGTAGTCAAGGGCAGAGGCCCAGTGTTGGTGTGGCTGTGAATGCGTTGCCATGGGAGGGTGAGGAGCAGCAGTAGCTTGTAGTGCTGGCGTCCTTGGTGTGGGAGCAATCCCTGGACGTTTTCAATTTTGGAGCCGGCGTCGGGCCGAAATGAGGCGGCGAGCGGGAGCGAACGTCGGGGGTTTTGAGAGAGTAGTCAAGGCCGGAGGCCCAGTGTTGGTGTGGCTGTGAATGCGTTGCCATGGGAGGGTGAGGACCAGCAGTAAAGTTGTAGTGCTGGCGTCCTTGGTGTTGGAGCAATCCCTGGACGTTTTCAATTTTGGAGCCGGCGTCGGGCCGAAACGAGGCGGCGAGCGGGAGCGAACGTCGGGGGTTTTGAGAGAGTAGTCAAGGCCGGAGGCCCAGTGTTGGTGTGGCTGTGAATGCGTTGCCATGGGAGGGTGAGGAGCAGCAGTAGCTTGTAGTGCTGGCGTCCTTGGTGTGGGAGCAATCCCTGGACGTTTTCAATTTTGGAGCCGGCGTCGGGCCGAAACGAGGCGGCGAGCGGGAGCGAACGTCGGGGGTTTTGAGAGAGTAGTCAAGGCCGGAGGCCCAGTGTTGGTGTGGCTGTGAATGCGTTGCCATGGGAGGGTGAGGAGCAGCAGTAGCTTGTAGTGCTGGCGTCCTTGGTGTGGGAGCAATCCCTGGACGTTTTCAATTTTGGAGCCGGCGTCGGGCCGAAACGAGGCAGCGAGCGGGAGCGAACGTCGGGAGTTTTGAGAGAGTAGTCAAGGGCGGAGGCCCAGTGTTGGTGTGGCTGTGAATGCGTTGCCATGGGAGGGTGAGGAGCAGCAGTAGCTTGTAGTGCTGGCGTCCTTGGTGTGGGAGCAATCCCTGGACGTTTTCAATTTTGGAGCCGGCGTCGGGCCGAGACGAGGCGGCGAGCGGGAGCGAACGTCGGGGGTTTTGAGAGAGTAGTCAAGGCCGGAGGCCCAGTGTTGGTGTGGCTGTGAATGCGTTGCCATGGGAGGGTGAGGAGCAGCAGTAGCTTGTTGTGCTGGCGTCCTTGGTGTGGGAGCAATCCCTGGACGTTTTGAATTTTGGAGCCGGCGTCGGGCCGAAACGAGGCGGCGAGCGGGAGCGAACGTCGGGGGTTTTGAGAGAGTAGTCAAGGGCAGAGGCCCAGTGTTGGTGTGGCTGTGAATGCGTTGCCATGGGAGGGTGAGGAGCAGCAGTAGCTTGTTGTGCTGGCGTCCTTGGTGTGGGAGCAATCCCTGGACGTTTTCAATTTTGGAGCCGGCGTCGGGCCGTAATGAGGCGGCGAGCGGGAGCGAACGTCGGGGGTTTTGAGAGAGTAGTCAAGGGCAGAGGCCCAGTCTTGGTGTGGCTGTGAATGCGTTGCCATGGGAGGGTGAGGAGCAGCAGTAGCTTGTAGTGCTGGCGTCCTTGGTGTGGGAGCAATCCCTGGACGTTTTCAATTTTGGAGCTGGCGTGGGCCGAAATGAGGCGGCGAGCGGGAGCGAACGTCGGGGGTTTTGAGAGAGTAGTCAAGGCCGGAGGCCCAGTGTTGGTGTGGCTGTGAATGCGTTGCCATGGGAGGGTGAGGAGCAGCAGTAGCTTGGAGTGCTGGCGTCCTTGGTGTTGGAGCAATCCCTGGACGTTTTCAATTTTGGAGCCGGCGTCGGGCCGAAACGAGGCGGCGAGCGGGAGCGAACGTCGGGGGTTTTGAGAGAGTAGTCAAGGCCGGAGGCCCAGTGTTGGTGTGGCTGTGAATGCGTTGCCATGACAGGGTGAGGAGCAGCAGTAGCTTGTAGTGCTGGCGTCCTTGGTGTGGGAGCAATCCCTGGACGTTTTCAATTTTGGAGCCGGCGTCGGGCCGAAATGAGGCGGCGAGCGGGAGCGAACGTCGGGGGTTTTGAGAGAGTAGTCAAGGGCAGAGGCCCAGTGTTGGTGTGGCTGTGAATGCGTTGCCATGGGAGGGTGAGGAGCAGCAGTAGCTTGTAGTGCTGGCGTCCTTGGTGTGGGAGCAATCCCTGGACGTTTTCAATTTTGGAGCCGGCGTCGGGCCAAAAGGAGGCGGCGAGCGGGAGCGAACGTCGGGGGTTTTGAGAGAGTAGTCAAGGCTGGAGGCCCAGTGTTGGTGTGGCTGTGAATGCGTTGCCATGGGAGGGTGAGGAGCAGCAGTAAGTTGTAGTGCTGGCGTCCTTGGTGTTGGAGCAATCCCTGGACATTTTCAATTTTGGAGCCGGCGTTGGGCCGAAATGAGGCGGCGAGCGGGAGCGAACGTCGGGGGTTTTGAGAGAGTAGTCAAGGGCAGAGGCCCAGTGTTGGTGTGGCTGTGAATGCGTTGCCATGGGAGGGTGAGGAGCAGCAGTAGCTTGTAGTGCTGGCGTCCTTGGTGTGGGAGCAATCCCTGGACGTTTTCAATTTTGGAGCCGGCGTCGGGCCGAGACGAGGCGGCGAGCGGGATCGAACGTCGGGGGTTTTGAGAGAGTAGTCAAGGCCGGAGGCCCAGTGTTGGTGTGGCTGTGAATGCGTTGCCATGGGAGGGTGAGGAGCAGCAGTAGCTTGTAGTGCTGGCGTCCTTGGTGTGGGAGCAATCCCTGGACGTTTTCAATTTTGGAGCCGGCGTCGGGCCGAAACGAGGCGGCGAGCGGGAGCGAACGTCGGGGGTTTTGAGAGAGTAGTCAAGGGCAGAGGCCCAGTGTTGGTGTGGCTGTGAATGCGTTGCCATGGGAGGGTGAGGAGCAGCAGTAGCTTGTAGTGCTGGCGTCCTTGGTGTGGGAGCAATCCCTGGACGTTTTCAATTTTGGAGCCGGCGTCGGGCCGAGACGAGGCGGCGAGCGGGAGCGAACGTCGGGGGTTTTGAGAGAGTAGTCAAGGCCGGAGGCCCAGTGTTGGTGTGGCTGTGAATGCGTTGCCATGGGAGGGTGAGGAGCAGCAGTAGCTTGTAGTGCTGGCGTCCTTGGTGTGGGAGCAATCCCTGGACGTTTTCAATTTTGGAGCCGGCGTCGGGCCGAAACGAGGCGGCGAGCGGGAGCGAACGTCGGGGGTTTTGAGAGAGTAGTCAAGGGCAGAGGCCCAGTGTTGGTGTGGCTGTGAATGCGTTGCCATGGGAGGGTGAGGAGCAGCAGTAGCTTGTAGTGCTGGCGTCCTTGGTGTGGGAGCAATCCCTGGACGTTTTCAATTTTGGAGCCGGCGTCGGGCCGAAACGAGGCGGCGAGCGGGAGCGAACGTCGGGGGATTTGAGAGAGTAGTCAAGGCCGGAGGCCCAGTGTTGGTGTGGCTGTGAATGCGTTGCCATGGGAGGGTGAGGACCAGCAGTAAGTTGTAGTGCTGGCATCCTTGGTGTGGGAGCAATCCCTGGACGTTTTGAATTTTGGAGCCGGCGTCGGGCCGAAATGAGGCGGCGAGCGGGAGCGAACGTCGGGGGTTTTGAGAGAGTAGTCAAGGCCGGAGGCCCAGTGTTGGTGTGGCTGTGAATGCGTTGCCATGGGAGGGTGAGGAGCAGCAGTAGCTTGGAGTGCTGGCGTCCTTGGTGTGGGAGCAATCCCTCGACGTTTTCAGTTTTGGAGCTGGCGTCGGGCCGAAATGAGGCGGCGAGCGGGAGCGAACGTCGGGGGTTTTGAGAGAGTAGTCAAGGCCGGAGGCCCAGTGTTGGTGTGGCTGTGAATGCGTTGCCATGGGAGGGTGAGGAGCAGCAGTAGCTTGTAGTGCTGGCGTCCTTGGTGTGGGAGCAATCCCTGGACGTTTTGAATTTTGGAGCCGGCGTCGGGCCGAAATGAGGCGGCGAGCGGGAGCGAACGTCGTGGGTTTTGAGAGAGTAGTCAAGGGCGGAGGCCCAGTGTTGGTGTGGCTGTGAATGCGTTGCCATGGGAGGGTGAGGAGCAGCAGTAGCTTGTAGTGCTGGCGTCCTTGGTGTGGGAGCAATCCCTGGACGTTTTGAATTTTGGAGCCGGCGTCGGGCCGAAATGAGGCGGCGAGCGGGAGCGAACGTCGGGGGTTTTGAGAGAGTAGTCAAGGGCAGAGGCCCAGTGTTGGTGTGGCTGTGAATGCGTTGCCATGGGAGGGTGAGGAGCAGCAGTAGCTTGTAGTGCTGGCGTCCTTGGTGTGGGAGCAATCCCTGGACGTTTTCAATTTTGGAGCCGGCGTCGGGCCGAGACGAGGCGGCGAGCGGGATCGAACGTCGGGGGTTTTGAGAGAGTAGTCAAGGCCGGAGGCCCAGTGTTGGTGTGGCTGTGAATGCGTTGCCATGGGAGGGTGAGGAGCAGCAGTAGCTTGTAGTGCTGGCGTCCTTGGTGTGGGAGCAATCCCTGGACGTTTTCAATTTTGGAGCCGGCGTCGGGCCGAAACGAGGCGGCGAGCGGGAGCGAACGTCGGGGGTTTTGAGAGAGTAGTCAAGGGCAGAGGCCCAGTGTTGGTGTGGCTGTGAATGCGTTGCCATGGGAGGGTGAGGAGCAGCAGTAGCTTGTAGTGCTGGCGTCCTTGGTGTGGGAGCAATCCCTGGACGTTTTCAATTTTGGAGCCGGCGTCGGGCCGAGACGAGGCGGCGAGCGGGAGCGAACGTCGGGGGTTTTGAGAGAGTAGTCAAGGCCGGAGGCCCAGTGTTGGTGTGGCTGTGAATGCGTTGCCATGGGAGGGTGAGGAGCAGCAGTAGCTTGTAGTGCTGGCGTCCTTGGTGTGGGAGCAATCCCTGGACGTTTTCAATTTTGGAGCCGGCGTCGGGCCGAAACGAGGCGGCGAGCGGGAGCGAACGTCGGGGGTTTTGAGAGAGTAGTCAAGGGCAGAGGCCCAGTGTTGGTGTGGCTGTGAATGCGTTGCCATGGGAGGGTGAGGAGCAGCAGTAGCTTGTAGTGCTGGCGTCCTTGGTGTGGGAGCAATCCCTGGACGTTTTCAATTTTGGAGCCGGCGTCGGGCCGAAACGAGGCGGCGAGCGGGAGCGAACGTCGGGGGATTTGAGAGAGTAGTCAAGGCCGGAGGCCCAGTGTTGGTGTGGCTGTGAATGCGTTGCCATGGGAGGGTGAGGACCAGCAGTAAGTTGTAGTGCTGGCATCCTTGGTGTGGGAGCAATCCCTGGACGTTTTGAATTTTGGAGCCGGCGTCGGGCCGAAATGAGGCGGCGAGCGGGAGCGAACGTCGGGGGTTTTGAGAGAGTAGTCAAGGCCGGAGGCCCAGTCTTGGTGTGGCTGTGAATGCGTTGCCATGGGAGGGTGAGGAGCAGCAGTAGCTTGGAGTGCTGGCGTCCTTGGTGTGGGAGCAATCCCTCGACGTTTTCAGTTTTGGAGCTGGCGTCGGGCCGAAATGAGGCGGCGAGCGGGAGCGAACGTCGGGGGTTTTGAGAGAGTAGTCAAGGCCGGAGGCCCAGTGTTGGTGTGGCTGTGAATGCGTTGCCATGGGAGGGTGAGGAGCAGCAGTAGCTTGTAGTGCTGGCGTCCTTGGTGTGGGAGCAATCCCTGGACGTTTTGAATTTTGGAGCCGGCGTCGGGCCGAAATGAGGCGGCGAGCGGGAGCGAACGTCGTGGGTTTTGAGAGAGTAGTCAAGGGCGGAGGCCCAGTGTTGGTGTGGCTGTGAATGCGTTGCCATGGGAGGGTGAGGAGCAGCAGTAGCTTGTAGTGCTGGCGTCCTTGGTGTGGGAGCAATCCCTGGACGTTTTGAATTTTGGAGCCGGCGTCGGGCCGAAATGAGGCGGCGAGCGGGAGCGAACGTCGGGGGTTTTGAGAGAGTAGTCAAGGGCAGAGGCCCAGTGTTGTTGTGGCTGTGAATGCGTTGCCATGGGAGGGTGAGGACCAGCAGTAAGTTGTAGTGCTGGCGTCCTTGGTGTTGGAGCAATCCCTGGACGTTTTGAATTTTGGAGCCGGCGTCGGGCCGAAACGAGGCGGCGAGCGGGAGCGAACGTCGGGGGTTTTGAGAGAGTAGTCAAGGGCAGAGGCCCAGTGTTGGTGTGGCTGTGAATGCATTGCCATGGGAGGGTGAGGAGCAGCAGTAGCTTGTAGTGCTGGCGTCCTTGGTGTGGGAGCAATCCCTGGACGTTTTCAAATTTGGAGCCGGCGTCGGGCCGAGACGAGGCGGCGAGCGGGAGCGAACGTCGGGGGTTTTGAGAGAGTAGTCAAGGGCGGAGGCCCAGTGTTGGTGTGGCTGTGAATGCGTTGCCATGGGAGGGTGAGGAGCAGCAGTAGCTTGTAGTGCTGGCGTCCTTGGTGTGGGAGCAGTCCCTGGACGTTTTCAATTTTGGAGCCGGCGTCGGGCCGTAATGAGGCGGCGAGCGGGAGCGAACGTCGGGGGTTTTGAGAGAGTAGTCAAGGGCAGAGGCCCAGTGTTGGTGTGGCTGTGAATGCGTTGCCATGGGAGGGTGAGGACCAGCAGTAAGTTGTAGTGCTGGCATCCTTGGTGTGGGAGCAATCCCTGGACGTTTTGAATTTTGGAGCCGGCGTCGGGCCGAAATGAGGCGGCGAGCGGGAGCGAACGTCGGGGGTTTTGAGAGAGTAGTCAAGGCCGGAGGCCCAGTCTTGGTGTGGCTGTGAATGCGTTGCCATGGGAGGGTGAGGAGCAGCAGTAGCTTGTAGTGCTGGCGTCCTTGGTGTGGGAGCAATCCCTGGACGTTTTCAATTTTGGAGCCGGCGTCGGGCCGAAATGAGGCGGCGAGCGGGAGCGAACGTCGGGGGTTTTGAGAGAGTAGTCAAGGGCAGAGGCCCAGTGTTGGTGTGGCTGTGAATGCGTTGCCATGGGAGGGTGAGGAGCAGCAGTAGCTTGTAGTGCTGGCGTCCTTGGTGTGGGAGCAATCCCTGGACGTTTTCAATTTTGGAGCCGGCGTCGGGCCGAAATGAGGCGGCGAGCGGGAGCGAACGTCGGGGGTTTTGAGAGAGTAGTCAAGGGCAGAGGCCCAGTGTTGGTGTGGCTGTGAATGCGTTGCCATGGGAGGGTGAGGACCAGCAGTAAGTTGTAGTGCTGGCGTCCTTGGTGTGGGAGCAATCCCTGGACGTTTTCAAATTTGGAGCCGGCGTCGGGCCGAGACGAGGCGGCGAGCGGGAGCGAACGTCGGGGGTTTTGAGAGAGTAGTCAAGGGCGGAGGCCCAGTGTTGGTGTGGCTGTGAATGCGTTGCCATGACAGGGTGAGGAGCAGCAGTAGCTTGTAGTGCTGGCGTCCTTGGTGTGGGAGCAATCCCTGGACGTTTTCAATTTTGGAGCCGGCGTCGGGCCGAAACGAGGCGGCGAGCGGGAGCGAACGTCGGGGGTTTTGAGAGAGTAGTCAAGGCCGGAGGCCCAGTGTTGGTGTGGCTGTGAATGCGTTGCCATGGGAGGGTGAGGAGCAGCAGTAGCTTGTAGTGCTGGCGTCCTTGGTGTGGGAGCAATCCCTGGACGTTTTCAATTTTGGAGCTGGCGTCGGGCCGAAACGAGGCGGCGAGCGGGAGCGAACGTCGGGGGTTTTGAGAGAGTAGTCAAGGCCGGAGGCCCAGTGTTGGTGTGGCTGTGAATGCGTTGCCATGGGAGGGTGAGGAGCAGCAGTAGCTTGTAGTGCTGGCGTCCTTGGTGTGGGAGCAATCCCTGGACGTTTTCAATTTTGGAGCCGGCGTCGGGCCGAAATGAGGCGGCGAGCGGGAGCGAACGTCGGGGGTTTTGAGAGAGTAGTCAAGGCTGGAGGCCCAGTGTTGGTGTGGCTGTGAATGCGTTGCCATGGGAGGGTTAGGAGCAGTAGTAAAGTTGTAGTGCTGGCGTCCTTGGTGTGGGAGCAATCCCTGGACGTTTTGAATTTTGGAGCCGGCGTCGGGCCGAAACGAGGCGGCGAGCGGGAGCGAACGTCGGGGGTTTTGAGAGAGTAGTCAAGGCCGGAGGCCCAGTGTTGGTGTGGCTGTGAATGCGTTGCCATGGGAGGGTGAGGAGCAGCAGTAGCTTGTAGTGCTGGCGTCCTTGGTGTGGGAGCAATCCCTGGACGTTTTCAATTTTGGAGCTGGCGTCGGGCCGAAATGAGGCGGCGAGCGGGAGCGAACGTCGGGGGTTTTGAGAGAGTAGTCAAGGGCAGAGGCCCAGTGTTGGTGTGGCTGTGAATGCGTTGCCATGGGAGGGTGAGGAGCAGCAGTAGCTTGTAGTGCTGGCGTCCTTGGTGTGGGAGCAATCCCTGGACGTTTTCCATTTTGGAGCCGGCGTGGGGCCAAAAGGAGGCGGCAAGCGGGAGCAAACGTCGGGGGTTTTGAGAGAGTAGTCAAGGGCAGAGGCCCAGTGTTGGTGTGGCTGTGAATGCGTTGCCATGGGAGGGTGAGGAGCAGCAGTAGCTTGTAGTGCTGGCGTCCTTGGTGTGGGAGCAATCCCTGGACGTTTTCCATTTTGGAGCCGGCGTGGGGCCGAAATGAGGCGGCAAGCGGGAGCAAACGTCGGGGGTTTTGAGAGAGTAGTCAAGGGCAGAGGCCCAGTGTTGGTGTGGCTGTGAATGCGTTGCCATGGGAGGGTGAGGAGCAGCAGTAGCTTGTAGTGCTGGCGTCCTTGGTGTGGGAGCAATCCCTGGACGTTTTCAATTTTGGAGCCGGCGTCGGGCCGAAACGAGGCGGCGAGCGGGAGCGAACGTCGGGGGTTTTGAGAGAGTAGTCAAGGCCGGAGGCCCAGTGTTGGTGTGGCTGTGAATGCGTTGCCATGGGAGGGTGAGGACCAGCAGTAAGTTGTAGTGCTGGCGTCCTTGGTGTTGGAGCAATCCCTGGACGTTTTCCATTTTGGAGCCGGCGTCGGGCCGAAACGAGGCGGCGAGCGGGAGCGAACGTCGGGGGTTTTGAGAGAGTAGTCAAGGCCGGAGGCCCAGTGTTGGTGTGGCTGTGAATGCGTTGCCATGGGAGGGTGAGGAGCAGCAGTAGCTTGTAGTGCTGGCGTCCTTGGTGTGGGAGCAATCCCTGGACGTTTTGAATTTTGGAGCCGGCGTCGGGCCGAAATGAGGCGGCGAGCGGGAGCGAACGTCGGGGGTTTTGAGAGAGTAGTCAAGGCCGGAGGCGCAGTGTTGGTGTGGCTGTGAATGCGTTGCCATGGGAGGGTGAGGAGCAGCAGTAGCTTGTAGTGCTGGCGTCCTTGGTGTGGGAGCAATCCCTGGACGTTTTCAATTTTGGAGCCGGCGTCGGGCCGAAATGAGGCGGCGATCGGGAGCGAACGTCGGGGGTTTTGAGAGAGTAGTCAAGGGCAGAGGCCCAGTGTTGGTGTGGCTGTGAATGCGTTGCCATGGGAGGGTGAGGAGCAGCAGTAGCTTGTAGTGCTGGCGTCCTTGGTGTGGGAGCAATCCCTGGACGTTTTCAATTTTGGAGCTGGCGTCGGGCCGAAACGAGGCGGCGAGCGGGAGCGAACGTCGGGGGTTTTGAGAGAGTAGTCAAGGCCGGAGGCCCAGAGTTGGTGTGGCTGTGAATGCGTTGCCATGGGAGGGTGAGGAGCAGCAGTAGCTTGTAGTGCTGGCGTCCTTGGTGTGGGAGCAATCCCTGGACGTTTTCAATTTTGGAGCCGGCGTCGGGCCGAAATGAGGCGGCGAGCGGGAGCGAACGTCGGGGGTTTTGAGAGAGTAGTCAAGGCCGGAGGCCCAGTGTTGGTGTGGCTGTGAATGCGTTGCCATGGGAGGGTGAGGAGCAGCAGTAGCTTGTAGTGCTGGCGTCCTTGGTGTGGGAGCAATCCCTGGACGTTTTCAATTTTGGAGCCGGCGTCGGGCCGAAATGAGGCGGCGAGCGGGAGCGAACGTCGGGGGTTTTGAGAGAGTAGTCAAGGCCGGAGGCCCAGTGTTGGTGTGGCTGTGAATGCATTGCCATGGGAGGGTGAGGAGCAGCAGTAGCTTGTAGTGCTGGCGTCCTTGGTGTGGGAGCAATCCCTGGACGTTTTCAATTTTGGAGCCGGCGTCGGGCCGAAATGAGGCGGCGAGCGGGAGCGAACGTCGGGGGTTTTGAGAGAGTAGTCAAGGGCGGAGGCCCAGTGTTGCTGTGGCTGTGAATGCGTTGCCATGGGAGGGTGAGGAGCAGCAGTAGCTTGGAGTGCTGGCGTCCTTGGTGTGGGAGCAATCCCTGGACGTTTTCAATTTTGGAGCCGGCGTCGGGCCGAAACGAGGCGGCGAGCGGGAGCGAACGTCGGGGGTTTTGAGAGAGTAGTCAAGGCCAGAGGCCCAGTGTTGGTGTGGCTGTGAATGCGTTGCCATGGGAGGGTGAGGAGCAGCAGTAAGTTGTAGTGCTGGCGTCCTTGGTGTGGGAGCAATCCCTGGACGTTTTCAATTTTGGAGCCGGCGTCGGGCCGAAACGAGGCGGCGAGCGGGAGCGAACGTCGGTGGTTTTGAGAGAGTAGTCAAGGCCGGAGGCCCAGTGTTGGTGTGGCTGTGAATGCGTTGCCATGAGAGGGTGAGGAGCAGCAGTAGCTTGTAGTGCTGGCGTCCTTGGTGTGGGAGCAATCCCTGGACGTTTTCAGTTTTGGAGCTGGCGTCGGGCCGAAATGAGGCGGCGAGCGGGAGCGAACGTCGGGGGTTTTGAGAGAGTAGTCAAGGCCGGAGGCCCAGTGTTGGTGTGGCTGTGAATGCGTTGCCATGGGAGGGTGAGGAGCAGCAGTAGCTTGTAGTGCTGGCGTCCTTGGTGTGGGAGCAATCCCTGGACGTTTTCAATTTTGGAGCCGGCGTCGGGCCGAAACGAGGCGGCGAGCGGGAGCGAACGTCGGGGGTTTTGAGAGAGTAGTCAAGGCCGGAGGCCCAGTGTTGGTGTGGCTGTGAATGCGTTGCCATGGGAGGGTGAGGAGCAGCAGTAGCTTGTAGTGCTGGCGTCCTTGGTGTGGGAGCAATCCCTGGACGTTTTGAATTTTGGAGCCGGCGTCGGGCCGAAATGAGGCGGCGAGCGGGAGCGAACGTCGGGGGTTTTGAGAGAGTAGTCAAGGGCGGAGGCCCAGTGTTGCTGTGGCTGTGAATGCGTTGCCATGGGAGGGTGAGGAGCAGCAGTAGCTTGTAGTGCTGGCGTCCTTGGTGTGGGAGCAATCCCTGGACGTTTTCAATTTTGGAGCCGGCGTCGGGCCAAAACGAGGCGGCGAGCGGGAGCGAACGTCGGGGGTTTTGAGAGAGTAGTCAAGGGCAGAGGCCCAGTGTTGGTGTGGCTGTGAATGCGTTGCCATGGGAGGGTGAGGACCAGCAGTAAGTTGTAGTGCTGGCGTCCTTGGTGTGGGAGCAATCCCTGGACGTTTTCAATTTTGGAGCCGGCGTCGGGCCGAAACGAGGCGGCGAGCGGGAGCGAATGTCGGGGGTTTTGAGAGAGTAGTCAAGGCCGGAGGCCCAGTGTTGGTGTGACTGTGAATGCGTTGCCATGGGAGGGTGAGGAGCAGCAGTAGCTTGGAGTGCTGGCGTCCTTGGTGTGGGAGCAATCCCTCGACGTTTTCAGTTTTGGAGCCGGCGTCGGGCCGAAATGAGGCGGCAAGCGGGAGCGAACGTCGGGGGTTTTGAGAGAGTAGTCAAGGGCAGAGGCCCAGTGTTGGTGTGGCTGTGAATGCGTTGCCATGGGAGGGTGAGGAGCAGCAGTAGCTTGTATTGCTGGCATCCTTGGTGTTGGAGCAATCCCTGGACGTTTTCAATTTTGGAGCCGGCGTCGGGCCGAAATGAGGCGGCGAGCGGGAGCGAACGTCGGGGGTTTTGAGAGAGTAGTCAAGGGCAGAGGCGCAGTGTTGGTGTGGCTGTGAATGCGTTGCCATGGGAGGGTGAGGAGCAGTAGTAAAGTTGTAGTGCTGGCGTCCTTGGTGTGGGAGCAATCCCTGGACGTTTTCAATTTTGGAGCCGGCGTCGGGCAGAAACGAGGCGGCGAGCGGGAGCGAACGTCGGGGGTTTTGAGAGAGTAGTCAAGGCCGGAGGCCCAGTGTTGGTGTGGCTGTGAATGCGTTGCCATGGGAGGGTGAGGAGCAGCAGTAGCTTGTAGTGCTGGCATCCTTGGTGTGGGAGCAATCCCTGGACGTTTTGAATTTTGGAGCCTGCGTCGGGCCGAAATGAGGCGGCGAGCGGGAGCGAACGTCGGGAGTTTTGAGAGAGTAGTCAACGGCAGAGGCCCAGTGTTGTTGTGGCTGTGAATGCGTTGCCATGACAGGGTGAGGAGCAGCAGTAGCTTGTAGTGCTGGCGTCCTTGGTGTGGGAGCAATCCCTGGACGTTTTCAATTTTGGAGCCGGCGTCGGGCCGAAACGAGGCGGCGAGCGGGAGCGAACGTCGGGGGTTTTGAGAGAGTAGTCAAGGCCGGAGGCCCAGTGTTGGTGTGGCTGTGAATGCGTTGCCATGGGAGGGTGAGGAGCAGCAGTAGCTTGTAGTGCTGGCGTCCTTGGTGTGGGAGCAATCCCTGGACGTTTTGAATTTTGGAGCCGGCGTCGGGCCGAAATGAGGCGGCGAGCGGGAGCGAACGTCGGGGGTTTTGAGAGAGTAGTCAAGGGCGGAGGCCCAGTGTTGGTGTGGCTGTGAATGCGTTGCCATGGGAGGGTGAGGAGCAGCAGTAGCTTGTATTGCTGGCATCCTTGGTGTTGGAGCAATCCCTGGACGTTTTCAATTTTGGAGCCGGCGTCGGGCCGAAATGAGGCGGCGAGCGGGAGCGAACGTCGGGGGTTTTGAGAGAGTAGTCAAGGGCAGAGGCCCAGTGTTGGTGTGGCTGTGAATGCGTTGCCATGGGAGGGTTAGGAGCAGTAGTAAAGTTGTAGTGCTGGCGTCCTTGGTGTGGGAGCAATCCCTGGACGTTTTCAATTTTGGAGCCGGCGTCGGGCAGAAACGAGGCGGCGAGCGGGAGCGAACGTCGGGGGTTTTGAGAGAGTAGTCAAGGCCGGAGGCCCAGTGTTGGTGTGGCTGTGAATGCGTTGCCATGGGAGGGTGAGGAGCAGCAGTAGCTTGTAGTGCTGGCATCCTTGGTGTGGGAGCAATCCCTGGACGTTTTGAATTTTGGAGCCGGCGTCGGGCCGAAATGAGGCGGCGAGCGGGAGCGAACGTCGGGAGTTTTGAGAGAGTAGTCAACGGCAGAGGCCCAGTGTTGTTGTGGCTGTGAATGCGTTGCCATGACAGGGTGAGGAGCAGCAGTAGCTTGTAGTGCTGGCGTCCTTGGTGTGGGAGCAATCCCTGGACGTTTTCAATTTTGGAGCCGGCGTCGGGCCGAAACGAGGCGGCGAGCGGGAGCGAACGTCGGGGGTTTTGAGAGAGTAGTCAAGGCCGGAGGCCCAGTGTTGGTGTGGCTGTGAATGCGTTGCCATGGGAGGGTGAGGAGCAGCAGTAGCTTGTAGTGCTGGCGTCCTTGGTGTGGGAGCAATCCCTGGACGTTTTGAATTTTGGAGCCGGCGTCGGGCCGAAATGAGGCGGCGAGCGGGAGCGAACGTCGGGGGTTTTGAGAGAGTAGTCAAGGCCGGAGGCGCAGTGTTGGTGTGGCTGTGAATGCGTTGCCATGGGAGGGTGAGGAGCAGCAGTAGCTTGTAGTGCTGGCGTCCTTGGTGTGGGAGCAATCCCTGGACGTTTTGAATTTTGGAGGCGGCGTCGGGCCAAAACGAGGCGGCGAGCGGGAGCGAACGTCGGGGGTTTTGAGAGAGTAGTCAAGGGCGGAGGCCCAGTGTTGGTGTGGCTGTGAATGCGTTGCCATGGGAGGGTGAGGAGCAGCAGTAGCTTGTAGTGCTGGCGTCCTTGGTGTGGGAGCAATCCCTGGACGTTTTCAATTTTGGAGCTGGCGTCGGGCCGAAACGAGGCGGCGAGCGGGAGCGAACGTCGGGGGTTTTGAGAGAGTAGTCAAGGCTGGAGGCCCAGTGTTGGTGTGGCTGTGAATGCATTGCCATGGGAGGGTGAGGAGCAGCAGTAGCTTGTAGTGCTGGCGTCCTTGGTGTGGGAGCAATCCCTGGACGTTTTGAATTTTGGAGCCGGCGTCGGGCCGAAACGAGGCGGCGAGCGGGAGCGAACGTCGGGGGTTTTGAGAGAGTAGTCAAGGCCGGAGGCCCAGAGTTGGTGTGGCTGTGAATGCGTTGCCATGGGAGGGTGAGGAGCAGCAGTAGCTTGTAGTGCTGGCGTCCTTGGTGTGGGAGCAATCCCTGGACGTTTTCAATTTTGGAGCCGGCGTCGGGCCGAAATGAGGCGGCGAGCGGGAGCGAACGTCGGGGGTTTTGAGAGAGTAGTCAAGGCCGGAGGCCCAGTGTTGGTGTGGCTGTGAATGCGTTGCCATGGGAGGGTGAGGAGCAGCAGTAGCTTGTAGTGCTGGCGTCCTTGGTGTGGGAGCAATCCCTGGACGTTTTCAATTTTGGAGCCGGCGTCGGGCCGAAATGAGGCGGCGAGCGGGAGCGAACGTCGGGGGTTTTGAGAGAGTAGTCAAGGCCGGAGGCCCAGTGTTGGTGTGGCTGTGAATGCATTGCCATGGGAGGGTGAGGAGCAGCAGTAGCTTGTAGTGCTGGCGTCCTTGGTGTGGGAGCAATCCCTGGACGTTTTCAATTTTGGAGCCGGCGTCGGGCCGAAATGAGGCGGCGAGCGGGAGCGAACGTCGGGGGTTTTGAGAGAGTAGTCAAGGCCGGAGGCCCAGTGTTGGTGTGGCTGTGAATGCGTTGCCATGGGAGGGTGAGGAGCAGT
This sequence comes from Morus bassanus, assembly GCA_031468815.1. Lineage (NCBI taxonomy): Eukaryota > Metazoa > Chordata > Aves > Suliformes > Sulidae > Morus > Morus bassanus. The sequence goes on from CM062589.1 coordinate 77,254, forward strand.
AGCTTGTAGTGCTGGCGTCCTTGGTGTGGGAGCAATCCCTGGACGTTTTCAATTTTGGAGCCGGCGTCGGGCCGAAACGAGGCGGCGAGCGGGAGCGAACGTCGGGGGTTTTGAGAGAGTAGTCAAGGGCAGAGGCCCAGTGTTGGTGTGGCTGTGAATGCGTTGCCATGGGAGGGTGAGGAGCAGCAGTAGCTTGTAGTGCTGGCATCCTTGGTGTGGGAGCAATCCCTGGACGTTTTCAATTTTGGAGCTGGTGTCGGGCCGAAACGAGGCGGCGAGCGGGAGCGAACGTCGGGAGTTTTGAGAGAGTAGTCAAGGGCAGAGGCCCAGTGTTGGTGTGGCTGTGAATGCGTTGCCATGACAGGGTGAGGAGCAGCAGTAGCTTGTAGTGCTGGCGTCCTTGGTGTGGGAGCAATCCCTGGACGTTTTCAATTTTGGAGCCGGCGTCGGGCCGAAACGAGGCGGCGAGCGGGAGCGAACGTCGGGGGTTTTGAGAGAGTAGTCAAGGGCGGAGGCCCAGTGTTGGTGTGGCTGTGAATGCGTTGCCATGGGAGGGTGAGGAGCAGCAGTAGCTTGTAGTGCTGGCGTCCTTGGTGTGGGAGCAATCCCTGGACGTTTTGAATTTTGGAGCCGGCGTCGGGCCGAAATGAGGCGGCGAGCGGGAGCGAACGTCGGGGGTTTTGAGAGAGTAGTCAAGGGCGGAGGCCCAGTGTTGGTGTGGCTGTGAATGCGTTGCCATGGGAGGGTGAGGAGCAGCAGTAGCTTGTAGTGCTGGCGTCCTTGGTGTGGGAGCAATCCCTGGACGTTTTCAATTTTGGAGCTGGCGTCGGGCCGAAACGAGGCGGCGAGCGGGAGCGAACGTCGGGGGTTTTGAGAGAGTAGTCAAGGCTGGAGGCCCAGTGTTGGTGTGGCTGTGAATGCATTGCCATGGGAGGGTGAGGAGCAGCAGTAGCTTGTAGTGCTGGCGTCCTTGGTGTGGGAGCAATCCCTGGACGTTTTCAATTTTGGAGCCGGCGTCGGGCCGAAACGAGGCGGCGAGCGGGAGCGAACGTCGGGGGTTTTGAGAGAGTAGTCAAGGCCGGAGGCCCAGTGTTGGTGTGGCTGTGAATGCGTTGCCATGGGAGGGTGAGGAGCAGCAGTAGCTTGTAGTGCTGGCGTCCTTGGTGTGGGAGCAATCCCTGGACGTTTTCAATTTTGGAGCCGGCGTCGGGCCGAAATGAGGCGGCGAGCGGGAGCGAACGTCGGGGGTTTTGAGAGAGTAGTCAAGGCCGGAGGCCCAGTGTTGGTGTGGCTGTGAATGCGTTGCCATGGGAGGGTGAGGAGCAGCAGTAGCTTGTAGTGCTGGCGTCCTTGGTGTGGGAGCAATCCCTGGACGTTTTCAATTTTGGAGCCGGCGTCGGGCCGAAATGAGGCGGCGAGCGGGAGCGAACGTCGGGGGTTTTGAGAGAGTAGTCAAGGCCGGAGGCCCAGAGTTGGTGTGGCTGTGAATGCATTGCCATGGGAGGGTGAGGAGCAGCAGTAGCTTGTAGTGCTGGCGTCCTTGGTGTGGGAGCAATCCCTGGACGTTTTCAATTTTGGAGCCGGCGTCGGGCCGAAACGAGGCGGCGAGCGGGAGCGAACGTCGGGGGTTTTGAGAGAGTAGTCAAGGCCGGAGGCCCAGTGTTGGTGTGGCTGTGAATGCGTTGCCATGGGAGGGTGAGGAGCAGCAGTAGCTTGTAGTGCTGGCGTCCTTGGTGTGGGAGCAATCCCTGGACGTTTTCAATTTTGGAGCCGGCGTCGGGCCGAAATGAGGCGGCGAGCGGGAGCGAACGTCGGGGGTTTTGAGAGAGTAGTCAAGGCCGGAGGCCCAGTGTTGGTGTGGCTGTGAATGCGTTGCCATGGGAGGGTGAGGACCAGCAGTAGCTTGTTGTGCTGGCGTCCTTGGTGTGGGAGCAATCCCTGGACGTTTTCAATTTTGGAGCCGGCGTCGGGCCGAAACGAGGCGGCGAGCGGGAGCGAACGTCAGGGGTTTTGAGAGAGTAGTCAAGGCCGGAGGCCCAGTGTTGGTGTGGCTGTGAATGCGTTGCCATGACAGGGTGAGGAGCAGCGGTAGCTTGTAGTGCTGGCGTCCTTGGTGTGGGAGCAATCCCTGGACGTTTTGAATTTTGGAGCCGGCGTCGGGCCAAAACGAGGCGGCGAGCGGGAGCGAACGTCGGGGGTTTTGAGAGAGTAGTCAAGGGCGGAGGCCCAGTGTTGGTGTGGCTGTGAATGCGTTGCCATGGGAGGGTGAGGAGCAGCAGTAGCTTGTAGTGCTGGCGTCCTTGGTGTGGGAGCAATCCCTGGACGTTTTCAATTTTGGAGCCGGCGTCGGGCCGAAATGAGGCGGCGAGCGGGAGCGAACGTCGGGGGTTTTGAGAGAGTAGTCAAGGCCGGAGGCCCAGTGTTGGTGTGGCTGTGAATGCGTTGCCATGGGAGGGTGAGGAGCAGCAGTAGCTTGTAGTGCTGGCGTCCTTGGTGTGGGAGCAATCCCTGGACGTTTTCAATTTTGGAGCTGGCGTCGGGCCGAAACGAGGCGGCGAGCGGGAGCGAACGTCGGGGGTTTTGAGAGAGTAGTCAAGGCTGGAGGCCCAGTGTTGGTGTGGCTGTGAATGCATTGCCATGGGAGGGTGAGGAGCAGCAGTAGCTTGTAGTGCTGGCGTCCTTGGTGTGGGAGCAATCCCTGGACGTTTTGAATTTTGGAGCCGGCGTCGGGCCGAAACGAGGCGGCGAGCGGGAGCGAACGTCGGGGGTTTTGAGAGAGTAGTCAAGGCCGGAGGCCCAGTGTTGGTGTGGCTGTGAATGCGTTGCCATGGGAGGGTGAGGAGCAGCAGTAGCTTGTAGTGCTGGCGTCCTTGGTGTGGGAGCAATCCCTGGACGTTTTGAATTTTGGAGCCGGCGTCGGGCCGAAATGAGGCGGCGAGCGGGAGCGAACGTCGGGGGTTTTGAGAGAGTAGTCAAGGCCGGAGGCCCAGTGTTGGTGTGGCTGTGAATGCGTTGCCATGGGAGGGTGAGGAGCAGCAGTAGCTTGTAGTGCTGGCGTCCTTGGTGTGGGAGCAATCCCTGGACGTTTTCAATTTTGGAGCCGGCGTCGGGCCGAAACGAGGCGGCGAGCGGGAGCGAACGTCGGGGGTTTTGAGAGAGTAGTCAAGGCCGGAGGCCCAGTGTTGGTGTGGCTGTGAATGCGTTGCCATGGGAGGGTGAGGACCAGCAGTAAAGTTGTAGTGCTGGCGTCCTTGGTGTTGGAGCAATCCCTGGACGTTTTCAATTTTGGAGCCGGCGTCGGGCCGAAACGAGGCGGCGAGCGGGAGCGAACGTCGGGGGTTTTGAGAGAGTAGTCAAGGCCGGAGGCCCAGTGTTGGTGTGGCTGTGAATGCGTTGCCATGGCAGGGTGAGGAGCAGCAGTAGCTTGTAGTGCTGGCGTCCTTGGTGTGGGAGCAATCCCTGGACGTTTTCAATTTTGGAGCCGGCGTCGGGCCGAAACGAGGCAGCGAGCGGGAGCGAACGTCGGGAGTTTTGAGAGAGTAGTCAAGGCCGGAGGCCCAGTGTTGGTGTGGCTGTGAATGCGTTGCCATGGGAGGGTGAGGAGCAGCAGTAGCTTGTAGTGCTGGCGTCCTTGGTGTGGGAGCAATCCCTGGACGTTTTCAATTTTGGAGCCGGCGTCGGGCCGAAACGAGGCGGCGAGCGGGAGCGAACGTCGGGGGTTTTGAGAGAGTAGTCAAGGCCGGAGGCCCAGTGTTGGTGTGGCTGTGAATGCGTTGCCATGGGAGGGTGAGGAGCAGCAGTAGCTTGTTGTGCTGGCGTCCTTGGTGTGGGAGCAATCCCTGGACGTTTTGAATTTTGGAGCCGGCGTCGGGCCGAAATGAGGCGGCGAGCGGGAGCGAACGTCGGGGGTTTTGAGAGAGTAGTCAAGGGCAGAGGCCCAGTGTTGGTGTGGCTGTGAATGCGTTGCCATGGGAGGGTGAGGAGCAGCAGTAGCTTGTTGTGCTGGCGTCCTTGGTGTGGGAGCAATCCCTGGACGTTTTCAATTTTGGAGCCGGCGTCGGGCCGTAATGAGGCGGCGAGCGGGAGCGAACGTCGGGGGTTTTGAGAGAGTAGTCAAGGGCAGAGGCCCAGTGTTGGTGTGGCTGTGAATGCGTTGCCATGGGAGGGTGAGGAGCAGCAGTAGCTTGTAGTGCTGGCGTCCTTGGTGTGGGAGCAATCCCTGGACGTTTTCAATTTTGGAGCTGGCGTCGGGCCGAAATGAGGCGGCGAGCGGGAGCGAACGTCGGGGGTTTTGAGAGAGTAGTCAAGGCCGGAGGCCCAGTGTTGGTGTGGCTGTGAATGCGTTGCCATGGGAGGGTGAGGAGCAGCAGTAGCTTGTAGTGCTGGCGTCCTTGGTGTTGGAGCAATCCCTGGACGTTTTCAATTTTGGAGCCGGCGTCGGGCCGAAACGAGGCGGCGAGCGGGAGCGAACGTCGGGGGTTTTGAGAGAGTAGTCAAGGCCGGAGGCCCAGTGTTGGTGTGGCTGTGAATGCGTTGCCATGACAGGGTGAGGAGCAGCAGTAGCTTGTAGTGCTGGCGTCCTTGGTGTGGGAGCAATCCCTGGACGTTTTCAATTTTGGAGCCGGCGTCGGGCCGAAATGAGGCGGCGAGCGGGAGCGAACGTCGGGGGTTTTGAGAGAGTAGTCAAGGGCAGAGGCCCAGTGTTGGTGTGGCTGTGAATGCGTTGCCATGGGAGGGTGAGGAGCAGCAGTAGCTTGTAGTGCTGGCGTCCTTGGTGTGGGAGCAATCCCTGGACGTTTTCAATTTTGGAGCCGGCGTCGGGCCAAAAGGAGGCGGCGAGCGGGAGCGAACGTCGGGGGTTTTGAGAGAGTAGTCAAGGGCAGAGGCCCAGTGTTGGTGTGGCTGTGAATGCGTTGCCATGGGAGGGTGAGGAGCAGCAGTAGCTTGTAGTGCTGGCGTCCTTGGTGTGGGAGCAATCCCTGGACGTTTTGAATTTTGGAGCCGGCGTCGGGCCGAAATGAGGCGGCGAGCGGGAGCGAACGTCAGGGGTTTTGAGAGAGTAGTCAAGGGCAGAGGCCCAGTGTTGGTGTGGCTGTGAATGCGTTGCCATGGGAGGGTGAGGACCAGCAGTAAAGTTGTAGTGCTGGCGTCCTTGGTGTTGGAGCAATCCCTGGACGTTTTCAATTTTGGAGCCGGCGTCGGGCCGAAACGAGGCGGCGAGCGGGAGCGAACGTCGGGGGTTTTGAGAGAGTAGTCAAGGGCGGAGGCCCAGTGTTGGTGTGGCTGTGAATGCGTTGCCATGGGAGGGTGAGGAGCAGCAGTAGCTTGTAGTGCTGGCGTCCTTGGTGTGGGAGCAATCCCTGGACGTTTTCAATTTTGGAGCCGGCGTCGGGCCGAAATGAGGCGGCGAGCGGGAGCGAACGTCGGGGGTTTTGAGAGAGTAGTCAAGGCCGGAGGCCCAGTGTTGGTGTGGCTGTGAATGCGTTGCCATGGGAGGGTGAGGAGCAGCAGTAGCTTGTAGTGCTGGCGTCCTTGGTGTTGGAGCAATCCCTGGACGTTTTCAATTTTGGAGCCGGCGTCGGGCCGAAACGAGGCGGCGAGCGGGAGCGAACGTCGGGGGTTTTGAGAGAGTAGTCAAGGCCGGAGGCCCAGTGTTGGTGTGGCTGTGAATGCGTTGCCATGACAGGGTGAGGAGCAGCAGTAGCTTGTAGTGCTGGCGTCCTTGGTGTGGGAGCAATCCCTGGACGTTTTCAATTTTGGAGCCGGCGTCGGGCCGAAATGAGGCGGCGAGCGGGAGCGAACGTCGGGGGTTTTGAGAGAGTAGTCAAGGGCAGAGGCCCAGTGTTGGTGTGGCTGTGAATGCGTTGCCATGGGAGGGTGAGGAGCAGCAGTAGCTTGTAGTGCTGGCGTCCTTGGTGTGGGAGCAATCCCTGGACGTTTTCAATTTTGGAGCCGGCGTCGGGCCAAAAGGAGGCGGCGAGCGGGAGCGAACGTCGGGGGTTTTGAGAGAGTAGTCAAGGGCAGAGGCCCAGTGTTGGTGTGGCTGTGAATGCGTTGCCATGGGAGGGTGAGGAGCAGCAGTAGCTTGTAGTGCTGGCGTCCTTGGTGTGGGAGCAATCCCTGGACGTTTTCAATTTTGGAGCCGGCGTCGGGCCGAAATGAGGCGGCGAGCGGGAGCGAACGTCGGGGGTTTTGAGAGAGTAGTCAAGGCCGGAGGCCCAGTGTTGGTGTGGCTGTGAATGCGTTGCCATGGGAGGGTGAGGACCAGCAGTAAAGTTGTAGTGCTGGCGTCCTTGGTGTTGGAGCAATCCCTGGACGTTTTCAATTTTGGAGCCGGCGTCGGGCCGAAACGAGGCGGCGAGCGGGAGCGAACGTCGGGGGTTTTGAGAGAGTAGTCAAGGGCGGAGGCCCAGTGTTGGTGTGGCTGTGAATGCGTTGCCATGGGAGGGTGAGGAGCAGCAGTAGCTTGTAGTGCTGGCGTCCTTGGTGTGGGAGCAATCCCTGGACGTTTTCAATTTTGGAGCCGGCGTCGGGCCGAAACGAGGCGGCGAGCGGGAGCGAACGTCGGGGGTTTTGAGAGAGTAGTCAAGGCCGGAGGCCCAGTGTTGGTGTGGCTGTGAATGCGTTGCCATGGGAGGGTGAGGACCAGCAGTAAAGTTGTAGTGCTGGCGTCCTTGGTGTGGGAGCAATCCCTGGACGTTTTCAATTTTGGAGCCGGCGTCGGGCCGAAACGAGGCAGCGAGCGGGAGCGAACGTCGGGAGTTTTGAGAGAGTAGTCAAGGGCGGAGGCCCAGTGTTGGTGTGGCTGTGAATGCGTTGCCATGGGAGGGTGAGGAGCAGCAGTAGCTTGTAGTGCTGGCGTCCTTGGTGTGGGAGCAATCCCTGGACGTTTTCAATTTTGGAGCTGGCGTCGGGCCGAGACGAGGCGGCGAGCGGGAGCGAACGTCGGGGGTTTTGAGAGAGTAGTCAAGGCCGGAGGCCCAGTGTTGGTGTGGCTGTGAATGCGTTGCCATGGGAGGGTGAGGAGCAGCAGTAGCTTGTAGTGCTGGCGTCCTTGGTGTGGGAGCAATCCCTGGACGTTTTGAATTTTGGAGCCGGCGTCGGGCCGAAACGAGGCGGCGAGCGGGAGCGAACGTCGGGGGTTTTGAGAGAGTAGTCAAGGGCAGAGGCCCAGTGTTGGTGTGGCTGTGAATGCGTTGCCATGGGAGGGTGAGGAGCAGCAGTAGCTTGTTGTGCTGGCGTCCTTGGTGTGGGAGCAATCCCTGGACGTTTTCAATTTTGGAGCCGGCGTCGGGCCGTAATGAGGCGGCGATCGGGAGCGAACGTCGGGGGTTTTGAGAGAGTAGTCAAGGGCAGAGGCCCAGTGTTGGTGTGGCTGTGAATGCGTTGCCATGGGAGGGTGAGGAGCAGCAGTAGCTTGTAGTGCTGGCGTCCTTGGTGTGGGAGCAATCCCTGGACGTTTTCAATTTTGGAGCTGGCGTGGGCCGAAATGAGGCGGCGAGCGGGAGCGAACGTCAGGGGTTTTGAGAGAGTAGTCAAGGCCGGAGGCCCAGTGTTGGTGTGGCTGTGAATGCGTTGCCATGGGAGGGTGAGGAGCAGCAGTAGCTTGGAGTGCTGGCGTCCTTGGTGTTGGAGCAATCCCTGGACGTTTTCAATTTTGGAGCCGGCGTCGGGCCGAAACGAGGCGGCGAGCGGGAGCGAACGTCGGGGGTTTTGAGAGAGTAGTCAAGGCCGGAGGCCCAGTGTTGGTGTGGCTGTGAATGCGTTGCCATGACAGGGTGAGGAGCAGCAGTAGCTTGTAGTGCTGGCGTCCTTGGTGTGGGAGCAATCCCTGGACGTTTTGAATTTTGGAGCCGGCGTCGGGCCGAAATGAGGCGGCGAGCGGGAGCGAACGTCGGGGGTTTTGAGAGAGTAGTCAAGGGCAGAGGCCCAGTGTTGGTGTGGCTGTGAATGCGTTGCCATGGGAGGGTGAGGAGCAGCAGTAGCTTGTAGTGCTGGCGTCCTTGGTGTGGGAGCAATCCCTGGACGTTTTCAATTTTGGAGCCGGCGTCGGGCCGAAACGAGGCAGCGAGCGGGAGCGAACGTCGGGGGTTTTGAGAGAGTAGTCAAGGGCAGAGGCCCAGTGTTGGTGTGGCTGTGAATGCGTTGCCATGGGAGGGTGAGGAGCAGCAGTAGCTTGTAGTGCTGGCGTCCTTGGTGTGGGAGCAATCCCTGGACGTTTTCAATTTTGGAGCCGGCGTCGGGCCGAAATGAGGCGGCGAGCGGGAGCGAACGTCGGGGGTTTTGAGAGAGTAGTCAAGGGCAGAGGCCCAGTGTTGGTGTGGCTGTGAATGCGTTGCCATGGGAGGGTGAGGAGCAGCAGTAAGTTGTAGTGCTGGCGTCCTTGGTGTTGGAGCAATCCCTGGACATTTTCAATTTTGGAGCCGGCGTTGGGCCGAAATGAGGCGGCGAGCGGGAGCGAACGTCGGGGGTTTTGAGAGAGTAGTCAAGGCCGGAGGCCCAGTGTTGGTGTGGCTGTGAATGCGTTGCCATGGGAGGGTGAGGAGCAGCAGTAGCTTGTAGTGCTGGCGTCCTTGGTGTGGGAGCAATCCCTGGACGTTTTCAATTTTGGAGCCGGCGTCGGGCCGAAACGAGGCAGCGAGCGGGAGCGAACGTCGGGGGTTTTGAGAGAGTAGTCAAGGGCAGAGGCCCAGTGTTGGTGTGGCTGTGAATGCGTTGCCATGGGAGGGTGAGGAGCAGCAGTAGCTTGTAGTGCTGGCGTCCTTGGTGTGGGAGCAATCCCTGGACGTTTTCAATTTTGGAGCCGGCGTCGGGCCGAAATGAGGCGGCGAGCGGGAGCGAACGTCGGGGGTTTTGAGAGAGTAGTCAAGGGCAGAGGCCCAGTGTTGGTGTGGCTGTGAATGCGTTGCCATGGGAGGGTGAGGAGCAGCAGTAAGTTGTAGTGCTGGCGTCCTTGGTGTTGGAGCAATCCCTGGACATTTTCAATTTTGGAGCCGGCGTTGGGCCGAAATGAGGCGGCGAGCGGGAGCGAACGTCGGGGGTTTTGAGAGAGTAGTCAAGGGCAGAGGCCCAGTGTTGGTGTGGCTGTGAATGCGTTGCCATGGGAGGGTGAGGAGCAGCAGTAAGTTGTAGTGCTGGCGTCCTTGGTGTGGGAGCAATCCCTGGACGTTTTCAATTTTGGAGCCGGCGTCGGGCCGAGACGAGGCGGCGAGCGGGATCGAACGTCGGGGGTTTTGAGAGAGTAGTCAAGGCCGGAGGCCCAGTGTTGGTGTGGCTGTGAATGCGTTGCCATGGGAGGGTGAGGAGCAGCAGTAGCTTGTAGTGCTGGCGTCCTTGGTGTGGGAGCAATCCCTGGACGTTTTCAATTTTGGAGCCGGCGTCGGGCCGAAACGAGGCGGCGAGCGGGAGCGAACGTCGGGGGTTTTGAGAGAGTAGTCAAGGGCAGAGGCCCAGTGTTGGTGTGGCTGTGAATGCGTTGCCATGGGAGGGTGAGGAGCAGCAGTAGCTTGTAGTGCTGGCGTCCTTGGTGTGGGAGCAATCCCTGGACGTTTTCAATTTTGGAGCCGGCGTCGGGCCGAGACGAGGCGGCGAGCGGGAGCGAACGTCGGGGGTTTTGAGAGAGTAGTCAAGGCCGGAGGCCCAGTGTTGGTGTGGCTGTGAATGCGTTGCCATGGGAGGGTGAGGAGCAGCAGTAGCTTGTAGTGCTGGCGTCCTTGGTGTGGGAGCAATCCCTGGACGTTTTCAATTTTGGAGCCGGCGTCGGGCCGAAACGAGGCGGCGAGCGGGAGCGAACGTCGGGGGTTTTGAGAGAGTAGTCAAGGGCAGAGGCCCAGTGTTGGTGTGGCTGTGAATGCGTTGCCATGACAGGGTGAGGAGCAGCAGTAGCTTGTAGTGCTGGCGTCCTTGGTGTGGGAGCAATCCCTGGACGTTTTCAATTTTGGAGCCGGCGTCGGGCCGAAACGAGGCGGCGAGCGGGAGCGAACGTCGGGGGATTTGAGAGAGTAGTCAAGGCCGGAGGCCCAGTGTTGGTGTGGCTGTGAATGCGTTGCCATGGGAGGGTGAGGACCAGCAGTAAGTTGTAGTGCTGGCATCCTTGGTGTGGGAGCAATCCCTGGACGTTTTGAATTTTGGAGCCGGCGTCGGGCCGAAATGAGGCGGCGAGCGGGAGCGAACGTCGGGGGTTTTGAGAGAGTAGTCAAGGCCGGAGGCCCAGTGTTGGTGTGGCTGTGAATGCGTTGCCATGGGAGGGTGAGGAGCAGCAGTAGCTTGGAGTGCTGGCGTCCTTGGTGTGGGAGCAATCCCTCGACGTTTTCAGTTTTGGAGCTGGCGTCGGGCCGAAATGAGGCGGCGAGCGGGAGCGAACGTCGGGGGTTTTGAGAGAGTAGTCAAGGCCGGAGGCCCAGTGTTGGTGTGGCTGTGAATGCGTTGCCATGGGAGGGTGAGGAGCAGCAGTAGCTTGTAGTGCTGGCGTCCTTGGTGTGGGAGCAATCCCTGGACGTTTTGAATTTTGGAGCCGGCGTCGGGCCGAAATGAGGCGGCGAGCGGGAGCGAACGTCGTGGGTTTTGAGAGAGTAGTCAAGGGCGGAGGCCCAGTGTTGGTGTGGCTGTGAATGCGTTGCCATGGGAGGGTGAGGAGCAGCAGTAGCTTGTAGTGCTGGCGTCCTTGGTGTGGGAGCAATCCCTGGACGTTTTGAATTTTGGAGCCGGCGTCGGGCCGAAATGAGGCGGCGAGCGGGAGCGAACGTCGGGGGTTTTGAGAGAGTAGTCAAGGGCAGAGGCCCAGTGTTGTTGTGGCTGTGAATGCGTTGCCATGGGAGGGTGAGGACCAGCAGTAAGTTGTAGTGCTGGCGTCCTTGGTGTTGGAGCAATCCCTGGACGTTTTGAATTTTGGAGCCGGCGTCGGGCCGAAACGAGGCGGCGAGCGGGAGCGAACGTCGGGGGTTTTGAGAGAGTAGTCAAGGGCAGAGGCCCAGTGTTGGTGTGGCTGTGAATGCATTGCCATGGGAGGGTGAGGAGCAGCAGTAGCTTGTAGTGCTGGCGTCCTTGGTGTGGGAGCAATCCCTGGACGTTTTCAAATTTGGAGCCGGCGTCGGGCCGAGACGAGGCGGCGAGCGGGAGCGAACGTCGGGGGTTTTGAGAGAGTAGTCAAGGCCGGAGGCCCAGTGTTGGTGTGGCTGTGAATGCGTTGCCATGGGAGGGTGAGGAGCAGCAGTAGCTTGTAGTGCTGGCGTCCTTGGTGTGGGAGCAGTCCCTGGACGTTTTCAATTTTGGAGCCGGCGTCGGGCCGTAATGAGGCGGCGAGCGGGAGCGAACGTCGGGGGTTTTGAGAGAGTAGTCAAGGCCGGAGGCCCAGTGTTGGTGTGGCTGTGAATGCGTTGCCATGGGAGGGTGAGGACCAGCAGTAAGTTGTAGTGCTGGCATCCTTGGTGTGGGAGCAATCCCTGGACGTTTTGAATTTTGGAGCCGGCGTCGGGCCGAAATGAGGCGGCGAGCGGGAGCGAACGTCGGGGGTTTTGAGAGAGTAGTCAAGGGCAGAGGCCCAGTGTTGGTGTGGCTGTGAATGCGTTGCCATGGGAGGGTGAGGAGCAGCAGTAGCTTGTAGTGCTGGCGTCCTTGGTGTGGGAGCAATCCCTGGACGTTTTCAATTTTGGAGCCGGCGTCGGGCCGAAATGAGGCGGCGAGCGGGAGCGAACGTCGGGGGTTTTGAGAGAGTAGTCAAGGGCAGAGGCCCAGTGTTGGTGTGGCTGTGAATGCGTTGCCATGGGAGGGTGAGGAGCAGCAGTAGCTTGTAGTGCTGGCGTCCTTGGTGTGGGAGCAATCCCTGGACGTTTTCAATTTTGGAGCCGGCGTCGGGCCGAAATGAGGCGGCGAGCGGGAGCGAACGTCGGGGGTTTTGAGAGAGTAGTCAAGGGCAGAGGCCCAGTGTTGGTGTGGCTGTGAATGCGTTGCCATGGGAGGGTGAGGAGCAGCAGTAAGTTGTAGTGCTGGCGTCCTTGGTGTGGGAGCAATCCCTGGACGTTTTCAAATTTGGAGCCGGCGTCGGGCCGAGACGAGGCGGCGAGCGGGAGCGAACGTCGGGGGTTTTGAGAGAGTAGTCAAGGGCGGAGGCCCAGTGTTGGTGTGGCTGTGAATGCGTTGCCATGACAGGGTGAGGAGCAGCAGTAGCTTGTAGTGCTGGCGTCCTTGGTGTGGGAGCAATCCCTGGACGTTTTCAATTTTGGAGCCGGCGTCGGGCCGAAACGAGGCGGCGAGCGGGAGCGAACGTCGGGGGTTTTGAGAGAGTAGTCAAGGGCAGAGGCCCAGTGTTGGTGTGGCTGTGAATGCGTTGCCATGGGAGGGTGAGGAGCAGCAGTAGCTTGTAGTGCTGGCGTCCTTGGTGTGGGAGCAATCCCTGGACGTTTTCAATTTTGGAGCCGGCGTCGGGCCGAAATGAGGCGGCGAGCGGGAGCGAACGTCGGGGGTTTTGAGAGAGTAGTCAAGGGCAGAGGCCCAGTGTTGGTGTGGCTGTGAATGCGTTGCCATGGGAGGGTGAGGAGCAGCAGTAAGTTGTAGTGCTGGCGTCCTTGGTGTGGGAGCAATCCCTGGACGTTTTCAAATTTGGAGCCGGCGTCGGGCCGAGACGAGGCGGCGAGCGGGAGCGAACGTCGGGGGTTTTGAGAGAGTAGTCAAGGGCGGAGGCCCAGTGTTGGTGTGGCTGTGAATGCGTTGCCATGACAGGGTGAGGAGCAGCAGTAGCTTGTAGTGCTGGCGTCCTTGGTGTGGGAGCAATCCCTGGACGTTTTCAATTTTGGAGCCGGCGTCGGGCCGAAACGAGGCGGCGAGCGGGAGCGAACGTCGGGGGTTTTGAGAGAGTAGTCAAGGCCGGAGGCCCAGTGTTGGTGTGGCTGTGAATGCGTTGCCATGGGAGGGTGAGGAGCAGCAGTAGCTTGTAGTGCTGGCGTCCTTGGTGTGGGAGCAATCCCTGGACGTTTTCAATTTTGGAGCTGGCGTCGGGCCGAAACGAGGCGGCGAGCGGGAGCGAACGTCGGGGGTTTTGAGAGAGTAGTCAAGGCCGGAGGCCCAGTGTTGGTGTGGCTGTGAATGCGTTGCCATGGGAGGGTGAGGAGCAGCAGTAGCTTGTAGTGCTGGCGTCCTTGGTGTGGGAGCAATCCCTGGACGTTTTCAATTTTGGAGCCGGCGTCGGGCCGAAATGAGGCGGCGAGCGGGAGCGAACGTCGGGGGTTTTGAGAGAGTAGTCAAGGCCGGAGGCCCAGTGTTGGTGTGGCTGTGAATGCGTTGCCATGGGAGGGTTAGGAGCAGTAGTAAAGTTGTAGTGCTGGCGTCCTTGGTGTGGGAGCAATCCCTGGACGTTTTGAATTTTGGAGCCGGCGTCGGGCCGAAACGAGGCGGCGAGCGGGAGCGAACGTCGGGGGTTTTGAGAGAGTAGTCAAGGCCGGAGGCCCAGTGTTGGTGTGGCTGTGAATGCGTTGCCATGGGAGGGTGAGGAGCAGCAGTAGCTTGTAGTGCTGGCGTCCTTGGTGTGGGAGCAATCCCTGGACGTTTTCAATTTTGGAGCTGGCGTCGGGCCGAAATGAGGCGGCGAGCGGGAGCGAACGTCGGGGGTTTTGAGAGAGTAGTCAAGGGCAGAGGCCCAGTGTTGGTGTGGCTGTGAATGCGTTGCCATGGGAGGGTGAGGAGCAGCAGGAGCTTGTAGTGCTGGCGTCCTTGGTGTGGGAGCAATCCCTGGACGTTTTCAATTTTGGAGCCGGCGTCGGGCCGAAATGAGGCGGCGAGCGGGAGCGAACGTCGGGGGTTTTGAGAGAGTAGTCAAGGGCAGAGGCCCAGTGTTGGTGTGGCTGTGAATGCGTTGCCATGGGAGGGTGAGGACCAGCAGTAAGTTGTAGTGCTGGCGTCCTTGGTGTGGGAGCAATCCCTGGACGTTTTCAAATTTGGAGCCGGCGTCGGGCCGAGACGAGGCGGCGAGCGGGAGCGAACGTCGGGGGTTTTGAGAGAGTAGTCAAGGGCGGAGGCCCAGTGTTGGTGTGGCTGTGAATGCGTTGCCATGACAGGGTGAGGAGCAGCAGTAGCTTGTAGTGCTGGCGTCCTTGGTGTGGGAGCAATCCCTGGACGTTTTCAATTTTGGAGCCGGCGTCGGGCCGAAACGAGGCGGCGAGCGGGAGCGAACGTCGGGGGTTTTGAGAGAGTAGTCAAGGCCGGAGGCCCAGTGTTGGTGTGGCTGTGAATGCGTTGCCATGGGAGGGTGAGGAGCAGCAGTAGCTTGTAGTGCTGGCGTCCTTGGTGTGGGAGCAATCCCTGGACGTTTTCAATTTTGGAGCTGGCGTCGGGCCGAAACGAGGCGGCGAGCGGGAGCGAACGTCGGGGGTTTTGAGAGAGTAGTCAAGGCCGGAGGCCCAGTGTTGGTGTGGCTGTGAATGCATTGCCATGGGAGGGTGAGGAGCAGCAGTAGCTTGTAGTGCTGGCGTCCTTGGTGTGGGAGCAATCCCTGGACGTTTTCAATTTTGGAGCCGGCGTCGGGCCGAAATGAGGCGGCGAGCGGGAGCGAACGTCGGGGGTTTTGAGAGAGTAGTCAAGGCCGGAGGCCCAGTGTTGGTGTGGCTGTGAATGCGTTGCCATGGGAGGGTTAGGAGCAGTAGTAAAGTTGTAGTGCTGGCGTCCTTGGTGTGGGAGCAATCCCTGGACGTTTTGAATTTTGGAGCCGGCGTCGGGCCGAAACGAGGCGGCGAGCGGGAGCGAACGTCGGGGGTTTTGAGAGAGTAGTCAAGGCCGGAGGCCCAGTGTTGGTGTGGCTGTGAATGCGTTGCCATGGGAGGGTGAGGAGCAGCAGTAGCTTGTAGTGCTGGCGTCCTTGGTGTGGGAGCAATCCCTGGACGTTTTCAATTTTGGAGCTGGCGTCGGGCCGAAATGAGGCGGCGAGCGGGAGCGAACGTCGGGGGTTTTGAGAGAGTAGTCAAGGGCAGAGGCCCAGTGTTGGTGTGGCTGTGAATGCGTTGCCATGGGAGGGTGAGGAGCAGCAGTAGCTTGTAGTGCTGGCGTCCTTGGTGTGGGAGCAATCCCTGGACGTTTTCCATTTTGGAGCCGGCGTGGGGCCAAAAGGAGGCGGCAAGCGGGAGCAAACGTCGGGGGTTTTGAGAGAGTAGTCAAGGGCAGAGGCCCAGTGTTGGTGTGGCTGTGAATGCGTTGCCATGGGAGGGTGAGGAGCAGCAGTAGCTTGTAGTGCTGGCGTCCTTGGTGTGGGAGCAATCCCTGGACGTTTTCAATTTTGGAGCCGGCGTCGGGCCGAAACGAGGCGGCGAGCGGGAGCGAACGTCGGGGGTTTTGAGAGAGTAGTCAAGGCCGGAGGCCCAGTGTTGGTGTGGCTGTGAATGCGTTGCCATGGGAGGGTGAGGACCAGCAGTAAGTTGTAGTGCTGGCGTCCTTGGTGTTGGAGCAATCCCTGGACGTTTTCCATTTTGGAGCCGGCATCGGGCCGAAATGAGGCGGCGAGCGGGAGTGAACGTCGGGGGTTTTGAGAGAGTAGTCAAGGGCAGAGGCCCAGTGTTGGTGTGGCTGTGAATGCGTTGCCATGGGAGGGTGAGGAGCAGCAGTAGCTTGTAGTGCTGGCGTCCTTGGTGTGGGAGCAATCCCTGGACGTTTTCAATTTTGGAGCTGGCGTCGGGCCGAAATGAGGCGGCGAGCGGGAGCGAACGTCGGGGGTTTTGAGAGAGTAGTCAAGGCCGGAGGCCCAGTGTTGGTGTGGCTGTGAATGCGTTGCCATGGGAGGGTGAGGAGCAGCAGTAGCTTGTAGTGCTGGCGTCCTTGGTGTGGGAGCAATCCCTGGACGTTTTGAATTTTGGAGCCGGCGTCGGGCCGAAATGAGGCGGCGAGCGGGAGCGAACGTCGTGGGTTTTGAGAGAGTAGTCAAGGGCGGAGGCCCAGTGTTGGTGTGGCTGTGAATGCGTTGCCATGGGAGGGTGAGGAGCAGCAGTAGCTTGTAGTGCTGGCGTCCTTGGTGTGGGAGCAATCCCTGGACGTTTTCAATTTTGGAGCCGGCGTCGGGCCGAAATGAGGCGGCGAGCGGGAGCGAACATCGGGGGTTTTGAGAGAGTAGTCAAGGGCAGAGGCCCAGTGTTGTTGTGGCTGTGAATGCGTTGCCATGGGAGGGTGAGGACCAGCAGTAAGTTGTAGTGCTGGCGTCCTTGGTGTTGGAGCAATCCCTGGACGTTTTGAATTTTGGAGCCGGCGTCGGGCCGAAACGAGGCGGCGAGCGGGAGCGAACGTCGGGGGTTTTGAGAGAGTAGTCAAGGGCAGAGGCCCAGTGTTGGTGTGGCTGTGAATGCATTGCCATGGGAGGGTGAGGAGCAGCAGTAGCTTGTAGTGCTGGCGTCCTTGGTGTGGGAGCAATCCCTGGACGTTTTCAAATTTGGAGCCGGCGTCGGGCCGAGACGAGGCGGCGAGCGGGAGCGAACGTCGGGGGTTTTGAGAGAGTAGTCAAGGCCGGAGGCCCAGTGTTGGTGTGGCTGTGAATGCGTTGCCATGGGAGGGTGAGGAGCAGCAGTAGCTTGTAGTGCTGGCGTCCTTGGTGTGGGAGCAGTCCCTGGACGTTTTCAATTTTGGAGCCGGCGTCGGGCCGTAATGAGGCGGCGAGCGGGAGCGAACGTCGGGGGTTTTGAGAGAGTAGTCAAGGCCGGAGGCCCAGTGTTGGTGTGGCTGTGAATGCGTTGCCATGGGAGGGTGAGGACCAGCAGTAAGTTGTAGTGCTGGCATCCTTGGTGTGGGAGCAATCCCTGGACGTTTTGAATTTTGGAGCCGGCGTCGGGCCGAAATGAGGCGGCGAGCGGGAGCGAACGTCGGGGGTTTTGAGAGAGTAGTCAAGGCCGGAGGCCCAGTCTTGGTGTGGCTGTGAATGCGTTGCCATGGGAGGGTGAGGAGCAGCAGTAGCTTGTAGTGCTGGCGTCCTTGGTGTGGGAGCAATCCCTGGACGTTTTCAATTTTGGAGCCGGCGTCGGGCCGAAATGAGGCGGCGAGCGGGAGCGAACGTCGGGGGTTTTGAGAGAGTAGTCAAGGGCAGAGGCCCAGTGTTGGTGTGGCTGTGAATGCGTTGCCATGGGAGGGTGAGGAGCAGCAGTAGCTTGTAGTGCTGGCGTCCTTGGTGTGGGAGCAATCCCTGGACGTTTTCAATTTTGGAGCCGGCGTCGGGCCGAAATGAGGCGGCGAGCGGGAGCGAACGTCGGGGGTTTTGAGAGAGTAGTCAAGGGCAGAGGCCCAGTGTTGGTGTGGCTGTGAATGCGTTGCCATGGGAGGGTGAGGAGCAGCAGTAAGTTGTAGTGCTGGCGTCCTTGGTGTGGGAGCAATCCCTGGACGTTTTCAAATTTGGAGCCGGCGTCGGGCCGAGACGAGGCGGCGAGCGGGAGCGAACGTCGGGGGTTTTGAGAGAGTAGTCAAGGGCGGAGGCCCAGTGTTGGTGTGGCTGTGAATGCGTTGCCATGACAGGGTGAGGAGCAGCAGTAGCTTGTAGTGCTGGCGTCCTTGGTGTGGGAGCAATCCCTGGACGTTTTCAATTTTGGAGCCGGCGTCGGGCCGAAACGAGGCGGCGAGCGGGAGCGAACGTCGGGGGTTTTGAGAGAGTAGTCAAGGGCGGAGGCCCAGTGTTGGTGTGGCTGTGAATGCGTTGCCATGGGAGGGTGAGGAGCAGCAGTAGCTTGTAGTGCTGGCGTCCTTGGTGTGGGAGCAATCCCTGGACGTTTTCAATTTTGGAGCTGGCGTCGGGCCGAAACGAGGCGGCGAGCGGGAGCGAACGTCGGGGGTTTTGAGAGAGTAGTCAAGGCCGGAGGCCCAGTGTTGGTGTGGCTGTGAATGCGTTGCCATGGGAGGGTGAGGAGCAGCAGTAGCTTGTAGTGCTGGCGTCCTTGGTGTGGGAGCAATCCCTGGACGTTTTCAATTTTGGAGCCGGCGTCGGGCCGAAATGAGGCGGCGAGCGGGAGCGAACGTCGGGGGTTTTGAGAGAGTAGTCAAGGCTGGAGGCCCAGTGTTGGTGTGGCTGTGAATGCGTTGCCATGGGAGGGTTAGGAGCAGTAGTAAAGTTGTAGTGCTGGCGTCCTTGGTGTGGGAGCAATCCCTGGACGTTTTCAATTTTGGAGCCGGCGTCGGGCCGAAACGAGGCGGCGAGCGGGAGCGAACGTCGGGGGTTTTGAGAGAGTAGTCAAGGCCGGAGGCCCAGTGTTGGTGTGGCTGTGAATGCGTTGCCATGGGAGGGTGAGGAGCAGCAGTAGCTTGTAGTGCTGGCGTCCTTGGTGTGGGAGCAATCCCTGGACGTTTTCAATTTTGGAGCTGGCGTCGGGCCGAAATGAGGCGGCGAGCGGGAGCAAACGTCGGGGGTTTTGAGAGAGTAGTCAAGGGCAGAGGCCCAGTGTTGGTGTGGCTGTGAATGCGTTGCCATGGGAGGGTGAGGAGCAGCAGTAGCTTGTAGTGCTGGCGTCCTTGGTGTGGGAGCAATCCCTGGACGTTTTCCATTTTGGAGCCGGCGTGGGGCCAAAAGGAGGCGGCAAGCGGGAGCAAACGTCGGGGGTTTTGAGAGAGTAGTCAAGGGCAGAGGCCCAGTGTTGGTGTGGCTGTGAATGCGTTGCCATGGGAGGGTGAGGAGCAGCAGTAGCTTGTAGTGCTGGCGTCCTTGGTGTGGGAGCAATCCCTGGACGTTTTCAATTTTGGAGCCGGCGTCGGGCCGAAACGAGGCGGCGAGCGGGAGCGAACGTCGGGGGTTTTGAGAGAGTAGTCAAGGCCGGAGGCCCAGTGTTGGTGTGGCTGTGAATGCGTTGCCATGGGAGGGTGAGGACCAGCAGTAAGTTGTAGTGCTGGCGTCCTTGGTGTTGGAGCAATCCCTGGACGTTTTCAATTTTGGAGCCGGCATCGGGCCGAAATGAGGCGGCGAGCGGGAGTGAACGTCGGGGGTTTTGAGAGAGTAGTCAAGGGCAGAGGCCCAGTGTTGGTGTGGCTGTGAATGCGTTGCCATGGGAGGGTGAGGAGCAGCAGTAGCTTGTAGTGCTGGCGTCCTTGGTGTGGGAGCAATCCCTGGACGTTTTCAATTTTGGAGCTGGCGTCGGGCCGAAATGAGGCGGCGAGCGGGAGCGAACGTCGGGGGTTTTGAGAGAGTAGTCAAGGGCGGAGGCCCAGTGTTGCTGTGGCTGTGAATGCGTTGCCATGGGAGGGTGAGGAGCAGCAGTAGCTTGTAGTGCTGGCGTCCTTGGTGTGGGAGCAATCCCTGGACGTTTTGAATTTTGGAGCCGGCGTCGGGCCGAAATGAGGCGGCGAGCGGGAGCGAACGTCGTGGGTTTTGAGAGAGTAGTCAAGGGCGGAGGCCCAGTGTTGGTGTGGCTGTGAATGCGTTGCCATGACAGGGTGAGGAGCAGCAGTAGCTTGTAGTGCTGGCGTCCTTGGTGTGGGAGCAATCCCTGGACGTTTTCAATTTTGGAGCTGGCGTCGGGCCGAAACGAGGCGGCGAGCGGGAGCGAACGTCGGGGGTTTTGAGAGAGTAGTCAAGGGCAGAGGCCCAGTGTTGGTGTGGCTGTGAATGCGTTGCCATGGGAGGGTGAGGAGCAGCAGTAGCTTGTAGTGCTGGCGTCCTTGGTGTGGGAGCAATCCCTGGACGTTTTCAATTTTGGAGCCGGCGTCGGGCCGAAACGAGGCGGCGAGCGGGAGCGAACGTCGGGGGTTTTGAGAGAGTAGTCAAGGCCGGAGGCCCAGTGTTGGTGTGGCTGTGAATGCGTTGCCATGGGAGGGTGAGGAGCAGCAGTAGCTTGTAGTGCTGGCGTCCTTGGTGTGGGAGCAATCCCTGGACGTTTTCAATTTTGGAGCTGGCGTCGGGCCGAAATGAGGCGGCGAGCGGGAGCGAACGTCGGGGGTTTTGAGAGAGTAGTCAAGGGCAGAGGCCCAGTGTTGGTGTGGCTGTGAATGCGTTGCCATGGGAGGGTGAGGAGCAGCAGTAGCTTGTAGTGCTGGCGTCCTTGGTGTGGGAGCAATCGCTGGACGTTTTCCATTTTGGAGCCGGCGTCGGGCCAAAAGGAGGCGGCGAGCGGGAGCAAACGTCGGGGGTTTTGAGAGAGTAGTCAAGGGCAGAGGCCCAGTGTTGGTGTGGCTGTGAATGCGTTGCCATGGGAGGGTGAGGAGCAGCAGTAGCTTGTAGTGCTGGCGTCCTTGGTGTGGGAGCAATCCCTGGACGTTTTCAATTTTGGAGCCGGCGTCGGGCCGAAACGAGGCGGCGAGCGGGAGCGAACGTCGGGGGTTTTGAGAGAGTAGTCAAGGCCGGAGGCCCAGTGTTGGTGTGGCTGTGAATGCGTTGCCATGGGAGGGTGAGGACCAGCAGTAAGTTGTAGTGCTGGCGTCCTTGGTGTTGGAGCAATCCCTGGACGTTTTCCATTTTGGAGCCGGCGTCGGGCCGAAATGAGGCGGCGAGCGGGAGCGAACGTCGGGGGTTTTGAGAGAGTAGTCAAGGGCAGAGGCCCAGTGTTGGTGTGGCTGTGAATGCGTTGCCATGGGAGGGTGAGGAGCAGCAGTAGCTTGTAGTGCTGGCGTCCTTGGTGTGGGAGCAATCCCTGGACGTTTTCAATTTTGGAGCCGGCGTCGGGCCGAAACGAGGCGGCGAGCGGGAGCGAACGTCGGGGGTTTTGAGAGAGTAGTCAAGGGCGGAGGCCCAGTGTTGGTGTGGCTGTGAATGCGTTGCCATGGGAGGGTGAGGAGCAGCAGTAGCTTGTAGTGCTGGCGTCCTTGGTGTTGGAGCAATCCCTGGACGTTTTCAATTTTGGAGCCGGCGTCGGGCCGAAACGAGGCGGCGAGCGGGAGCGAACGTCGGGGGTTTTGAGAGAGTAGTCAAGGCCGGAGGCCCAGTGTTGGTGTGGCTGTGAATGCGTTGCCATGGGAGGGTGAGGACCAGCAGTAAGTTGTAGTGCTGGCGTCCTTGGTGTTGGAGCAATCCCTGGACGTTTTCCATTTTGGAGCCGGCGTCGGGCCGAAATGAGGCGGCGAGCGGGAGCGAACGTCGGGGGTTTTGAGAGAGTAGTCAAGGGCAGAGGCCCAGTGTTGGTGTGGCTGTGAATGCGTTGCCATGGGAGGGTGAGGAGCAGCAGTAGCTTGTAGTGCTGGCGTCCTTGGTGTGGGAGCAATCCCTGGACGTTTTCAATTTTGGAGCTGGCGTCGGGCCGAAATGAGGCGGCGAGCGGGAGCGAACGTCGGGGGTTTTGAGAGAGTAGTCAAGGCCGGAGGCCCAGTGTTGGTGTGGCTGTGAATGCGTTGCCATGGGAGGGTGAGGAGCAGCAGTAGCTTGTAGTGCTGGCGTCCTTGGTGTGGGAGCAATCCCTGGACGTTTTGAATTTTGGAGCCGGCGTCGGGCCGAAATGAGGCGGCGAGCGGGAGCGAACGTCGTGGGTTTTGAGAGAGTAGTCAAGGGCGGAGGCCCAGTGTTGGTGTGGCTGTGAATGCGTTGCCATGACAGGGTGAGGAGCAGCAGTAGCTTGTAGTGCTGGCGTCCTTGGTGTGGGAGCAATCCCTGGACGTTTTCAATTTTGGAGCCGGCGTCGGGCCGAAACGAGGCGGCGAGCGGGAGCGAACGTCGGGGGTTTTGAGAGAGTAGTCAAGGCCGGAGGCCCAGTGTTGGTGTGGCTGTGAATGCGTTGCCATGGGAGGGTGAGGAGCAGCAGTAGCTTGTAGTGCTGGCGTCCTTGGTGTGGGAGCAATCCCTGGACGTTTTCAATTTTGGAGCTGGCGTCGGGCCGAAACGAGGCGGCGAGCGGGAGCGAACGTCGGGGGTTTTGAGAGAGTAGTCAAGGGCAGAGGCCCAGTGTTGGTGTGGCTGTGAATGCGTTGCCATGGGAGGGTGAGGAGCAGCAGTAGCTTGTAGTGCTGGCGTCCTTGGTGTGGGAGCAATCCCTGGACGTTTTCAATTTTGGAGCCGGCGTCGGGCCGAAACGAGGCGGCGAGCGGGAGCGAACGTCGGGGGTTTTGAGAGAGTAGTCAAGGCCGGAGGCCCAGTGTTGGTGTGGCTGTGAATGCGTTGCCATGGGAGGGTGAGGAGCAGCAGTAGCTTGTAGTGCTGGCGTCCTTGGTGTGGGAGCAATCCCTGGACGTTTTCAATTTTGGAGCTGGCGTCGGGCCGAAATGAGGCGGCGAGCGGGAGCGAACGTCGGGGGTTTTGAGAGAGTAGTCAAGGGCAGAGGCCCAGTGTTGGTGTGGCTGTGAATGCGTTGCCATGGGAGGGTGAGGAGCAGCAGTAGCTTGTAGTGCTGGCGTCCTTGGTGTGGGAGCAATCGCTGGACGTTTTCCATTTTGGAGCCAGCGTCGGGCCAAAAGGAGGCGGCGAGCGGGAGCAAACGTCGGGGGTTTTGAGAGAGTAGTCAAGGGCAGAGGCCCAGTGTTGGTGTGGCTGTGAATGCGTTGCCATGGGAGGGTGAGGAGCAGCAGTAGCTTGTAGTGCTGGCGTCCTTGGTGTGGGAGCAATCCCTGGACGTTTTCAATTTTGGAGCCGGCGTCGGGCCGAAACGAGGCGGCGAGCGGGAGCGAACGTCGGGGGTTTTGAGAGAGTAGTCAAGGCCGGAGGCCCAGTGTTGGTGTGGCTGTGAATGCGTTGCCATGGGAGGGTGAGGACCAGCAGTAAGTTGTAGTGCTGGCGTCCTTGGTGTTGGAGCAATCCCTGGACGTTTTCCATTTTGGAGCCGGCGTCGGGCCGAAATGAGGCGGCGAGCGGGAGCGAACGTCGGGGGTTTTGAGAGAGTAGTCAAGGGCAGAGGCCCAGTGTTGGTGTGGCTGTGAATGCGTTGCCATGGGAGGGTGAGGAGCAGCAGTAGCTTGTAGTGCTGGCGTCCTTGGTGTGGGAGCAATCCCTGGACGTTTTCAATTTTGGAGCCGGCGTCGGGCCGAAACGAGGCGGCGAGCGGGAGCGAACGTCGGGGGTTTTGAGAGAGTAGTCAAGGGCGGAGGCCCAGTGTTGGTGTGGCTGTGAATGCGTTGCCATGGGAGGGTGAGGAGCAGCAGTAGCTTGTAGTGCTGGCGTCCTTGGTGTTGGAGCAATCCCTGGATGTTTTCAATTTTGGAGCCGGCGTCGGGCCGAAACGAGGCGGCGAGCGGGAGCGAACGTCGGGGGTTTTGAGAGAGTAGTCAAGGCCGGAGGCCCAGTGTTGGTGTGGCTGTGAATGCGTTGCCATGGGAGGGTGAGGACCAGCAGTAAGTTGTAGTGCTGGCGTCCTTGGTGTTGGAGCAATCCCTGGACGTTTTCCATTTTGGAGCCGGCGTCGGGCCGAAATGAGGCGGCGAGCGGGAGCGAACGTCGGGGGTTTTGAGAGAGTAGTCAAGGGCAGAGGCCCAGTGTTGGTGTGGCTGTGAATGCGTTGCCATGGGAGGGTGAGGAGCAGCAGTAGCTTGTAGTGCTGGCGTCCTTGGTGTGGGAGCAATCCCTGGACGTTTTCAATTTTGGAGCTGGCGTCGGGCCGAAATGAGGCGGCGAGCGGGAGCGAACGTCGGGGGTTTTGAGAGAGTAGTCAAGGCCGGAGGCCCAGTGTTGGTGTGGCTGTGAATGCGTTGCCATGGGAGGGTGAGGACCAGCAGTAAGTTGTAGTGCTGGCGTCCTTGGTGTTGGAGCAATCCCTGGACGTTTTCAATTTTGGAGCCGGCGTCGGGCCGAAATGAGGCGGCGAGCGGGAGCGAACGTCGGGGGTTTTGAGAGAGTAGTCAAGGCCGGAGGCCCAGTGTTGGTGTGGCTGTGAATGCGTTGCCATGGGAGGGTGAGGAGCAGCAGTAGCTTGTAGTGCTGGCGTCCTTGGTGTGGGAGCAATCCCTGGACGTTTTCAATTTTGGAGCCGGCGTCGGGCCGAAACGAGGCGGCGAGCGGGAGCGAACGTCGGGGGTTTTGAGAGAGTAGTCAAGGCCGGAGGCCCAGTGTTGGTGTGGCTGTGAATGCGTTGCCATGGGAGGGTGAGGAGCAGCAGTAGCTTGTAGTGCTGGCGTCCTTGGTGTGGGAGCAATCCCTGGACGTTTTCAATTTTGGAGCTGGCGTCGGGCCGAAATGAGGCGGCGAGCGGGAGCGAACGTCGGGGGTTTTGAGAGAGTAGTCAAGGGCAGAGGCCCAGTGTTGGTGTGGCTGTGAATGCGTTGCCATGGGAGGGTGAGGAGCAGCAGTAGCTTGTAGTGCTGGCGTCCTTGGTGTGGGAGCAATCCCTGGACGTTTTCAATTTTGGAGCCGGCGTCGGGCCGAAACGAGGCGGCGAGCGGGAGCGAACGTCGGGGGTTTTGAGAGAGTAGTCAAGGCCGGAGGCCCAGTGTTGGTGTGGCTGTGAATGCGTTGCCATGGGAGGGTGAGGAGCAGCAGTAGCTTGTAGTGCTGGCGTCCTTGGTGTGGGAGCAATCCCTGGACGTTTTCAATTTTGGAGCCGGCGTCGGGCCGAAATGAGGCGACGAGCGGGAGCGAACATCGGGGGTTTTGAGAGAGTAGTCAAGGGCAGAGGCCCAGTGTTGGTGTGGCTGTGAATGCGTTGCCATGGGAGGGTGAGGAGCAGCAGTAGCTTGTAGTGCTGGCGTCCTTGGTGTGGGAGCAATCCCTGGACGTTTTGAATTTTGGAGCCGGCGTCGGGCCGAAACGAGGCGGCGAGCGGGAGCGAACGTCGGGGGTTTTGAGAGAGTAGTCAAGGGCAGAGGCCCAGTGTTGTTGTGGCTGTGAATGCGTTGCCATGGGAGGGTGAGGAGCAGCAGTAGCTTGTAGTGCTGGCGTCCTTGGTGTGGGAGCAATCCCTGGACGTTTTCAATTTTGGAGCTGGCGTCGGGCCGAAATGAGGCGGCGAGCGGGAGCGAACGTCGGGGGTTTTGAGAGAGTAGTCAAGGCTGGAGGCCCAGTGTTGGTGTGGCTGTGAATGCGTTGCCATGGGAGGGTGAGGAGCAGCAGTAGCTTGTAGTGCTGGCGTCCTTGGTGTGGGAGCAATCCCTGGACGTTTTCAATTTTGGAGCCGGCGTCGGGCTGAAACGAGGCGGCGAGCGGGAGCGAACATCGGGGGTTTTGAGAGAGTAGTCAAGGCTGGAGGCCCAGTGTTGGTGTGGCTGTGAATGCGTTGCCATGGGAGGGTGAGGAGCAGCAGTAGCTTGTAGTGCTGGCGTCCTTGGTGTGGGAGCAATCCCTGGACGTTTTGAATTTTGGAGCCGGCGTCGGGCCGAAACGAGGCGGCCAGCGGGAGCGAACGTCGGGGGTTTTGAGAGAGTAGTCAAGGCCGGAGGCCCAGTGTTGGTGTGGCTGTGAATGCGTTGCCATGGGAGGGTGAGGAGCAGCAGTAGCTTGTAGTGCTGGCGTCCTTGGTGTGGGAGCAATCCCTGGACGTTTTGAATTTTGGAGCCGGCGTCGGGCCGAAACGAGGCGGCGAGCGGGAGCGAACGTCGGGGGTTTTGAGAGAGTAGTCAAGGCCGGAGGCCCAGTGTTGGTGTGGCTGTGAATGCGTTGCCATGGGAGGGTGAGGAGCAGCAGTAGCTTGTAGTGCTGGCGTCCTTGGTGTTGGAGCAATCCCTGGACGTTTTCAATTTTGGAGCTGGCGTCGGGCCGAAATGAGGCGGCGAGCGGGAGCGAACGTCGGGGGTTTTGAGAGAGTAGTCAAGGGCAGAGGCCCAGTGTTGCTGTGGCTGTGAATGCGTTGCCATGGGAGGGTGAGGAGCAGCAGTAGCTTGTAGTGCTGGCGTCCTTGGTGTGGGAGCAATCCCTGGACGTTTTCAATTTTGGAGCCGGCGTCGGGCCGATATGAGGCGGCGAGCGGGAGCGAACGTCGGGGGTTTTGAGAGAGTAGTCAAGGGCAGAGGCCCAGTGTTGGTGTGGCTGTGAATGCGTTGCCATGGGAGGGTGAGGAGCAGCAGTAGCTTGTAGTGCTGGCGTCCTTGGTGTGGGAGCAATCCCTGGACGTTTTGAATTTTGGAGCTGGCGTCGGGCCGAAATGAGGCGGCGAGCGGGAGCGAACGTCGGGGGTTTTGAGAGAGTAGTCAAGGCTGGAGGCCCAGTGTTGGTGTGGCTGTGAATGCGTTGCCATGGGAGGGTGAGGAGCAGCAGTAGCTTGTAGTGCTGGCGTCCTTGGTGTGGGAGCAATCCCTGGACGTTTTCAATTTTGGAGCCGGCGTCGGGCTGAAACGAGGCGGCGAGCGGGAGCGAACATCGGGGGTTTTGAGAGAGTAGTCAAGGCTGGAGGCCCAGTGTTGGTGTGGCTGTGAATGCGTTGCCATGGGAGGGTGAGGAGCAGCAGTAGCTTGTAGTGCTGGCGTCCTTGGTGTGGGAGCAATCCCTGGACGTTTTGAATTTTGGAGCCGGCGTCGGGCCGAAACGAGGCGGCCAGCGGGAGCGAACGTCGGGGGTTTTGAGAGAGTAGTCAAGGCCGGAGGCCCAGTGTTGGTGTGGCTGTGAATGCGTTGCCATGGGAGGGTGAGGAGCAGCAGTAGCTTGTAGTGCTGGCGTCCTTGGTGTGGGAGCAATCCCTGGACGTTTTGAATTTTGGAGCCGGCGTCGGGCCGAAACGAGGCGGCGAGCGGGAGCGAACGTCGGGGGTTTTGAGAGAGTAGTCAAGGCCGGAGGCCCAGTGTTGGTGTGGCTGTGAATGCGTTGCCATGGGAGGGTGAGGAGCAGCAGTAGCTTGTAGTGCTGGCGTCCTTGGTGTTGGAGCAATCCCTGGACGTTTTCAATTTTGGAGCTGGCGTCGGGCCGAAATGAGGCGGCGAGCGGGAGCGAACGTCGGGGGTTTTGAGAGAGTAGTCAAGGGCAGAGGCCCAGTGTTGCTGTGGCTGTGAATGCGTTGCCATGGGAGGGTGAGGAGCAGCAGTAGCTTGTAGTGCTGGCGTCCTTGGTGTGGGAGCAATCCCTGGACGTTTTCAATTTTGGAGCCGGCGTCGGGCCGATATGAGGCGGCGAGCGGGAGCGAACGTCGGGGGTTTTGAGAGAGTAGTCAAGGGCAGAGGCCCAGTGTTGGTGTGGCTGTGAATGCGTTGCCATGGGAGGGTGAGGAGCAGCAGTAGCTTGTAGTGCTGGCGTCCTTGGTGTGGGAGCAATCCCTGGACGTTTTCAATTTTGGAGCTGGCGTCGGGCCGAAATGAGGCGGCGAGCGGGAGCGAACGTCGGGGGTTTTGAGAGAGTAGTCAAGGCTGGAGGCCCAGTGTTGGTGTGGCTGTGAATGCGTTGCCATGGGAGGGTGAGGAGCAGCAGTAGCTTGTAGTGCTGGCGTCCTTGGTGTGGGAGCAATCCCTGGACGTTTTCAATTTTGGAGCCGGCGTCGGGCTGAAACGAGGCGGCGAGCGGGAGCGAACATCGGGGGTTTTGAGAGAGTAGTCAAGGCTGGAGGCCCAGTGTTGGTGTGGCTGTGAATGCGTTGCCATGGGAGGGTGAGGAGCAGCAGTAGCTTGGAGTGCTGGCGTCCTTGGTGTGGGAGCAATCCCTGGACGTTTTGAATTTTGGAGCCGGCGTCGGGCCGAAACGAGGCGGCCAGCGGGAGCGAACGTCGGGGGTTTTGAGAGAGTAGTCAAGGCCGGAGGCCCAGTGTTGGTGTGGCTGTGAATGCGTTGCCATGGGAGGGTGAGGAGCAGCAGTAGCTTGTAGTGCTGGCGTCCTTGGTGTGGGAGCAATCCCTGGACGTTTTGAATTTTGGAGCCGGCGTCGGGCCGAAACGAGGCGGCGAGCGGGAGCGAACGTCGGGGGTTTTGAGAGAGTAGTCAAGGCCGGAGGCCCAGTGTTGGTGTGGCTGTGAATGCGTTGCCATGGGAGGGTGAGGAGCAGCAGTAGCTTGTAGTGCTGGCGTCCTTGGTGTTGGAGCAATCCCTGGACGTTTTCAATTTTGGAGCTGGCGTCGGGCCGAAATGAGGCGGCGAGCGGGAGCGAACGTCGGGGGTTTTGAGAGAGTAGTCAAGGGCAGAGGCCCAGTGTTGCTGTGGCTGTGAATGCGTTGCCATGGGAGGGTGAGGAGCAGCAGTAGCTTGTAGTGCTGGCGTCCTTGGTGTGGGAGCAATCCCTGGACGTTTTCAATTTTGGAGCCGGCGTCGGGCCGATATGAGGCGGCGAGCGGGAGCGAACGTCGGGGGTTTTGAGAGAGTAGTCAAGGGCAGAGGCCCAGTGTTGGTGTGGCTGTGAATGCGTTGCCATGGGAGGGTGAGGAGCAGCAGTAGCTTGTAGTGCTGGCGTCCTTGGTGTGGGAGCAATCCCTGGACGTTTTCAATTTTGGAGCTGGCGTCGGGCCGAAATGAGGCGGCGAGCGGGAGCGAACGTCGGGGGTTTTGAGAGAGTAGTCAAGGCTGGAGGCCCAGTGTTGGTGTGGCTGTGAATGCGTTGCCATGGGAGGGTGAGGAGCAGCAGTAGCTTGTAGTGCTGGCGTCCTTGGTGTGGGAGCAATCCCTGGACGTTTTCAATTTTGGAGCCGGCGTCGGGCTGAAACGAGGCGGCGAGCGGGAGCGAACATCGGGGGTTTTGAGAGAGTAGTCAAGGCTGGAGGCCCAGTGTTGGTGTGGCTGT
Organism: Morus bassanus; assembly: GCA_031468815.1. Classification (NCBI taxonomy): domain Eukaryota; kingdom Metazoa; phylum Chordata; class Aves; order Suliformes; family Sulidae; genus Morus; species Morus bassanus. The sequence goes on from CM062589.1 coordinate 105,725, forward strand.
GAATGCGTTGCCATGGGAGGGTGAGGAGCAGCAGTAGCTTGTAGTGCTGGCGTCCTTGGTGTGGGAGCAATCCCTGGACGTTTTGAATTTTGGAGCCGGCGTCGGGCCGAAACGAGGCGGCCAGCGGGAGCGAACGTCGGGGGTTTTGAGAGAGTAGTCAAGGCCGGAGGCCCAGTGTTGGTGTGGCTGTGAATGCGTTGCCATGGGAGGGTGAGGAGCAGCAGTAGCTTGTAGTGCTGGCGTCCTTGGTGTGGGAGCAATCCCTGGACGTTTTGAATTTTGGAGCCGGCGTCGGGCCGAAACGAGGCGGCGAGCGGGAGCGAACGTCGGGGGTTTTGAGAGAGTAGTCAAGGCCGGAGGCCCAGTGTTGGTGTGGCTGTGAATGCGTTGCCATGGGAGGGTGAGGAGCAGCAGTAGCTTGTAGTGCTGGCGTCCTTGGTGTGGGAGCAATCCCTGGACGTTTTCAATTTTGGAGCTGGCGTCGGGCCGAAATGAGGCGGCGAGCGGGAGCGAACGTCGGGGGTTTTGAGAGAGTAGTCAAGGGCAGAGGCCCAGTGTTGCTGTGGCTGTGAATGCGTTGCCATGGGAGGGTGAGGAGCAGCAGTAGCTTGTAGTGCTGGCGTCCTTGGTGTGGGAGCAATCCCTGGACGTTTTCAATTTTGGAGCCGGCGTCGGGCCGATATGAGGCGGCGAGCGGGAGCGAACGTCGGGGGTTTTGAGAGAGTAGTCAAGGGCAGAGGCCCAGTGTTGGTGTGGCTGTGAATGCGTTGCCATGGGAGGGTGAGGAGCAGCAGTAGCTTGTAGTGCTGGCGTCCTTGGTGTGGGAGCAATCCCTGGACGTTTTGAATTTTGGAGCCGGCGTCGGGCCGAAACAAGGCGGCGAGCGGGAGCGAACGTCGGGGGTTTTGAGAGAGTAGTCAAGGGCAGAGGCCCAGTGTTGGTGTGGCTGTGAATGCGTTGCCATGGGAGGGTGAGGAGCAGCAGTAGCTTGTAGTGCTGGCGTCCTTGGTGTGGGAGCAATCCCTGGACGTTTTCAATTTTGGAGCTGGCGTCGGGCCGAAATGAGGCGGCGAGCGGGAGCGAACGTCGGGGGTTTTGAGAGAGTAGTCAAGGCTGGAGGCCCAGTGTTGGTGTGGCTGTGAATGCGTTGCCATGGGAGGGTGAGGAGCAGCAGTAGCTTGTAGTGCTGGCGTCCTTGGTGTGGGAGCAATCCCTGGACGTTTTCAATTTTGGAGCCGGCGTCGGGCTGAAACGAGGCGGCGAGCGGGAGCGAACATCGGGGGTTTTGAGAGAGTAGTCAAGGCTGGAGGCCCAGTGTTGGTGTGGCTGTGAATGCGTTGCCATGGGAGGGTGAGGAGCAGCAGTAGCTTGTAGTGCTGGCGTCCTTGGTGTGGGAGCAATCCCTGGACGTTTTGAATTTTGGAGCCGGCGTCGGGCCGAAACGAGGCGGCCAGCGGGAGCGAACGTCGGGGGTTTTGAGAGAGTAGTCAAGGCCGGAGGCCCAGTGTTGGTGTGGCTGTGAATGCGTTGCCATGGGAGGGTGAGGAGCAGCAGTAGCTTGTAGTGCTGGCGTCCTTGGTGTGGGAGCAATCCCTGGACGTTTTCAATTTTGGAGCTGGCGTCGGGCCGAAATGAGGCGGCGAGCGGGAGCGAACGTCGGGGGTTTTGAGAGAGTAGTCAAGGCCGGAGGCCCAGTGTTGGTGTGGCTGTGAATGCGTTGCCATGGGAGGGTGAGGACCAGCAGTAAGTTGTAGTGCTGGCGTCCTTGGTGTTGGAGCAATCCCTGGACGTTTTCAATTTTGGAGCCGGCGTCGGGCCGAAATGAGGCGGCGAGCGGGAGCGAACGTCGGGGGTTTTGAGAGAGTAGTCAAGGGCAGAGGCCCAGTGTTGGTGTGGCTGTGAATGCGTTGCCATGGGAGGGTGAGGAGCAGCAGTAGCTTGTAGTGCTGGCGTCCTTTGTGTGGGAGCAATCCCTGGACGTTTTGAATTTTGGAGCCGGCGTCGGGCTGAAACGAGGCGGCAAGCGGGAGCGAATGTCGGGTGTTTTGAGAGAGTAGTCAAGGGCAGAGGCCCAGTGTTGGTGTGGCTGTGAATGCGTTGCCATGACAGGGTGAGGAGCAGCAGTAGCTTGTAGTGCTGGCGTCCTTGGTGTGGGAGCAATCCCTGGACGTTTTCAATTTTGGAGCTGGCGTCGGGCCGAAATGAGGCGGCGAGCGGGAGCGAACGTCGGGGGTTTTGAGAGAGTAGTCAAGGCCGGAGGCCCAGTGTTGGTGTGGCTGTGAATGCGTTGCCATGGGAGGGTGAGGAGCAGCAGTAGCTTGTAGTGCTGGTGTCCTTGGTGTGGGAGCAATCCCTGGACGTTTTGAATTTTGGAGCCGGCGTCGGGCCGAAATGAGGCGGCGAGCGGGAGCGAACGTCGGGGGTTTTGAGAGAGTAGTCAAGGCCGGAGGCCCAGTGTTGGTGTGGCTGTGAATGCGTTGCCATGGGAGGGTGAGGAGCAGCAGTAGCTTGTAGTGCTGGCGTCCTTGGTGTGGGAGCAATCCCTGGACGTTTTGAATTTTGGAGCCGGCGTCGGGCCGAAACGAGGCGGCGAGCGGGAGCGAACGTCGGGGGTTTTGAGAGAGTAGTCAAGGGCAGAGGCCCAGTGTTGCTGTGGCTGTGAATGCGTTGCCATGGGAGGGTGAGGAGCAGCAGTAGCTTGTAGTGCTGGCGTCCTTGGTGTGGGAGCAATCCCTGGACGTTTTCAATTTTGGAGCTGGCGTCGGGCCGAAATGAGGCGGTGAGCGGGAGCGAACGTCGGGGGTTTTGAGAGAGTAGTCAAGGCCGGAGGCCCAGTGTTGGTGTGGCTGTGAATGCGTTGCCATGGGAGGGTGAGGACCAGCAGTAAGTTGTAGTGCTGGCGTCCTTGGTGTTGGAGCAATCCCTGGACGTTTTCAATTTTGGAGCCGGCGTCGGGCCGAAATGAGGCGGCGAGCGGGAGCGAACGTCGGGGGTTTTGAGAGAGTAGTCAAGGGCAGAGGCCCAGTGTTGGTGTGGCTGTGAATGCGTTGCCATGACAGGGTGAGGAGCAGCAGTAGCTTGTAGTGCTGGCGTCCTTGGTGTGGGAGCTATCCCTGGACGTTTTCAATTTTGGAGCCGGCGTCGGGCCGAAATGAGGCGGCGAGCGGGAGCGAACGTCGGGGGTTTTGAGAGAGTAGTCAAGGGCGGAGGCCCAGTGTTGGTGTGGCTGTGAATGCGTTGCCATGGGAGGGTGAGGAGCAGCAGTAGCTTGTAGTGCTGGCGTCCTTGGTGTGGGAGCAATCCCTGGACGTTTTCAATTTTGGAGCCGGCGTCGGGCTGAAACGAGGCGGCGAGCGGGAGCGAACATCGGGGGTTTTGAGAGAGTAGTCAAGGCTGGAGGCCCAGTGTTGGTGTGGCTGTGAATGCGTTGCCATGGGAGGGTGAGGAGCAGCAGTAGCTTGTAGTGCTGGCGTCCTTGGTGTGGGAGCAATCCCTGGACGTTTTGAATTTTGGAGCCGGCGTCGGGCCGATATGAGGCGGCCAGCGGGAGCGAACGTCGGGGGTTTTGAGAGAGTAGTCAAGGCCGGAGGCCCAGTGTTGGTGTGGCTGTGAATGCGTTGCCATGGGAGGGTGAGGAGCAGCAGTAGCTTGTAGTGCTGGCGTCCTTGGTGTGGGAGCAATCCCTGGACGTTTTGAATTTTGGAGCCGGCGTCGGGCCGAAACGAGGCGGCGAGCGGGAGCGAACGTCGGGGGTTTTGAGAGAGTAGTCAAGGCCGGAGGCCCAGTGTTGGTGTGGCTGTGAATGCGTTGCCATGGGAGGGTGAGGAGCAGCAGTAGCTTGTAGTGCTGGCGTCCTTGGTGTTGGAGCAATCCCTGGACGTTTTCAATTTTGGAGCTGGCGTCGGGCCGAAATGAGGCGGCGAGCGGGAGCGAACGTCGGGGGTTTTGAGAGAGTAGTCAAGGGCAGAGGCCCAGTGTTGCTGTGGCTGTGAATGCGTTGCCATGGGAGGGTGAGGAGCAGCAGTAGCTTGTAGTGCTGGCGTCCTTGGTGTGGGAGCAATCCCTGGACGTTTTCAATTTTGGAGCCGGCGTCGGGCCGATATGAGGCGGCGAGCGGGAGCGAACGTCGGGGGTTTTGAGAGAGTAGTCAAGGGCAGAGGCCCAGTGTTGGTGTGGCTGTGAATGCGTTGCCATGGGAGGGTGAGGAGCAGCAGTAGCTTGTAGTGCTGGCGTCCTTGGTGTGGGAGCAATCCCTGGACGTTTTGAATTTTGGAGCTGGCGTCGGGCCGAAATGAGGCGGCGAGCGGGAGCGAACGTCGGGGGTTTTGAGAGAGTAGTCAAGGCTGGAGGCCCAGTGTTGGTGTGGCTGTGAATGCGTTGCCATGGGAGGGTGAGGAGCAGCAGTAGCTTGTAGTGCTGGCGTCCTTGGTGTGGGAGCAATCCCTGGACGTTTTCAATTTTGGAGCCGGCGTCGGGCTGAAACGAGGCGGCGAGCGGGAGCGAACATCGGGGGTTTTGAGAGAGTAGTCAAGGCTGGAGGCCCAGTGTTGGTGTGGCTGTGAATGCGTTGCCATGGGAGGGTGAGGAGCAGCAGTAGCTTGTAGTGCTGGCGTCCTTGGTGTGGGAGCAATCCCTGGACGTTTTGAATTTTGGAGCCGGCGTCGGGCCGAAACGAGGCGGCCAGCGGGAGCGAACGTCGGGGGTTTTGAGAGAGTAGTCAAGGCCGGAGGCCCAGTGTTGGTGTGGCTGTGAATGCGTTGCCATGGGAGGGTGAGGAGCAGCAGTAGCTTGTAGTGCTGGCGTCCTTGGTGTGGGAGCAATCCCTGGACGTTTTGAATTTTGGAGCCGGCGTCGGGCCGAAACGAGGCGGCGAGCGGGAGCGAACGTCGGGGGTTTTGAGAGAGTAGTCAAGGCCGGAGGCCCAGTGTTGGTGTGGCTGTGAATGCGTTGCCATGGGAGGGTGAGGAGCAGCAGTAGCTTGTAGTGCTGGCGTCCTTGGTGTTGGAGCAATCCCTGGACGTTTTCAATTTTGGAGCTGGCGTCGGGCCGAAATGAGGCGGCGAGCGGGAGCGAACGTCGGGGGTTTTGAGAGAGTAGTCAAGGGCAGAGGCCCAGTGTTGCTGTGGCTGTGAATGCGTTGCCATGGGAGGGTGAGGAGCAGCAGTAGCTTGTAGTGCTGGCGTCCTTGGTGTGGGAGCAATCCCTGGACGTTTTCAATTTTGGAGCCGGCGTCGGGCCGATATGAGGCGGCGAGCGGGAGCGAACGTCGGGGGTTTTGAGAGAGTAGTCAAGGGCAGAGGCCCAGTGTTGGTGTGGCTGTGAATGCGTTGCCATGGGAGGGTGAGGAGCAGCAGTAGCTTGTAGTGCTGGCGTCCTTGGTGTGGGAGCAATCCCTGGACGTTTTCAATTTTGGAGCTGGCGTCGGGCCGAAATGAGGCGGCGAGCGGGAGCGAACGTCGGGGGTTTTGAGAGAGTAGTCAAGGCTGGAGGCCCAGTGTTGGTGTGGCTGTGAATGCGTTGCCATGGGAGGGTGAGGAGCAGCAGTAGCTTGTAGTGCTGGCGTCCTTGGTGTGGGAGCAATCCCTGGACGTTTTCAATTTTGGAGCCGGCGTCGGGCTGAAACGAGGCGGCGAGCGGGAGCGAACATCGGGGGTTTTGAGAGAGTAGTCAAGGCTGGAGGCCCAGTGTTGGTGTGGCTGTGAATGCGTTGCCATGGGAGGGTGAGGAGCAGCAGTAGCTTGGAGTGCTGGCGTCCTTGGTGTGGGAGCAATCCCTGGACGTTTTGAATTTTGGAGCCGGCGTCGGGCCGAAACGAGGCGGCCAGCGGGAGCGAACGTCGGGGGTTTTGAGAGAGTAGTCAAGGCCGGAGGCCCAGTGTTGGTGTGGCTGTGAATGCGTTGCCATGGGAGGGTGAGGAGCAGCAGTAGCTTGTAGTGCTGGCGTCCTTGGTGTGGGAGCAATCCCTGGACGTTTTGAATTTTGGAGCCGGCGTCGGGCCGAAACGAGGCGGCGAGCGGGAGCGAACGTCGGGGGTTTTGAGAGAGTAGTCAAGGCCGGAGGCCCAGTGTTGGTGTGGCTGTGAATGCGTTGCCATGGGAGGGTGAGGAGCAGCAGTAGCTTGTAGTGCTGGCGTCCTTGGTGTTGGAGCAATCCCTGGACGTTTTCAATTTTGGAGCTGGCGTCGGGCCGAAATGAGGCGGCGAGCGGGAGCGAACGTCGGGGGTTTTGAGAGAGTAGTCAAGGGCAGAGGCCCAGTGTTGCTGTGGCTGTGAATGCGTTGCCATGGGAGGGTGAGGAGCAGCAGTAGCTTGTAGTGCTGGCGTCCTTGGTGTGGGAGCAATCCCTGGACGTTTTCAATTTTGGAGCCGGCGTCGGGCCGATATGAGGCGGCGAGCGGGAGCGAACGTCGGGGGTTTTGAGAGAGTAGTCAAGGGCAGAGGCCCAGTGTTGGTGTGGCTGTGAATGCGTTGCCATGGGAGGGTGAGGAGCAGCAGTAGCTTGTAGTGCTGGCGTCCTTGGTGTGGGAGCAATCCCTGGACGTTTTCAATTTTGGAGCTGGCGTCGGGCCGAAATGAGGCGGCGAGCGGGAGCGAACGTCGGGGGTTTTGAGAGAGTAGTCAAGGCTGGAGGCCCAGTGTTGGTGTGGCTGTGAATGCGTTGCCATGGGAGGGTGAGGAGCAGCAGTAGCTTGTAGTGCTGGCGTCCTTGGTGTGGGAGCAATCCCTGGACGTTTTCAATTTTGGAGCCGGCGTCGGGCTGAAACGAGGCGGCGAGCGGGAGCGAACATCGGGGGTTTTGAGAGAGTAGTCAAGGCTGGAGGCCCAGTGTTGGTGTGGCTGTGAATGCGTTGCCATGGGAGGGTGAGGAGCAGCAGTAGCTTGTAGTGCTGGCGTCCTTGGTGTGGGAGCAATCCCTGGACGTTTTGAATTTTGGAGCCGGCGTCGGGCCGAAACGAGGCGGCCAGCGGGAGCGAACGTCGGGGGTTTTGAGAGAGTAGTCAAGGCCGGAGGCCCAGTGTTGGTGTGGCTGTGAATGCGTTGCCATGGGAGGGTGAGGAGCAGCAGTAGCTTGTAGTGCTGGCGTCCTTGGTGTGGGAGCAATCCCTGGACGTTTTGAATTTTGGAGCCGGCGTCGGGCCGAAACGAGGCGGCGAGCGGGAGCGAACGTCGGGGGTTTTGAGAGAGTAGTCAAGGCCGGAGGCCCAGTGTTGGTGTGGCTGTGAATGCGTTGCCATGGGAGGGTGAGGAGCAGCAGTAGCTTGTAGTGCTGGCGTCCTTGGTGTGGGAGCAATCCCTGGACGTTTTCAATTTTGGAGCTGGCGTCGGGCCGAAATGAGGCGGCGAGCGGGAGCGAACGTCGGGGGTTTTGAGAGAGTAGTCAAGGGCAGAGGCCCAGTGTTGCTGTGGCTGTGAATGCGTTGCCATGGGAGGGTGAGGAGCAGCAGTAGCTTGTAGTGCTGGCGTCCTTGGTGTGGGAGCAATCCCTGGACGTTTTCAATTTTGGAGCCGGCGTCGGGCCGATATGAGGCGGCGAGCGGGAGCGAACGTCGGGGGTTTTGAGAGAGTAGTCAAGGGCAGAGGCCCAGTGTTGGTGTGGCTGTGAATGCGTTGCCATGGGAGGGTGAGGAGCAGCAGTAGCTTGTAGTGCTGGCGTCCTTGGTGTGGGAGCAATCCCTGGACGTTTTGAATTTTGGAGCCGGCGTCGGGCCGAAACAAGGCGGCGAGCGGGAGCGAACGTCGGGGGTTTTGAGAGAGTAGTCAAGGGCAGAGGCCCAGTGTTGGTGTGGCTGTGAATGCGTTGCCATGGGAGGGTGAGGAGCAGCAGTAGCTTGTAGTGCTGGCGTCCTTGGTGTGGGAGCAATCCCTGGACGTTTTCAATTTTGGAGCTGGCGTCGGGCCGAAATGAGGCGGCGAGCGGGAGCGAACGTCGGGGGTTTTGAGAGAGTAGTCAAGGCTGGAGGCCCAGTGTTGGTGTGGCTGTGAATGCGTTGCCATGGGAGGGTGAGGAGCAGCAGTAGCTTGTAGTGCTGGCGTCCTTGGTGTGGGAGCAATCCCTGGACGTTTTCAATTTTGGAGCCGGCGTCGGGCTGAAACGAGGCGGCGAGCGGGAGCGAACATCGGGGGTTTTGAGAGAGTAGTCAAGGCTGGAGGCCCAGTGTTGGTGTGGCTGTGAATGCGTTGCCATGGGAGGGTGAGGAGCAGCAGTAGCTTGTAGTGCTGGCGTCCTTGGTGTGGGAGCAATCCCTGGACGTTTTGAATTTTGGAGCCGGCGTCGGGCCGAAACGAGGCGGCCAGCGGGAGCGAACGTCGGGGGTTTTGAGAGAGTAGTCAAGGCCGGAGGCCCAGTGTTGGTGTGGCTGTGAATGCGTTGCCATGGGAGGGTGAGGAGCAGCAGTAGCTTGTAGTGCTGGCGTCCTTGGTGTGGGAGCAATCCCTGGACGTTTTCAATTTTGGAGCTGGCGTCGGGCCGAAATGAGGCGGCGAGCGGGAGCGAACGTCGGGGGTTTTGAGAGAGTAGTCAAGGCCGGAGGCCCAGTGTTGGTGTGGCTGTGAATGCGTTGCCATGGGAGGGTGAGGACCAGCAGTAAGTTGTAGTGCTGGCGTCCTTGGTGTTGGAGCAATCCCTGGACGTTTTCAATTTTGGAGCCGGCGTCGGGCCGAAATGAGGCGGCGAGCGGGAGCGAACGTCGGGGGTTTTGAGAGAGTAGTCAAGGGCAGAGGCCCAGTGTTGGTGTGGCTGTGAATGCGTTGCCATGGGAGGGTGAGGAGCAGCAGTAGCTTGTAGTGCTGGCGTCCTTTGTGTGGGAGCAATCCCTGGACGTTTTGAATTTTGGAGCCGGCGTCGGGCTGAAACGAGGCGGCAAGCGGGAGCGAATGTCGGGTGTTTTGAGAGAGTAGTCAAGGGCAGAGGCCCAGTGTTGGTGTGGCTGTGAATGCGTTGCCATGACAGGGTGAGGAGCAGCAGTAGCTTGTAGTGCTGGCGTCCTTGGTGTGGGAGCAATCCCTGGACGTTTTCAATTTTGGAGCTGGCGTCGGGCCGAAATGAGGCGGCGAGCGGGAGCGAACGTCGGGGGTTTTGAGAGAGTAGTCAAGGCCGGAGGCCCAGTGTTGGTGTGGCTGTGAATGCGTTGCCATGGGAGGGTGAGGAGCAGCAGTAGCTTGTAGTGCTGGTGTCCTTGGTGTGGGAGCAATCCCTGGACGTTTTGAATTTTGGAGCCGGCGTCGGGCCGAAATGAGGCGGCGAGCGGGAGCGAACGTCGGGGGTTTTGAGAGAGTAGTCAAGGCCGGAGGCCCAGTGTTGGTGTGGCTGTGAATGCGTTGCCATGGGAGGGTGAGGAGCAGCAGTAGCTTGTAGTGCTGGCGTCCTTGGTGTGGGAGCAATCCCTGGACGTTTTGAATTTTGGAGCCGGCGTCGGGCCGAAACGAGGCGGCGAGCGGGAGCGAACGTCGGGGGTTTTGAGAGAGTAGTCAAGGGCAGAGGCCCAGTGTTGCTGTGGCTGTGAATGCGTTGCCATGGGAGGGTGAGGAGCAGCAGTAGCTTGTAGTGCTGGCGTCCTTGGTGTGGGAGCAATCCCTGGACGTTTTCAATTTTGGAGCTGGCGTCGGGCCGAAATGAGGCGGTGAGCGGGAGCGAACGTCGGGGGTTTTGAGAGAGTAGTCAAGGCCGGAGGCCCAGTGTTGGTGTGGCTGTGAATGCGTTGCCATGGGAGGGTGAGGACCAGCAGTAAGTTGTAGTGCTGGCGTCCTTGGTGTTGGAGCAATCCCTGGACGTTTTCAATTTTGGAGCCGGCGTCGGGCCGAAATGAGGCGGCGAGCGGGAGCGAACGTCGGGGGTTTTGAGAGAGTAGTCAAGGGCAGAGGCCCAGTGTTGGTGTGGCTGTGAATGCGTTGCCATGACAGGGTGAGGAGCAGCAGTAGCTTGTAGTGCTGGCGTCCTTGGTGTGGGAGCTATCCCTGGACGTTTTCAATTTTGGAGCCGGCGTCGGGCCGAAATGAGGCGGCGAGCGGGAGCGAACGTCGGGGGTTTTGAGAGAGTAGTCAAGGGCGGAGGCCCAGTGTTGGTGTGGCTGTGAATGCGTTGCCATGGGAGGGTGAGGAGCAGCAGTAGCTTGTAGTGCTGGCGTCCTTGGTGTGGGAGCAATCCCTGGACGTTTTCAATTTTGGAGCCGGCGTCGGGCTGAAACGAGGCGGCGAGCGGGAGCGAACATCGGGGGTTTTGAGAGAGTAGTCAAGGGCGGAGGCCCAGTGTTGGTGTGGCTGTGAATGCGTTGCCATGGGAGGGTGAGGAGCAGCAGTAGCTTGTAGTGCTGGCGTCCTTGGTGTGGGAGCAATCCCTGGACGTTTTGAATTTTGGAGCCGGCGTCGGGCCGAAACGAGGCGGCGAGCGGGAGCGAACGTCGGGGGTTTTGAGAGAGTAGTCAAGGCCGGAGGCCCAGTGTTGGTGTGGCTGTGAATGCGTTGCCATGGGAGGGTGAGGAGCAGCAGTAGCTTGTAGTGCTGGCGTCCTTGGTGTTGGAGCAATCCCTGGACGTTTTCAATTTTGGAGCTGGCGTCGGGCCGAAATGAGGCGGCGAGCGGGAGCGAACGTCGGGGGTTTTGAGAGAGTAGTCAAGGGCAGAGGCCCAGTGTTGCTGTGGCTGTGAATGCGTTGCCATGGGAGGGTGAGGAGCAGCAGTAGCTTGTAGTGCTGGCGTCCTTGGTGTGGGAGCAATCCCTGGACGTTTTCAATTTTGGAGCCGGCGTCGGGCCGATATGAGGCGGCGAGCGGGAGCGAACGTCGGGGGTTTTGAGAGAGTAGTCAAGGGCAGAGGCCCAGTGTTGGTGTGGCTGTGAATGCGTTGCCATGGGAGGGTGAGGAGCAGCAGTAGCTTGTAGTGCTGGCGTCCTTGGTGTGGGAGCAATCCCTGGACGTTTTCAATTTTGGAGCTGGCGTCGGGCCGAAATGAGGCGGCGAGCGGGAGCGAACGTCGGGGGTTTTGAGAGAGTAGTCAAGGCTGGAGGCCCAGTGTTGGTGTGGCTGTGAATGCGTTGCCATGGGAGGGTGAGGAGCAGCAGTAGCTTGTAGTGCTGGCGTCCTTGGTGTGGGAGCAATCCCTGGACGTTTTCAATTTTGGAGCCGGCGTCGGGCTGAAACGAGGCGGCGAGCGGGAGCGAACATCGGGGGTTTTGAGAGAGTAGTCAAGGCTGGAGGCCCAGTGTTGGTGTGGCTGTGAATGCGTTGCCATGGGAGGGTGAGGAGCAGCAGTAGCTTGTAGTGCTGGCGTCCTTGGTGTGGGAGCAATCCCTGGACGTTTTGAATTTTGGAGCCGGCGTCGGGCCGAAACGAGGCGGCCAGCGGGAGCGAACGTCGGGGGTTTTGAGAGAGTAGTCAAGGCCGGAGGCCCAGTGTTGGTGTGGCTGTGAATGCGTTGCCATGGGAGGGTGAGGAGCAGCAGTAGCTTGTAGTGCTGGCGTCCTTGGTGTGGGAGCAATCCCTGGACGTTTTGAATTTTGGAGCCGGCGTCGGGCCGAAACGAGGCGGCGAGCGGGAGCGAACGTCGGGGGTTTTGAGAGAGTAGTCAAGGCCGGAGGCCCAGTGTTGGTGTGGCTGTGAATGCGTTGCCATGGGAGGGTGAGGAGCAGCAGTAGCTTGTAGTGCTGGCGTCCTTGGTGTGGGAGCAATCCCTGGACGTTTTCAATTTTGGAGCTGGCGTCGGGCCGAAATGAGGCGGCGAGCGGGAGCGAACGTCGGGGGTTTTGAGAGAGTAGTCAAGGGCAGAGGCCCAGTGTTGCTGTGGCTGTGAATGCGTTGCCATGGGAGGGTGAGGAGCAGCAGTAGCTTGTAGTGCTGGCGTCCTTGGTGTGGGAGCAATCCCTGGACGTTTTCAATTTTGGAGCCGGCGTCGGGCCGATATGAGGCGGCGAGCGGGAGCGAACGTCGGGGGTTTTGCGAGAGTAGTCAAGGGCAGAGGCCCAGTGTTGGTGTGGCTGTGAATGCGTTGCCATGGGAGGGTGAGGAGCAGCAGTAGCTTGTAGTGCTGGCGTCCTTGGTGTGGGAGCAATCCCTGGACGTTTTGAATTTTGGAGCCGGCGTCGGGCCGAAACAAGGCGGCGAGCGGGAGCGAACGTCGGGGGTTTTGAGAGAGTAGTCAAGGGCAGAGGCCCAGTGTTGGTGTGGCTGTGAATGCGTTGCCATGGGAGGGTGAGGAGCAGCAGTAGCTTGTAGTGCTGGCGTCCTTGGTGTGGGAGCAATCCCTGGACGTTTTCAATTTTGGAGCTGGCGTCGGGCCGAAATGAGGCGGCGAGCGGGAGCGAACATCGGGGGTTTTGAGAGAGTAGTCAAGGCTGGAGGCCCAGTGTTGGTGTGGCTGTGAATGCGTTGCCATGGGAGGGTGAGGAGCAGCAGTAGCTTGTAGTGCTGGCGTCCTTGGTGTGGGAGCAATCCCTGGACGTTTTGAATTTTGGAGCCGGCGTCGGGCCGAAACGAGGCGGCCAGCGGGAGCGAACGTCGGGGGTTTTGAGAGAGTAGTCAAGGCCGGAGGCCCAGTGTTGGTGTGGCTGTGAATGCGTTGCCATGGGAGGGTGAGGAGCAGCAGTAGCTTGTAGTGCTGGCGTCCTTGGTGTGGGAGCAATCCCTGGACGTTTTCAATTTTGGAGCTGGCGTCGGGCCGAAATGAGGCGGCGAGCGGGAGCGAACGTCGGGGGTTTTGAGAGAGTAGTCAAGGCCGGAGGCCCAGTGTTGGTGTGGCTGTGAATGCGTTGCCATGGGAGGGTGAGGAGCAGCAGTAGCTTGTAGTGCTGGCGTCCTTGGTGTTGGAGCAATCCCTGGACGTTTTCAATTTTGGAGCCGGCGTCGGGCCGAAATGAGGCGGCGAGCGGGAGCGAACGTCGGGGGTTTTGAGAGAGTAGTCAAGGGCAGAGGCCCAGTGTTGGTGTGGCTGTGAATGCGTTGCCATGGGAGGGTGAGGAGCAGCAGTAGCTTGTAGTGCTGGCGTCCTTTGTGTGGGAGCAATCCCTGGACGTTTTGAATTTTGGAGCCGGCGTCGGGCTGAAACGAGGCGGCAAGCGGGAGCGAATGTCGGGTGTTTTGAGAGAGTAGTCAAGGCCGGAGGCCCAGTGTTGGTGTGGCTGTGAATGCGTTGCCATGACAGGGTGAGGAGCAGCAGTAGCTTGTAGTGCTGGCGTCCTTGGTGTGGGAGCAATCCCTGGACGTTTTCAATTTTGGAGCTGGCGTCGGGCCGAAATGAGGCGGCGAGCGGGAGCGAACGTCGGGGGTTTTGAGAGAGTAGTCAAGGGCGGAGGCCCAGTGTTGGTGTGGCTGTGAATGCGTTGCCATGGGAGGGTGAGGAGCAGCAGTAGCTTGTAGTGCTGGTGTCCTTGGTGTGGGAGCAATCCCTGGACGTTTTGAATTTTGGAGCCGGCGTCGGGCCGAAATGAGGCGGCGAGCGGGAGCGAACGTCGGGGGTTTTGAGAGAGTAGTCAAGGCCGGAGGCCCAGTGTTGGTGTGGCTGTGAATGCGTTGCCATGGGAGGGTGAGGAGCAGCAGTAGCTTGTAGTGCTGGCGTCCTTGGTGTGGGAGCAATCCCTGGACGTTTTCAATTTTGGAGCCGGCGTCGGGCCGAAACGAGGCGGCGAGCGGGAGCGAACGTCGGGGGTTTTGAGAGAGTAGTCAAGGCCGGAGGCCCAGTGTTGGTGTGGCTGTGAATGCGTTGCCATGGGAGGGTGAGGAGCAGCAGTAGCTTGTAGTGCTGGCGTCCTTGGTGTGGGAGCAATCCCTGGACGTTTTCAATTTTGGAGCTGGCGTCGGGCCGAAATGAGGCGGTGAGCGGGAGCGAACGTCGGGGGTTTTGAGAGAGTAGTCAAGGCCGGAGGCCCAGTGTTGGTGTGGCTGTGAATGCGTTGCCATGGGAGGGTGAGGACCAGCAGTAAGTTGTAGTGCTGGCGTCCTTGGTGTGGGAGCAATCCCTGGACGTTTTCAATTTTGGAGCCGGCGTCGGGCCGAAATGAGGCGGCGAGCGGGAGCGAACGTCGGGGGTTTTGAGAGAGTAGTCAAGGGCAGAGGCCCAGTGTTGGTGTGGCTGTGAATGCGTTGCCATGACAGGGTGAGGAGCAGCAGTAGCTTGTAGTGCTGGCGTCCTTGGTGTGGGAGCTATCCCTGGACGTTTTCAATTTTGGAGCCGGCGTCGGGCCGAAACGAGGCGGCGAGCGGGAGCGAACGTCGGGGGTTTTGAGAGAGTAGTCAAGGCCGGAGGCCCAGTGTTGGTGTGGCTGTGAATGCGTTGCCATGGGAGGGTGAGGAGCAGCAGTAGCTTGTAGTGCTGGCGTCCTTTGTGTGGGAGCAATCCCTGGACGTTTTGAATTTTGGAGCCGGCGTCGGGCTGAAACGAGGCGGCAAGCGGGAGCGAATGTCGGGTGTTTTGAGAGAGTAGTCAAGGCCGGAGGCCCAGTGTTGGTGTGGCTGTGAATGCGTTGCCATGGGAGGGTGAGGAGCAGCAGTAGCTTGTAGTGCTGGCGTCCTTGGTGTTGGAGCAATCCCTGGACGTTTTCAATTTTGGAGCCGGCGTCGGGCCGAAATGAGGCGGCGAGCGGGAGCGAACGTCGGGGGTTTTGAGAGAGTAGTCAAGGGCAGAGGCCCAGTGTTGGTGTGGCTGTGAATGCGTTGCCATGGGAGGGTGAGGAGCAGCAGTAGCTTGTAGTGCTGGCGTCCTTTGTGTGGGAGCAATCCCTGGACGTTTTGAATTTTGGAGCCGGCGTCGGGCTGAAACGAGGCGGCAAGCGGGAGCGAATGTCGGGTGTTTTGAGAGAGTAGTCAAGGCCGGAGGCCCAGTGTTGGTGTGGCTGTGAATGCGTTGCCATGACAGGGTGAGGAGCAGCAGTAGCTTGTAGTGCTGGCGTCCTTGGTGTGGGAGCAATCCCTGGACGTTTTCAATTTTGGAGCTGGCGTCGGGCCGAAATGAGGCGGCGAGCGGGAGCGAACGTCGGGGGTTTTGAGAGAGTAGTCAAGGGCGGAGGCCCAGTGTTGGTGTGGCTGTGAATGCGTTGCCATGGGAGGGTGAGGAGCAGCAGTAGCTTGTAGTGCTGGTGTCCTTGGTGTGGGAGCAATCCCTGGACGTTTTGAATTTTGGAGCCGGCGTCGGGCCGAAATGAGGCGGCGAGCGGGAGCGAACGTCGGGGGTTTTGAGAGAGTAGTCAAGGCCGGAGGCCCAGTGTTGGTGTGGCTGTGAATGCGTTGCCATGGGAGGGTGAGGAGCAGCAGTAGCTTGTAGTGGTGGCGTCCTTGGTGTGGGAGCAATCCCTGGACGTTTTCAATTTTGGAGCCGGCATCGGGCCGAAACGAGGCGGCGAGCGGGAGCGAACGTCGGGGGTTTTGAGAGAGTAGTCAAGGGCGGAGGCCCAGTGTTGGTGTGGCTGTGAATGCGTTGCCATGGGAGGGTGAGGAGCAGCAGTAGCTTGTAGTGCTGGCGTCCTTGGTGTGGGAGCAATCCCTGGACGTTTTCAATTTTGGAGCTGGCGTCGGGCCGAAATGAGGCGGTGAGCGGGAGCGAACGTCGGGGGTTTTGAGAGAGTAGTCAAGGCCGGAGGCCCAGTGTTGGTGTGGCTGTGAATGCGTTGCCATGGGAGGGTGAGGACCAGCAGTAAGTTGTAGTGCTGGCGTCCTTGGTGTGGGAGCAATCCCTGGACGTTTTCAATTTTGGAGCCGGCGTCGGGCCGAAATGAGGCGGCGAGCGGGAGCGAACGTCGGGGGTTTTGAGAGAGTAGTCAAGGGCAGAGGCCCAGTGTTGGTGTGGCTGTGAATGCGTTGCCATGACAGGGTGAGGAGCAGCAGTAGCTTGTAGTGCTGGCGTCCTTGGTGTGGGAGCTATCCCTGGACGTTTTCAATTTTGGAGCCGGCGTCGGGCCGAAACGAGGCGGCGAGCGGGAGCGAACGTCGGGGGTTTTGAGAGAGTAGTCAAGGCCGGAGGCCCAGTGTTGGTGTGGCTGTGAATGCGTTGCCATGGGAGGGTGAGGAGCAGCAGTAGCTTGTAGTGCTGGCGTCCTTTGTGTGGGAGCAATCCCTGGACGTTTTGAATTTTGGAGCCGGCGTCGGGCTGAAACGAGGCGGCAAGCGGGAGCGAATGTCGGGTGTTTTGAGAGAGTAGTCAAGGCCGGAGGCCCAGTGTTGGTGTGGCTGTGAATGCGTTGCCATGGGAGGGTGAGGAGCAGCAGTAGCTTGGAGTGCTGGCGTCCTTTGTGTGGGAGCAATCCCTGGACGTTTTGAATTTTGGAGCCGGCGTCGGGCTGAAACGAGGCGGCAAGCGGGAGCGAATGTCGGGTGTTTTGAGAGAGTAGTCAAGGGCGGAGGCCCAGTGTTGGTGTGGCTGTGAATGCGTTGCCATGACAGGGTGAGGAGCAGCAGTAGCTTGTAGTGCTGGCGTCCTTGGTGTGGGAGCAATCCCTGGACGTTTTCAATTTTGGAGCTGGCGTCGGGCCGAAATGAGGCGGCGAGCGGGAGCGAACGTCGGGGGTTTTGAGAGAGTAGTCAAGGGCGGAGGCCCAGTGTTGGTGTGGCTGTGAATGCATTGCCATGGGAGGGTGAGGAGCAGCAGTAAGTTGTAGTGCTGGCGTCCTTGGTGTGGGAGCAATCCCTGGACGTTTTGAATTTTGGAGCCGGCGTCGGGCCGAAATGAGGCGGCGAGCGGGAGCGAACGTCGGGGGTTTTGAGAGAGTAGTCAAGGCCGGAGGCCCAGTGTTGGTGTGGCTGTGAATGCGTTGCCATGGGAGGGTGAGGAGCAGCAGTAGCTTGTAGTGCTGGCGTCCTTGGTGTGGGAGCAATCCCTGGACGTTTTGAATTTTGGAGCCGGCGTCGGGCCGAAATGAGGCGGCGAGCGGGAGTGAACGTCGGGGGTTTTGAGAGAGTAGTCAAGGGCAGAGGCCCAGTGTTGGTGTGGCTGTGAATGCGTTGCCATGGGAGGGTGAGGAGCAGCAGTAGCTTGTAGTGCTGGCGTCCTTGGTGTGGGAGCAATCCCTGGACGTTTTCAATTTTGGAGCCGGCGTCGGGCCGAAATGAGGCGGCGAGCGGGAGCGAACGTCGGGGGTTTTGAGAGAGTAGTCAAGGGCGGAGGCCCAGTGTTGGTGTGGCTGTGAATGCGTTGCCATGGGAGGGTGAGGAGCAGCAGTAGCTTGTAGTGCTGGCGTCCTTGGTGTGGGAGCAATCCCTGGACGTTTTGAATTTTGGAGCCGGCGTCGGGCCGAAACGAGGCGGCCAGCGGGAGCGAACGTCGGGGGTTTTGAGAGAGTAGTCAAGGCCGGAGGCCCAGTGTTGGTGTGGCTGTGAATGCGTTGCCATGGGAGGGTGAGGAGCAGCAGTAGCTTGTAGTGCTGGCGTCCTTGGTGTGGGAGCAATCCCTGGACGTTTTCAATTTTGGAGCTGGCGTCGGGCCGAAATGAGGCGGCGAGCGGGAGCGAACATCGGGGGTTTTGAGAGAGTAGTCAAGGCCGGAGGCCCAGTGTTGGTGTGGCTGTGAATGCGTTGCCATGGGAGGGTGAGGACCAGCAGTAAGTTGTAGTGCTGGCGTCCTTGGTGTTGGAGCAATCCCTGGACGTTTTCAATTTTGGAGCCGGCGTCGGGCCGAAATGAGGCGGCGAGCGGGAGCGAACGTCGGGGGTTTTGAGAGAGTAGTCAAGGCCGGAGGCCCAGTGTTGGTGTGGCTGTGAATGCGTTGCCATGGGAGGGTGAGGAGCAGCAGTAGCTTGTAGTGCTGGCGTCCTTGGTGTGGGAGCAATCCCTGGACGTTTTGAATTTTGGAGCCGGCGTCGGGCCGAAATGAGGCGGCGAGCGGGAGTGAACGTCGGGGGTTTTGAGAGAGTAGTCAAGGGCAGAGGCCCAGTGTTGGTGTGGCTGTGAATGCGTTGCCATGGGAGGGTGAGGACCAGCAGTAGCTTGTAGTGCTGGCGTCCTTGGTGTGGGAGCAATCCCTGGACGTTTTCAATTTTGGAGCTGGCGTCGGGCCGAAATGAGGCGGCGAGCGGGAGCGAACGTCGGGGGTTTTGAGAGAGTAGTCAAGGCCGGAGGCCCAGTGTTGGTGTGGCTGTGAATGCGTTGCCATGGGAGGGTGAGGACCAGCAGTAAGTTGTAGTGCTGGCGTCCTTGGTGTTGGAGCAATCCCTGGACGTTTTCAATTTTGGAGCCGGCGTGGGGCCGAAACGAGGCGGCGAGCGGGAGCGAACGTCGGGGGTTTTGAGAGAGTAGTCAAGGGCGGAGGCCCAGTGTTGGTGTGGCTGTGAATGCGTTGCCATGGGAGGGTGAGGAGCAGCAGTAGCTTGTAGTGCTGGCGTCCTTGGTGTGGGAGCAATCCCTGGACGTTTTGAATTTTGGAGCTGGCGTCGGGCCGAAACGAGGCGCCGAGCGGGAGCGAACGTCGGGGGTTTTGAGAGAGTAGTCAAGGGCAGAGGCCCAGTGTTGGTGTGGCTGTGAATGCGTTGCCATGGGAGGGTGAGGAGCAGCAGTAAGTTGTAGTGCTGGCGTCCTTGGTGTGGGAGCAATCCCTGGACGTTTTCAATTTTGGAGCCGGCGTCGGGCCGAAATGAGGTGGCGAGCGGGAGCGAACGTCGGGGGTTTTGAGAGAGTAGTCAAGGGCGGAGGCCCAGTGTTGGTGTGGCTGTGAATGCGTTGCCATGGGAGGGTGAGGAGCAGCAGTAGCTTGTAGTGCTGGCGTCCTTGGTGTGGGAGCAATCCCTGGACGTTTTGAATTTTGGAGCCGGCGTCGGGCCGAAACGAGGCGGCGAGCGGGAGCGAACGTCGGGGGTTTTGAGAGAGTAGTCAAGGCCGGAGGCCCAGTGTTGGTGTGGCTGTGAATGCGTTGCCATGGGAGGGTGAGGACCAGCAGTAGCTTGTAGTGCTGGCGTCCTTGGTGTGGGAGCAATCCCTGGACGTTTTGAATTTTGGAGCCGGCGTCGGGCCGAAATGAGGCGGCGAGCGGGAGCGAACATCGGGGGTTTTGAGAGAGTAGTCAAGGGCAGAGGCCCAGTGTTGGTGTGGCTGTGAATGCGTTGCCATGGGAGGGTGAGGAGCAGCAGTAGCTTGTAGTGCTGGCGTCCTTGGTGTGGGAGCAATGCCTGGACGTTTTGAATTTTGGAGCCGGCGTCGGGCCGAAACGAGGCGGCGAGCGGGAGCAAACGTCGGGGGTTTTGAGAGAGTAGTCAAGGGCAGAGGCCCAGTGTTGGTGTGGCTGTGAATGCGTTGCCATGGGAGGGTGAGGAGCAGCAGTAGCTTGTAGTGCTGGCGTCCTTGGTGTGGGAGCAATCCCTGGACGTTTTGAATTTTGGAGCCGGCGTCGGGCCGAAACGAGGCGGCGAGCGGGAGCGAACGTCGGGGGTTTTGAGAGAGTAGTCAAGGGCGGAGGCCCAGTGTTGGTGTGGCTGTGAATGCGTTGCCATGGGAGGGTGAGGAGCAGCAGTAGCTTGTAGTGCTGGCGTCCTTGGTGTGGGAGCAATCCCTGGACGTTTTCAATTTTGGAGCTGGCGTCGGGCCGAAATGAGGCGTCGAGCGGGAGCGAACGTCGGGGGTTTTGAGAGAGTAGTCAAGGGCAGAGGCCCAGTGTTGGTGTGGCTGTGAATGCGTTGCCATGGGAGGGTGAGGAGCAGCAGTAAGTTGTAGTGCTGGCGTCCTTGGTGTGGGAGCAATCCCTGGACGTTTTCAATTTTGGAGCCGGCATCGGGCCAAAATGAGGCGGCGAGTGGGAGCGAATGTCGGGGGTTTTGAGAGAGTAGTCAAGGGCGGAGGCCCAGTGTTGGTGTGGCTGTGAATGCGTTGCCATGGGAGGGTGAGGAGCAGCAGTAGCTTGTAGTGCTGGCGTCCTTGGTGTGGGAGCAATCCCTGGACGTTTTCAATTTTGGAGCCGGCGTCGGGCTGAAACGAGGCGTCGAGCGGGAGCTAACATCGGGGGTTTTGAGAGAGTAGTCAAGGCTGGAGGCCCAGTGTTGGTGTGGCTGTGAATGCGTTGCCATGGGAGGGTGAGGAGCAGCAGTAGCTTGTAGTGCTGGCGTCCTTGGTGTGGGAGCAATCCCTGGACGTTTTCAATTTTGGAGCTGGCGTCGGGCCGAAATGAGGCGGCGAGCGGGAGCGAACGTCGGGGGTTTTGAGAGAGTACTCAAGGGCAGAGGCCCAGTGTTGGTGTGGCTGTGAATGCGTTGCCATGGGAGGGTGAGGAGCAGCAGTAGCTTGTAGTGCTGGCGTCCTTGGTGTGGGAGCAATCCCTGGCCGTTTTCAATTTTGGAGCCGGCGTCGGGCTGAAACGAGGCGGCGAGCGGGAGCGAACATCGGGGGTTTTGAGAGAGTAGTCAAGGCCGGAGGCCCAGTGTTGGTGTGGCTGTGAATGCGTTGCCATGACAGGGTGAGGAGCAGCAGTAGCTTGTAGTGCTGGCGTCCTTGGTGTGGGAGCAATCCCTGGACGTTTTCAATTTTGGAGCCGGCGTCGGGCCGAAACGAGGCGGCGAGCGGGAGCGAACGTCGGGGGTTTTGAGAGAGTAGTCAAGGCCGGAGGCCCAGTGTTGGTGTGGCTGTGAATGCGTTGCCATGGGAGGGTGAGGAGCAGCAGTAGCTTGTAGTGCTGGCGTCCTTGGTGTGGGAGCAATCCCTGGACGTTTTCAATTTTGGAGCCGGCGTCGGGCCGAAACGAGGCGGCGAGCGGGAGCGAACGTCGGGGGTTTTGAGAGAGTAGTCAAGGCCGGAGGCCCA
The DNA here is from genome assembly GCA_031468815.1 of Morus bassanus. Taxonomy (NCBI): domain Eukaryota; kingdom Metazoa; phylum Chordata; class Aves; order Suliformes; family Sulidae; genus Morus; species Morus bassanus. The sequence goes on from CM062589.1 coordinate 126,419, forward strand.
GTGTTGGTGTGGCTGTGAATGCATTGCCATGGGAGGGTGAGGACCAGCAGTAAGTTGTAGTGCTGGCGTCCTTGGTGTTGGAGCAATCCCTGGACGTTTTCAATTTTGGAGCTGGCGTCGGGCCGAAATGAGGCGGTGAGCGGGAGCGAACGTCGGGGGTTTTGAGAGAGTAGTCAAGGCCGAAGGCCCAGTGTTGGTGTGGCTGTGAATGCGTTGCCATGGGAGGGTGAGGAGCAGCAGTAGCTTGTAGTGCTGGCGTCCTTGGTGTGGGAGCAATCCCTGGACGTTTTGAATTTTGGAGCCGGCGTCGGGCTGAAACGAGGCGGCGAGCGGGAGCGAACGTCGGGGGTTTTGAGAGAGTAGTCAAGGGCGGAGGCCCAGTGTTGGTGTGGCTGTGAATGCGTTGCCATGGGAGGGTGAGGAGCAGCAGTAGCTTGTAGTGCTGGCGTCCTTGGTGTGGGAGCAATCCCTGGACGTTTTCAATTTTGGAGCCGGCGTCGGGCCGAAACGAGGCGGCGAGCGGGAGCGAACATCGGGGGTTTTGAGAGAGTAGTCAAGGGCAGAGGCCCAGTGTTGGTGTGGCTGTGAATGCGTTGCCATGGGAGGGTGAGGAGCAGCAGTAGCTTGTAGTGCTGGCGTCCTTGGTGTGGGAGCAATCCCTGGACGTTTTGAATTTTGGAGCCGGCGTCGGGCCGAAACGAGGCGGCGAGCGGGAGCGAACGTCGGGGGTTTTGAGAGAGTAGTCAAGGGCAGAGGCCCAGTGTTGGTGTGGCTGTGAATGCGTTGCCATGGGAGGGTGAGGAGCAGCAGTAGCTTGTAGTGCTGGCGTCCTTGGTGTGGGAGCAATCCCTGGACGTTTTCAATTTTGGAGCCGGCGTCGGGCTGAAACGAGGCGGCGAGCGGGAGCGAACATCGGGGGTTTTGAGAGAGTAGTCAAGGCCGGAGGCCCAGTGTTGGTGTGGCTGTGAATGCGTTGCCATGACAGGGTGAGGAGCAGCAGTAGCTTGTAGTGCTGGCGTCCTTGGTGTGGGAGCAATCCCTGGACGTTTTGAATTTTGGAGCCGGCGTCGGGCCGAAACGAGGCGGCGAGCAGGAGCGAACGTCGGGGGTTTTGAGAGAGTAGTCAAGGCCGGAGGCCCAGTGTTGGTGTGGCTGTGAATGCGTTGCCATGGGAGGGTGAGGAGCAGCAGTAGCTTGTAGTGCTGGCGTCCTTGGTGTGGGAGCAATCCCTGGACGTTTTCAATTTTGGAGCCGGCGTCGGGCTGAAACGAGGCGGCGAGCGGGAGCGAACATCGGGGGTTTTGAGAGAGTAGTCAAGGCTGGAGGCCCAGTGTTGGTGTGGCTGTGAATGCGTTGCCATGGGAGGGTGAGGAGCAGCAGTAGCTTGTAGTGCTGGCGTCCTTGGTGTGGGAGCAATCCCTGGACGTTTTCAATTTTGGAGCCGGCGTCGGGCCGAAACGAGGCGGCGAGCGGGAGCGAACGTCGGGGGTTTTGAGAGAGTAGTCAAGGCCGGAGGCCCAGTGTTGGTGTGGCTGTGAATGCGTTGCCATGGGAGGGTGAGGAGCAGCAGTAGCTTGTAGTGCTGGCGTCCTTGGTGTGGGAGCAATCCCTGGACGTTTTGAATTTTGGAGCCGGCGTCGGGCCGAAATGAGGCGGCGAGCGGGAGCGAACGTCGGGGGTTTTGAGAGAGTAGTCAAGGGCAGAGGCCCAGTGTTGGTGTGGCTGTGAATGCGTTGCCATGGGAGGGTGAGGAGCAGCAGTAGCTTGTAGTGCTGGCGTCCTTGGTGTGGGAGCAATCCCTGGACGTTTTCAATTTTGGAGCCGGCGTCGGGCTGAAACGAGGCGGCGAGCGGGAGCGAACATCGGGGGTTTTGAGAGAGTAGTCAAGGCCGGAGGCCCAGTGTTGGTGTGGCTGTGAATGCGTTGCCATGGGAGGGTGAGGAGCAGCAGTAGCTTGTAGTGCTGGCGTCCTTGGTGTGGGAGCAATCCCTGGACGTTTTCAATTTTGGAGCCGGCGTCGGGCCGAAACGAGGCGGCGAGCGGGAGCGAACGTCGGGGGTTTTGAGAGAGTAGTCAAGGCCGGAGGCCCAGTGTTGGTGTGGCTGTGAATGCGTTGCCATGGGAGGGTGAGGAGCAGCAGTAGCTTGTAGTGCTGGCGTCCTTGGTGTGGGAGCAATCCCTGGACGTTTTGAATTTTGGAGCCGGCGTCGGGCCGAAACGAGGCGGCGAGCGGGAGCGAACGTCGGGGGTTTTGAGAGAGTAGTCAAGGGCGGAGGCCCAGTGTTGGTGTGGCTGTGAATGCGTTGCCATGGGAGGGTGAGGACCAGCAGTAAGTTGTAGTGCTGGCGTCCTTGGTGTTGGAGCAATCCCTGGACGTTTTCAATTTTGGAGCTGGCGTCGGGCCGAAACGAGGCGGCGAGCGGGAGCGAACATCGGGGGTTTTGAGAGAGTAGTCAAGGGCAGAGGCCCAGTGTTGGTGTGGCTGTGAATGCGTTGCCATGGGAGGGTGAGGAGCAGCAGTAGCTTGTAGTGCTGGCGTCCTTGGTGTGGGAGCAATCCCTGGACGTTTTGAATTTTGGAGCCGGCGTCGGGCCGAAATGAGGCGGCGAGCGGGAGCGAACATCGGGGGTTTTGAGAGAGTAGTCAAGGGCAGAGGCCCGGTGTTGGTGTGGCTGTGAATGCGTTGCCATGGGAGGGTGAGGAGCAGCAGTAAGTTGTAGTGCTGGCGTCCTTGGTGTGGGAGCAATGCCTGGACGTTTTCAATTTTGGAGCTGGCGTCGGGCCGAAATGAGGCGGCGAGCGGGAGCGAACGTCGGGGGTTTTGAGAGAGTAGTCAAGGGCGGAGGCCCAGTGTTGGTGTGGCTGTGAATGCGTTGCCATGGGAGGGTGAGGAGCAGCAGTAGCTTGTAGTGCTGGCGTCCTTGGTGTTGGAGCAATCCCTGGACGTTTTCAATTTTGGAGCCGGCGTCGGGCCGAAAGGAGGCGGCGAGCGGGAGCGAACGTCGGGGGTTTTGAGAGAGTAGTCAAGGGCGGAGGCCCAGTGTTGGTGTGGCTGTGAATGCGTTGCCATGGGAGGGTGAGGAGCAGCAGTAGCTTGTAGTGCTGGCGTCCTTGGTGTGGGAGCAATCCCTGGACGTTTTCAATTTTGGAGCCGGCGTCGGGCCGAAACGAGGCGGCGAGCGGGAGCGAACGTCGGGGGTTTTGAGAGAGTAGTCAAGGGCAGAGGCCCAGTGTTGGTGTGGCTGTGAATGCGTTGCCATGGGAGGGTGAGGAGCAGCAGTAGCTTGTAGTGCTGGCGTCCTTGGTGTTGGAGCAATCCCTGGACGTTTTCAATTTTGGAGCCGGCATCGGGCCGAAATGAGGCGGCGAGCGGGAGCGAACGTCGGGGGTTTTGAGAGAGTAGTCAAGGGCGGAGGCCCAGTGTTGGTGTGGCTGTGAATGCGTTGCCATGGGAGGGTGAGGAGCAGCAGTAGCTTGTAGTGCTGGCGTCCTTGGTGTGGGAGCAATCCCTGGACGTTTTCAATTTTGGAGCCGGCGTCGGGCCGAAACGAGGCGGCGAGCGGGAGCGAACATCGGGGGTTTTGAGAGAGTAGTCAAGGCTGGAGGCCCAGTGTTGGTGTGGCTGTGAATGCGTTGCCATGGGAGGGTGAGGAGCAGCAGTAGCTTGTAGTGCTGGCGTCCTTGGTGTGGGAGCAATCCCTGGACGTTTTCAATTTTGGAGCCGGCGTCGGGCTGAAACGAGGCGGCGAGCGGGAGCGAACATCGGGGGTTTTGAGAGAGTAGTCAAGGCTGGAGGCCCAGTGTTGGTGTGGCTGTGAATGCGTTGCCATGGGAGGGTGAGGAGCAGCAGTAGCTTGTAGTGCTGGCGTCCTTGGTGTGGGAGCAATCCCTGGACGTTTTCAATTTTGGAGCCGGCGTCGGGCTGAAACGAGGCGGCGAGCGGGAGCGAACGTCGGGGGTTTTGAGAGAGTAGTCAAGGCCGGAGGCCCAGTGTTGGTGTGGCTGTGAATGCGTTGCCATGGGAGGGTGAGGAGCAGCAGTAGCTTGTAGTGCTGGCGTCCTTGGTGTGGGAGCAATCCCTGGACGTTTTCAATTTTGGAGCCGGCGTCGGGCCGAAACGAGGCGGCGAGCGGGAGCGAACATCGGGGGTTTTGAGAGAGTAGTCAAGGCCGGAGGCCCAGTGTTGGTGTGGCTGTGAATGTGTTGCCATGACAGGGTGAGGAGCAGCAGTAGCTTGTAGTGCTGGCGTCCTTGGTGTGGGAGCAATCCCTGGACGTTTTCAATTTTGGAGCCGGCGTCGGGCCGAAACGAGGCGGCGAGCGGGAGCGAACGTCGGGGGTTTTGAGAGAGTAGTCAAGGCCGGAGGCCCAGTGTTGGTGTGGCTGTGAATGCGTTGCCATGGGAGGGTGAGGAGCAGCAGTAGCTTGTAGTGCTGGCGTCCTTGGTGTGGGAGCAATCCCTGGACGTTTTGAATTTTGGAGCCGGCGTCGGGCCGAAACGAGGCGGCGAGCGGGAGCGAACGTCGGGGGTTTTGAGAGAGTAGTCAAGGCCGGAGGCCCAGTGTTGGTGTGGCTGTGAATGCGTTGCCATGACAGGGTGAGGAGCAGCAGTAGCTTGTAGTGCTGGCGTCCTTGGTGTGGGAGCAATCCCTGGACGTTTTCAATTTTGGAGCCGGCGTCGGGCCGAAATGAGGCGGCGAGCGGGAGCGAACGTCGGGGGTTTTGAGAGAGTAGTCAAGGCTGGAGGCCCAGTGTTGGTGTGGCTGTGAATGCGTTGCCATGGGAGGGTGAGGAGCAGCAGTAGCTTGTAGTGCTGGCGTCCTTGGTGTGGGAGCAATCCCTGGACGTTTTCAATTTTGGAGCCGGCGTCGGGCCGAAATGAGGCGGCGAGCGGGAGCGAACGTCGGGGGTTTTGAGAGAGTAGTCAAGGCTGGAGGCCCAGTGTTGGTGTGGCTGTGAATGCGTTGCCATGGGAGGGTGAGGAGCAGCAGTAGCTTGTAGTGCTGGCGTCCTTGGTGTGGGAGCAATCCCTGGACGTTTTCAATTTTGGAGCCGGCGTCGGGCTGAAACGAGGCGGCGAGCGGGAGCGAACATCGGGGGTTTTGAGAGAGTAGTCAAGGCTGGAGGCCCAGTGTTGGTGTGGCTGTGAATGCGTTGCCATGGGAGGGTGAGGAGCAGCAGTAGCTTGTAGTGCTGGCGTCCTTGGTGTGGGAGCAATCCCTGGACGTTTTCAATTTTGGAGCCGGCGTCGGGCCGAAACGAGGCGGCGAGCGGGAGCGAACGTCGGGGGTTTTGAGAGAGTAGTCAAGGCCGGAGGCCCAGTGTTGGTGTGGCTGTGAATGCGTTGCCATGGGAGGGTGAGGAGCAGCAGGAGCTTGTAGTGCTGGCGTCCTTGGTGTGGGAGCAATCCCTGGACGTTTTGAATTTTGGAGCCGGCGTCGGGCCGAAATGAGGCGGCGAGCGGGAGCGAACGTCGGGGGTTTTGAGAGAGTAGTCAAGGGCAGAGGCCCAGTGTTGGTGTGGCTGTGAATGCCTTGCCATGGGAGGGTGAGGACCAGCAGTAGCTTGTAGTGCTGGCGTCCTTGGTGTGGGAGCAATCCCTGGACGTTTTCAATTTTGGAGCCGGCGTCGGGCCGAAACGAGGCGGCGAGCGGGAGCGAACGTCGGGGGTTTTGAGAGAGTAGTCAAGGCCGGAGGCCCAGTGTTGGTGTGGCTGTGAATGCGTTGCCATGGGAGGGTGAGGAGCAGCAGTAGCTTGTAGTGCTGGCGTCCTTGGTGTGGGAGCAATCCCTGGACGTTTTCAATTTTGGAGCCGGCGTCGGGCCGAAACGAGGCGGCGAGCGGGAGCGAACGTCGGGGGTTTTGAGAGAGTAGTCAAGGGCAGAGGCCCAGTGTTGGTGTGGCTGTGAATGCGTTGCCATGGGAGGGTGAGGAGCAGCAGTAGCTTGTAGTGCTGGCGTCCTTGGTGTTGGAGCAATCCCTGGACGTTTTCAATTTTGGAGCCGGCATCGGGCCGAAATGAGGCGGCGAGCGGGAGCGAACGTCGGGGGTTTTGAGAGAGTAGTCAAGGGCGGAGGCCCAGTGTTGGTGTGGCTGTGAATGCGTTGCCATGGGAGGGTGAGGAGCAGCAGTAGCTTGTAGTGCTGGCGTCCTTGGTGTGGGAGCAATCCCTGGACGTTTTCAATTTTGGAGCCGGCGTCGGGCCGAAACGAGGCGGCGAGCGGGAGCGAACATCGGGGGTTTTGAGAGAGTAGTCAAGGCTGGAGGCCCAGTGTTGGTGTGGCTGTGAATGCGTTGCCATGGGAGGGTGAGGAGCAGCAGTAGCTTGTAGTGCTGGCGTCCTTGGTGTGGGAGCAATCCCTGGACGTTTTCAATTTTGGAGCCGGCGTCGGGCTGAAACGAGGCGGCGAGCGGGAGCGAACATCGGGGGTTTTGAGAGAGTAGTCAAGGCTGGAGGCCCAGTGTTGGTGTGGCTGTGAATGCGTTGCCATGGGAGGGTGAGGAGCAGCAGTAGCTTGTAGTGCTGGCGTCCTTGGTGTGGGAGCAATCCCTGGACGTTTTCAATTTTGGAGCCGGCGTCGGGCTGAAACGAGGCGGCGAGCGGGAGCGAACGTCGGGGGTTTTGAGAGAGTAGTCAAGGGCAGAGGCCCAGTGTTGGTGTGGCTGTGAATGCGTTGCCATGGGAGGGTGAGGAGCAGCAGTAGCTTGTAGTGCTGGCGTCCTTGGTGTGGGAGCAATCCCTGGACGTTTTGAATGTTGGAGCTGGCGTCGGGCCGAAATGAGGCGGCGAGCGGGAGCGAACGTCGGGGGTTTTGAGAGAGTAGTCAAGGGCAGAGGCCCAGTGTTGGTGTGGCTGTGAATGCCTTGCCATGGGAGGGTGAGGACCAGCAGTAGCTTGTAGTGCTGGCGTCCTTGGTGTGGGAGCAATCCCTGGACGTTTTGAATTTTGGAGCCGGCGTCGGGCCGAAACGAGGCGGCGAGCGGGAGCGAACGTCGGGGGTTTTGAGAGAGTAGTCAAGGCCGGAGGCCCAGTGTTGGTGTGGCTGTGAATGCGTTGCCATGGGAGGGTGAGGAGCAGCAGTAGCTTGTAGTGCTGGCGTCCTTGGTGTGGGAGCAATCCCTGGACGTTTTGAATTTTGGAGCCGGCGTCGGGCCGAAACGAGGCGGCGAGCGGGAGCGAACGTCGGGGGTTTTGAGAGAGTAGTCAAGGGCAGAGGCCCAGTGTTGGTGTGGCTGTGAATGCCTTGCCATGGGAGGGTGAGGACCAGCAGTAGCTTGTAGTGCTGGCGTCCTTGGTGTGGGAGCAATCCCTGGACGTTTTGAATTTTGGAGCCGGCGTCGGGCCGAAACGAGGCGGCGAGCGGGAGCGAACGTCGGGGGTTTTGAGAGAGTAGTCAAGGCCGGAGGCCCAGTGTTGGTGTGGCTGTGAATGCGTTGCCATGGGAGGGTGAGGAGCAGCAGTAGCTTGTAGTGCTGGCGTCCTTGGTGTGGGAGCAATCCCTGGACGTTTTGAATTTTGGAGCCGGCGTCGGGCCGAAACGAGGCGGCGAGCGGGAGCGAACATCGGGGGTTTTGAGAGAGTAGTCAAGGCCGGAGGCCCAGTGTTGGTGTGGCTGTGAATGTGTTGCCATGACAGGGTGAGGAGCAGCAGTAGCTTGTAGTGCTGGCGTCCTTGGTGTGGGAGCAATCCCTGGACGTTTTCAATTTTGGAGCCGGCGTCGGGCCGAAACGAGGCGGCGAGCGGGAGCGAACGTCGGGGGTTTTGAGAGAGTAGTCAAGGCCGGAGGCCCAGTGTTGGTGTGGCTGTGAATGCGTTGCCATGGGAGGGTGAGGAGCAGCAGTAGCTTGTAGTGCTGGCGTCCTTGGTGTGGGAGCAATCCCTGGACGTTTTGAATTTTGGAGCCGGCGTCGGGCCGAAACGAGGCGGCGAGCAGGAGCGAACGTCGGGGGTTTTGAGAGAGTAGTCAAGGCCGGAGGCCCAGTGTTGGTGTGGCTGTGAATGCATTGCCATGGGAGGGTGAGGACCAGCAGTAGCTTGTAGTGCTGGCGTCCTTGGTGTGGGAGCAATCCCTGGACGTTTTCAATTTTGGAGCCGGCGTCGGGCCGAAACGAGGCGGCGAGCGGGAGCGAACGTCGTGGGTTTTGAGAGAGTAGTCAAGGGCGGAGGCCCAGTGTTGGTGTGGCTGTGAATGCGTTGCCATGGGAGGGTGAGGAGCAGCAGTAGCTTGTAGTGCTGGCGTCCTTGGTGTGGGAGCAATCCCTGGACGTTTTCAATTTTGGAGCCGGCGTCGGGCCGAAACGAGGCGGCGAGCGGGAGCGAACATCGGGGGTTTTGAGAGAGTAGTCAAGGCTGGAGGCCCAGTGTTGGTGTGGCTGTGAATGCGTTGCCATGGGAGGGTGAGGAGCAGCAGTAGCTTGTAGTGCTGGCGTCCTTGGTGTGGGAGCAATCCCTGGACGTTTTCAATTTTGGAGCCGGCGTCGGGCTGAAACGAGGCGGCGAGCGGGAGCGAACGTCGGGGGTTTTGAGAGAGTAGTCAAGGCCGGAGGCCCAGTGTTGGTGTGGCTGTGAATGCGTTGCCATGGGAGGGTGAGGAGCAGCAGTAGCTTGTAGTGCTGGCGTCCTTGGTGTGGGAGCAATCCCTGGACGTTTTGAATGTTGGAGCCGGCGTCGGGCCGAAATGAGGCGGCGAGCGGGAGCGAACGTCGGGGGTTTTGAGAGAGTAGTCAAGGGCAGAGGCCCAGTGTTGGTGTGGCTGTGAATGCGTTGCCATGGGAGGGTGAGGAGCAGCAGTAGCTTGTAGTGCTGGCGTCCTTGGTGTGGGAGCAATCCCTGGACGTTTTCAATTTTGGAGCCGGCGTCGGGCTGAAACGAGGCGGCGAGCGGGAGCGAACATCGGGGGTTTTGAGAGAGTAGTCAAGGCCGGAGGCCCAGTGTTGGTGTGGCTGTGAATGTGTTGCCATGACAGGGTGAGGAGCAGCAGTAGCTTGTAGTGCTGGCGTCCTTGGTGTGGGAGCAATCCCTGGACGTTTTCAATTTTGGAGCCGGCGTCGGGCCGAAACGAGGCGGCGAGCGGGAGCGAACGTCGGGGGTTTTGAGAGAGTAGTCAAGGCCGGAGGCCCAGTGTTGGTGTGGCTGTGAATGCGTTGCCATGGGAGGGTGAGGAGCAGCAGTAGCTTGTAGTGCTGGCGTCCTTGGTGTGGGAGCAATCCCTGGACGTTTTGAATTTTGGAGCCGGCGTCGGGCCGAAACGAGGCGGCGAGCGGGAGCGAACGTCGGGGGTTTTGAGAGAGTAGTCAAGGCCGGAGGCCCAGTGTTGGTGTGGCTGTGAATGCATTGCCATGGGAGGGTGAGGACCAGCAGTAGCTTGTTGTGCTGGCGTCCTTGGTGTGGGAGCAATCCCTGGACGTTTTCAATTTTGGAGCTGGCGTCGGGCCGAAACGAGGCGGCGAGCGGGAGCGAACGTCGGGGGTTTTGAGAGAGTAGTCAAGGCCGGAGGCCCAGTGTTGGTGTGGCTGTGAATGCGTTGCCATGACAGGGTGAGGAGCAGCAGTAGCTTGTAGTGCTGGCGTCCTTGGTGTGGGAGCAATCCCTGGACGTTTTCAATTTTGGAGCCGGCGTCGGGCCGAAATGAGGCGGCGAGCGGGAGCGAACGTCGGGGGTTTTGAGAGAGTAGTCAAGGCTGGAGGCCCAGTGTTGGTGTGGCTGTGAATGCGTTGCCATGGGAGGGTGAGGAGCAGCAGTAGCTTGTAGTGCTGGCGTCCTTGGTGTGGGAGCAATCCCTGGACGTTTTCAATTTTGGAGCCGGCGTCGGGCTGAAACGAGGCGGCGAGCGGGAGCGAACATCGGGGGTTTTGAGAGAGTAGTCAAGGCTGGAGGCCCAGTGTTGGTGTGGCTGTGAATGCGTTGCCATGGGAGGGTGAGGAGCAGCAGTAGCTTGTAGTGCTGGCGTCCTTGGTGTGGGAGCAATCCCTGGACGTTTTGAATTTTGGAGCCGGCGTCGGGCCGAAACGAGGCGGCGAGCGGGAGCGAACGTCGGGGGTTTTGAGAGAGTAGTCAAGGCCGGAGGCCCAGTGTTGGTGTGGCTGTGAATGCGTTGCCATGGGAGGGTGAGGAGCAGCAGTAGCTTGTAGTGCTGGCGTCCTTGGTGTGGGAGCAATCCCTGGACGTTTTGAATTTTGGAGCCGGCGTCGGGCCGAAACGAGGCGGCGAGCGGGAGCGAACGTCGGGGGTTTTGAGAGAGTAGTCAAGGGCAGAGGCCCAGTGTTGGTGTGGCTGTGAATGCCTTGCCATGGGAGGGTGAGGACCAGCAGTAGCTTGTAGTGCTGGCGTCCTTGGTGTGGGAGCAATCCCTGGACGTTTTGAATTTTGGAGCCGGCGTCGGGCCGAAACGAGGCGGCGAGCGGGAGCGAACGTCGGGGGTTTTGAGAGAGTAGTCAAGGCCGGAGGCCCAGTGTTGGTGTGGCTGTGAATGCGTTGCCATGGGAGGGTGAGGAGCAGCAGTAGCTTGTAGTGCTGGCGTCCTTGGTGTGGGAGCAATCCCTGGACGTTTTCAATTTTGGAGCCGGCGTCGGGCCGAAACGAGGCGGCGAGCGGGAGCGAACGTCGGGGGTTTTGAGAGAGTAGTCAAGGGCAGAGGCCCAGTGTTGGTGTGGCTGTGAATGCGTTGCCATGGGAGGGTGAGGAGCAGCAGTAGCTTGTAGTGCTGGCGTCCTTGGTGTTGGAGCAATCCCTGGACGTTTTCAATTTTGGAGCCGGCATCGGGCCGAAATGAGGCGGCGAGCGGGAGCGAACGTCGGGGGTTTTGAGAGAGTAGTCAAGGGCGGAGGCCCAGTGTTGGTGTGGCTGTGAATGCGTTGCCATGGGAGGGTGAGGAGCAGCAGTAGCTTGTAGTGCTGGCGTCCTTGGTGTGGGAGCAATCCCTGGACGTTTTCAATTTTGGAGCCGGCGTCGGGCCGAAACGAGGCGGCGAGCGGGAGCGAACATCGGGGGTTTTGAGAGAGTAGTCAAGGCTGGAGGCCCAGTGTTGGTGTGGCTGTGAATGCGTTGCCATGGGAGGGTGAGGAGCAGCAGTAGCTTGTAGTGCTGGCGTCCTTGGTGTGGGAGCAATCCCTGGACGTTTTCAATTTTGGAGCCGGCGTCGGGCTGAAACGAGGCGGCGAGCGGGAGCGAACATCGGGGGTTTTGAGAGAGTAGTCAAGGCTGGAGGCCCAGTGTTGGTGTGGCTGTGAATGCGTTGCCATGGGAGGGTGAGGAGCAGCAGTAGCTTGTAGTGCTGGCGTCCTTGGTGTGGGAGCAATCCCTGGACGTTTTCAATTTTGGAGCCGGCGTCGGGCTGAAACGAGGCGGCGAGCGGGAGCGAACGTCGGGGGTTTTGAGAGAGTAGTCAAGGGCGGAGGCCCAGTGTTGGTGTGGCTGTGAATGCGTTGCCATGGGAGGGTGAGGAGCAGCAGTAGCTTGTAGTGCTGGCGTCCTTGGTGTGGGAGCAATCCCTGGACGTTTTGAATGTTGGAGCCGGCGTCGGGCCGAAATGAGGCGGCGAGCGGGAGCGAACGTCGGGGGTTTTGAGAGAGTAGTCAAGGGCAGAGGCCCAGTGTTGGTGTGGCTGTGAATGCGTTGCCATGGGAGGGTGAGGAGCAGCAGTAGCTTGTAGTGCTGGCGTCCTTGGTGTGGGAGCAATCCCTGGACGTTTTGAATTTTGGAGCCGGCGTCGGGCCGAAACGAGGCGGCGAGCGGGAGCGAACGTCGGGGGTTTTGAGAGAGTAGTCAAGGCCGGAGGCCCAGTGTTGGTGTGGCTGTGAATGTGTTGCCATGACAGGGTGAGGAGCAGCAGTAGCTTGTAGTGCTGGCGTCCTTGGTGTGGGAGCAATCCCTGGACGTTTTCAATTTTGGAGCCGGCGTCGGGCCGAAACGAGGCGGCGAGCGGGAGCGAACGTCGGGGGTTTTGAGAGAGTAGTCAAGGCCGGAGGCCCAGTGTTGGTGTGGCTGTGAATGCGTTGCCATGGGAGGGTGAGGAGCAGCAGTAGCTTGTAGTGCTGGCGTCCTTGGTGTGGGAGCAATCCCTGGACGTTTTCAATTTTGGAGCTGGCGTCGGGCCGAAACGAGGCGGCGAGCGGGAGCGAACGTCGGGGGTTTTGAGAGAGTAGTCAAGGCCGGAGGCCCAGTGTTGGTGTGGCTGTGAATGCGTTGCCATGGGAGGGTGAGGAGCAGCAGTAGCTTGTAGTGCTGGCGTCCTTGGTGTGGGAGCAATCCCTGGACGTTTTCAATTTTGGAGCCGGCGTCGGGCCGAAATGAGGCGGCGAGCGGGAGCGAACGTCGGGGGTTTTGAGAGAGTAGTCAAGGCTGGAGGCCCAGTGTTGGTGTGGCTGTGAATGCGTTGCCATGGGAGGGTGAGGAGCAGCAGTAGCTTGTAGTGCTGGCGTCCTTGGTGTGGGAGCAATCCCTGGACGTTTTCAATTTTGGAGCCGGCGTCGGGCTGAAACGAGGCGGCGAGCGGGAGCGAACATCGGGGGTTTTGAGAGAGTAGTCAAGGCTGGAGGCCCAGTGTTGGTGTGGCTGTGAATGCGTTGCCATGGGAGGGTGAGGAGCAGCAGTAGCTTGTAGTGCTGGCGTCCTTGGTGTGGGAGCAATCCCTGGACGTTTTGAATTTTGGAGCCGGCGTCGGGCCGAAACGAGGCGGCGAGCGGGAGCGAACGTCGGGGGTTTTGAGAGAGTAGTCAAGGCCGGAGGCCCAGTGTTGGTGTGGCTGTGAATGCGTTGCCATGGGAGGGTGAGGAGCAGCAGTAGCTTGTAGTGCTGGCGTCCTTGGTGTGGGAGCAATCCCTGGACGTTTTGAATTTTGGAGCCGGCGTCGGGCCGAAATGAGGCGGCGAGCGGGAGCGAACGTCGGGGGTTTTGAGAGAGTAGTCAAGGGCAGAGGCCCAGTGTTGGTGTGGCTGTGAATGCCTTGCCATGGGAGGGTGAGGACCAGCAGTAGCTTGTAGTGCTGGCGTCCTTGGTGTGGGAGCAATCCCTGGACGTTTTGAATTTTGGAGCCGGCGTCGGGCCGAAACGAGGCGGCGAGCGGGAGCGAACGTCGGGGGTTTTGAGAGAGTAGTCAAGGCCGGAGGCCCAGTGTTGGTGTGGCTGTGAATGCGTTGCCATGGGAGGGTGAGGAGCAGCAGTAGCTTGTAGTGCTGGCGTCCTTGGTGTGGGAGCAATCCCTGGACGTTTTCAATTTTGGAGCCGGCGTCGGGCCGAAACGAGGCGGCGAGCGGGAGCGAACGTCGGGGGTTTTGAGAGAGTAGTCAAGGGCAGAGGCCCAGTGTTGGTGTGGCTGTGAATGCGTTGCCATGGGAGGGTGAGGAGCAGCAGTAGCTTGTAGTGCTGGCGTCCTTGGTGTTGGAGCAATCCCTGGACGTTTTCAATTTTGGAGCCGGCATCGGGCCGAAATGAGGCGGCGAGCGGGAGCGAACGTCGGGGGTTTTGAGAGAGTAGTCAAGGCCGGAGGCCCAGTGTTGGTGTGGCTGTGAATGCGTTGCCATGGGAGGGTGAGGAGCAGCAGTAGCTTGTAGTGCTGGCGTCCTTGGTGTGGGAGCAATCCCTGGACGTTTTCAATTTTGGAGCCGGCGTCGGGCCGAAACGAGGCGGCGAGCGGGAGCGAACATCGGGGGTTTTGAGAGAGTAGTCAAGGCTGGAGGCCCAGTGTTGGTGTGGCTGTGAATGCGTTGCCATGGGAGGGTGAGGAGCAGCAGTAGCTTGTAGTGCTGGCGTCCTTGGTGTGGGAGCAATCCCTGGACGTTTTCAATTTTGGAGCCGGCGTCGGGCTGAAACGAGGCGGCGAGCGGGAGCGAACATCGGGGGTTTTGAGAGAGTAGTCAAGGCTGGAGGCCCAGTGTTGGTGTGGCTGTGAATGCGTTGCCATGGGAGGGTGAGGAGCAGCAGTAGCTTGTAGTGCTGGCGTCCTTGGTGTGGGAGCAATCCCTGGACGTTTTCAATTTTGGAGCCGGCGTCGGGCTGAAACGAGGCGGCGAGCGGGAGCGAACGTCGGGGGTTTTGAGAGAGTAGTCAAGGCCGGAGGCCCAGTGTTGGTGTGGCTGTGAATGCGTTGCCATGGGAGGGTGAGGAGCAGCAGTAGCTTGTAGTGCTGGCGTCCTTGGTGTGGGAGCAATCCCTGGACGTTTTGAATTTTGGAGCCGGCGTCGGGCCGAAACGAGGCGGCGAGCGGGAGCGAACGTCGGGGGTTTTGAGAGAGTAGTCAAGGCCGGAGGCCCAGTGTTGGTGTGGCTGTGAATGCGTTGCCATGGGAGGGTGAGGAGCAGCAGTAGCTTGTAGTGCTGGCGTCCTTGGTGTGGGAGCAATGCCTGGACGTTTTGAATTTTGGAGCCGGCGTCGGGCCGAAATGAGGTGGCGAGCGGGAGCGAACGTCGGGGGTTTTGAGAGAGTAGTCAAGGGCGGAGGCCCAGTGTTGGTGTGGCTGTGAATGTGTTGCCATGACAGGGTGAGGACCAGTAGTAGCTTGTAGTGCTGGCGTCCTTGGTGTGGGAGCAATCCCTGGACGTTTTCAATTTTGGAGCCGGCGTCGGGCCGAAATGAGGCGGCGAGCGGGAGCGAACGTCGGGGGTTTTGAGAGAGTAGTCAAGGCTGGAGGCCCAGTGTTGGTGTGGCTGTGAATGCGTTGCCATGGGAGGGTGAGGAGCAGCAGTAGCTTGTAGTGCTGGCGTCCTTGGTGTGGGAGCAATCCCTGGACGTTTTCAATTTTGGAGCCGGCGTCGGGCTGAAACGAGGCGGCGAGCGGGAGCGAACATCGGGGGTTTTGAGAGAGTAGTCAAGGCTGGAGGCCCAGTGTTGGTGTGGCTGTGAATGCGTTGCCATGGGAGGGTGAGGAGCAGCAGTAGCTTGTAGTGCTGGCGTCCTTGGTGTGGGAGCAATCCCTGGACGTTTTGAATTTTGGAGCCGGCGTCGGGCCGAAACGAGGCGGCGAGCGGGAGCGAACGTCGGGGGTTTTGAGAGAGTAGTCAAGGCCGGAGGCCCAGTGTTGGTGTGGCTGTGAATGCGTTGCCATGGGAGGGTGAGGAGCAGCAGTAGCTTGTAGTGCTGGCGTCCTTGGTGTGGGAGCAATCCCTGGACGTTTTGAATTTTGGAGCCGGCGTCGGGCCGAAATGAGGTGGCGAGCGGGAGCGAACGTCGGGGGTTTTGAGAGAGTAGTCAAGGCCGGAGGCCCAGTGTTGGTGTGGCTGTGAATGCGTTGCCATGACAGGGTGAGGACCAGCAGTAGCTTGTAGTGCTGGCGTCCTTGGTGTTGGAGCAATCCCTGGACGTTTTGAATTTTGGAGCCGGCGTCGGGCCGAAATGAGGCGGCGAGCGGGAGCGAACGTCGGGGGTTTTGAGAGAGTAGTCAAGGGCAGAGGCCCAGTGTTGGTGTGGCTGTGAATGCGTTGCCATGGGAGGGTGAGGAGCAGCAGTAGCTTATAGTGCTGGCGTCCTTGGTGTGGGAGCAATCCCTGGACGTTTTGAATTTTGGAGCCGGCGTCGGGCCGAAAGGAGGCGGCGAGCGGGAGCGAACGTCGGGGGTTTTGAGAGAGTAGTCAAGGGCGGAGGCCCAGTGTTGGTGTGGCTGTGAATGCGTTGCCATGGGAGGGTGAGGAGCAGCAGTAGCTTGGAGTGCTGGCGTCCTTGGTGTGGGAGCAATCCCTGGACGTTTTCAATTTTGGAGCCGGCGTCGGGCTGAAACGAGGCGGCAAGCGGGAGCGAACATCGGGGGTTTTGAGAGAGTAGTCAAGGCCGGAGGCCCAGTGTTGGTGTGGCTGTGAATGCGTTGCCATGACAGGGTGAGGACCAGCAGTAGCTTGTAGTGCTGGCGTCCTTGGTGTGGGAGCAATCCCTGGACGTTTTCAATTTTGGAGCCGGCGTCGGGCCGAAACGAGGCGGCGAGCAGGAGCGAACGTCGGGGGTTTTGAGAGAGTAGTCAAGGCCGGAGGCCCAGTGTTGGTGTGGCTGTGAATGCGTTGCCATGGGAGGGTGAGGAGCAGCAGTAGCTTGTAGTGCTGGCGTCCTTGGTGTGGGAGCAATCCCTGGACGTTTTGAATTTTGGAGCCGGCGTCGGGCCGAAATGAGGCGGCGAGCGGGAGCGAACGTCGGGGGTTTTGAGAGAGTAGTCAAGGGCAGAGGCCCAGTGTTGGTGTGGCTGTGAATGCGTTGCCATGGGAGGGTGAGGAGCAGCAGTAGCTTGTAGTGCTGGCGTCCTTGGTGTGGGAGCAATCCCTGGACGTTTTGAATTTTGGAGCCGGCGTCGGGCCGAAAGGAGGCGGCGAGCGGGAGCGAACGTCGGGGGTTTTGAGAGAGTAGTCAAGGGCGGAGGCCCAGTGTTGGTGTGGCTGTGAATGCGTTGCCATGGGAGGGTGAGGAGCAGCAGTAGCTTGTAGTGCTGGCGTCCTTGGTGTGGGAGCAATCCCTGGACGTTTTCAATTTTGGAGCCGGCGTCGGGCCGAAACGAGGCGGCGAGCGGGAGCGAACATCGGGGGTTTTGAGAGAGTAGTCAAGGCCGGAGGCCCAGTGTTGGTGTGGCTGTGAATGCGTTGCCATGACAGGGTGAGGACCAGCAGTAGCTTGTAGTGCTGGCGTCCTTGGTGTGGGAGCAATCCCTGGACGTTTTCAATTTTGGAGCCGGCGTCGGGCCGAAACGAGGCGGCGAGCGGGAGCGAACGTCGGGGGTTTTGAGAGAGTAGTCAAGGCCGGAGGCCCAGTGTTGGTGTGGCTGTGAATGCGTTGCCATGGGAGGGTGAGGACCAGCAGTAGCTTGTAGTGCTGGCGTCCTTGGTGTGGGAGCAATCCCTGGACGTTTTGAATTTTGGAGCCGGCGTCGGGCCGAAACGAGGCGGCGAGCGGGAGCGAACGTCGGGGGTTTTGAGAGAGTAGTCAAGGCCGGAGGCCCAGTGTTGGTGTGGCTGTGAATGCGTTGCCATGGGAGGGTGAGGACCAGCAGTAAGTTGTAGTGCTGGCGTCCTTGGTGTGGGAGCAATCCCTGGACGTTTTCAATTTTGGAGCTGGCGTCGGGCCGAAACGAGGCGGCGAGCGGGAGCGAACGTCGGGGGTTTTGAGAGAGTAGTCAAGGGCGGAGGCCCAGTGTTGGTGTGGCTGTGAATGCGTTGCCATGGGAGGGTGAGGAGCAGCAGTAGCTTGTAGTGCTGGCGTCCTTGGTGTGGGAGCAATCCCTGGACGTTTTGAATTTTGGAGCCGGCGTCGGGCCGAAATGAGGCGGCGAGCGGGAGCGAACGTCGGGGGTTTTGAGAGAGTAGTCAAGGGCAGAGGCCCGGTGTTGGTGTGGCTGTGAATGCGTTGCCATGGGAGGGTGAGGAGCAGCAGTAAGTTGTAGTGCTGGCGTCCTTGGTGTGGGAGCAATCCCTGGACGTTTTCAATTTTGGAGCTGGCGTCGGGCCGAAATGAGGCGGCGAGCGGGAGCGAACGTCGGGGGTTTTGAGAGAGTAGTCAAGGCCGGAGGCCCAGTGTTGGTGTGGCTGTGAATGCGTTGCCATGGGAGGGTGAGGACCAGCAGTAAGTTGTAGTGCTGGCGTCCTTGGTGTGGGAGCAATCCCTGGACGTTTTCAATTTTGGAGCCGGCGTCGGGCCGAAACAAGGCGGCGAGCGGGAGCGAACGTCGGGGGTTTTGAGAGAGTAGTCAAGGGCGGAGGCCCAGTGTTGGTGTGGCTGTGAATGCGTTGCCATGGGAGGGTGAGGAGCAGCAGTAGCTTGTAGTGCTGGCATCCTTGGTGTGGGAGCAATCCCTGGACGTTTTCAAATTTGGAGCCGGCGTCGGGCCGAAACGAGGCGGCGAGCGGGAGCGAACGTCGGGGGTTTTGAGAGAGTAGTCAAGGGCAGAGGCCCAGTGTTGGTGTGGCTGTGAATGCGTTGCCATGGGAGGGTGAGGAGCAGCAGTAGCTTGTAGCGCTGGCGTCCTTGGTGTGGGAGCAATCCCTGGACGTTTTCAATTTTGGAGCCGGCGTCGGGCCGAAACGAGGCGGCGAGCGGGAGCGAACGTCGGGGGTTTTGAGAGAGTAGTCAAGGGCAGAGGCCCAGTGTTGGTGTGGCTGTGAATGCGTTGCCATGGGAGGGTGAGGAGCAGCAGTAGCTTGTAGTGCTGGCGTCCTTGGTGTGGGAGCAATCCCTGGACGTTTTCAATTTTGGAGCTGGCGTCGGGCCGAAATGAGGCGTCGAGCGGGAGCGAACGTCGGGGGTTTTGAGAGAGTAGTCAAGGGCAGAGGCCCAGTGTTGGTGTGGCTGTGAATGCGTTGCCATGGGAGGGTGAGGAGCAGCAGTAGCTTGTAGTGCTGGCGTCCTTGGTGTGGGAGCAATCCCTGGACGTTTTCAATTTTGGAGCCGGCGTCGGGCCGAAATGAGGCGGCGAGCGGGAGCGAACGTCGGGGGTTTTGAGAGAGTAGTCAAGGCCGGAGGCCCAGTGTTGGTGTGGCTGTGAATGCGTTGCCATGGGAGGGTGAGGAGCAGCAGTAGCTTGTAGTGCTGGCGTCCTTGGTGTGGGAGCAATCCCTGGACGTTTTCAATTTTGGAGCCGGCGTCGGGCTGAAACGAGGCGGAGAGCGGGAGCGAACGTCGGGGGTTTTGAGAGAGTAGTCAAGGCCGGAGGCCCAGTGTTGGTGTGGCTGTGAATGCATTGCCATGGGAGGGTGAGGACCAGCAGTAAGTTGTAGTGCTGGCGTCCTTGGTGTGGGAGCAATCCCTGGACGTTTTCAATTTTGGAGCTGGCGTCGGGCCGAAACGAGGCGGCGAGCGGGAGCGAACGTCGGGGGTTTTGAGAGAGTAGTCAAGGCCGGAGGCCCAGTGTTGGTGTGGCTGTGAATGCGTTGCCATGGGAGGGTGAGGAGCAGCAGTAAGTTGTAGTGCTGGCGTCCTTGGTGTGGGAGCAATCCCTGGACGTTTTCAATTTTGGAGCCGGCGTTGGGCCGAAATGAGGCGGCGAGCGGGAGCGAACGTCGGGGGTTTTGAGAGAGTAGTCAAGGCTGGAAGCCCAGTGTTGGTGTGGCTGTGAATGCGTTGCCATGACAGGGTGAGGACCAGCAGTAGCTTGTAGTGCTGGCGTCCTTGGTGTGGGAGCAATCCCTGGACGTTTTCAATTTTGGAGCCGGCGTCGGCCCGAAACGAGGCGGCGAGCGGGAGCGAACATCGGGGGTTTTGAGAGAGTAGTCAAGGCTGGAGGCCCAGTGTTGGTGTGGCTGTGAATGCGTTGCCATGGGAGGGTGAGGAGCAGCAGTAGCTTGTAGTGCTGGCGTCCTTGGTGTGGGAGCAATCCCTGGACGTTTTCAATTTTGGAGCCGGCGTCGGGCCGAAACGAGGCGGCGAGCGGGAGCGAACGTCGGGGGTTTTGAGAGAGTAGTCAAGGGCGGAGGCCCAGTGTTGGTGTGGCTGTGAATGCATTGCCATGGGAGGGTGAGGACCAGCAGTAAGTTGTAGTGCTGGCGTCCTTGGTGTGGGAGCAATCCCTGGACGTTTTCAATTTTGGAGCTGGCGTCGGGCCGAAATGAGGCGGCGAGCGGGAGCGAACGTCGGGGGTTTTGAGAGAGTAGTCAAGGGCGGAGGCCCAGTGTTGGTGTGGCTGTGAATGCGTTGCCATGGGAGGGTGAGGACCAGCAGTAAGTTGTAGTGCTGGCGTCCTTGGTGTGGGAGCAATCCCTGGACGTTTTCAATTTTGGAGCCGGCGTCGGGCCGAAATGAGGCGGTGAGCGGGAGCGAACATCGGGGGTTTTGAGAGAGTAGTCAAGGCTGGAGGCCCAGTGTTGGTGTGGCTGTGAATGCGTTGCCATGGGAGGGTGAGGAGCAGCAGTAGCTTGGAGTGCTGGCGTCCTTGGTGTGGGAGCAATCCCTGGACGTTTTGAATTTTGGAGCCGGCGTGGGGCCGAAACGAGGCGGCGAGCGGGAGCGAACGTCGGGGGTTTTGAGAGAGTAGTCAAGGCCGGAGGCCCAGTGTTGGTGTGGCTGTGAATGCGTTGCCATGGGAGGGTGAGGAGCAGCAGTAGCTTGTAGTGCTGGCGTCCTTGGTGTGGGAGCAATCCCTGGACGTTTTCAATTTTGGAGCCGGCGTCGGGCCGAAATGAGGTGGCGAGCGGGAGCGAACGTCGGGGGTTTTGAGAGAGTAGTCAAGGCCGGAGGCCCAGTGTTGGTGTGGCTGTGAATGCGTTGCCATGGGAGGGTGAGGAGCAGCAGTAGCTTGTAGTGCTGGCGTCCTTGGTGTGGGAGCAATCCCTGGACGTTTTCAATTTTGGAGCCGGCGTCGGGCCGAAACGAGGCGGCGAGCGGGAGCGAACGTCGGGGGTTTTGAGAGAGTAGTCAAGGCCGGAGGCCCAGTGTTGGTGTGGCTGTGAATGCGTTGCCATGGGAGGGTGAGGAGCAGCAGTAGCTTGTAGTGCTGGCGTCCTTGGTGTGGGAGCAATCCCTGGACGTTTTGAATTTTGGAGCCGGCGTCGGGCTGAAACGAGGCGGCGAGCGGGAGCGAACGTCGGGGGTTTTGAGAGAGTAGTCAAGGCTGGAAGCCCAGTGTTGGTGTGGCTGTGAATGCGTTGCCATGACAGGGTGAGGACCAGCAGTAGCTTGTAGTGCTGGCGTCCTTGGTGTGGGAGCAATCCCTGGACGTTTTCAATTTTGGAGCCGGCGTCGGCCCGAAACGAGGCGGCGAGCGGGAGCGAACATCGGGGGTTTTGAGAGAGTAGTCAAGGCTGGAGGCCCAGTGTTGGTGTGGCTGTGAATGCGTTGCCATGGGAGGGTGAGGAGCAGCAGTAGCTTGTAGTGCTGGCGTCCTTGGTGTGGGAGCAATCCCTGGACGTTTTCAATTTTGGAGCCGGCGTCGGGCCGAAACGAGGCGGCGAGCGGGAGCGAACGTCGGGGGTTTTGAGAGAGTAGTCAAGGCCGGAGGCCCAGTGTTGGTGTGGCTGTGAATGCATTGCCATGGGAGGGTGAGGACCAGCAGTAAGTTGTAGTGCTGGCGTCCTTGGTGTGGGAGCAATCCCTGGACGTTTTCAATTTTGGAGCTGGCGTCGGGCCGAAATGAGGCGGCGAGCGGGAGCGAACGTCGGGGGTTTTGAGAGAGTAGTCAAGGGCGGAGGCCCAGTGTTGGTGTGGCTGTGAATGCGTTGCCATGGGAGGGTGAGGACCAGCAGTAAGTTGTAGTGCTGGCGTCCTTGGTGTGGGAGCAATCCCTGGACGTTTTCAATTTTGGAGCCGGCGTCGGGCCGAAATGAGGCGGTGAGCGGGAGCGAACATCGGGGGTTTTGAGAGAGTAGTCAAGGCCGGAGGCCCAGTGTTGGTGTGGCTGTGAATGCGTTGCCATGGGAGGGTGAGGAGCAGCAGTAGCTTGTAGTGCTGGCGTCCTTGGTGTGGGAGCAATCCCTGGACGTTTTCAATTTTGGAGCCGGCGTCGGGCCGAAACGAGGCGGCGAGCGGGAGCGAACGTCGGGGGTTTTGAGAGAGTAGTCAAGGCCGGAGGCCCAGTGTTGGTGTGGCTGTGAATGCGTTGCCATGGGAGGGTGAGGAGCAGCAGTAGCTTGTAGTGCTGGCGTCCTTGGTGTGGGAGCAATCCCTGGACGTTTTCAATTTTGGAGCTGGCGTCGGGCCGAAACGAGGCGGCGAGCGGGAGCGAACGTCGGGGGTTTTGAGAGAGTAGTCAAGGCCGGAGGCCCAGTGTTGGTGTGGCTGTGAATGCGTTGCCATGGGAGGGTGAGGAGCAGCAGTAGCTTGTAGTGCTGGCGTCCTTGGTGTGGGAGCAATCCCTGGACGTTTTCAATTTTGGAGCCGGCGTCGGGCCGAAACGAGGCGGCGAGCGGGAGCGAACGTCGGGGGTTTTGAGAGAGTAGTCAAGGGCAGAGGCCCAGTGTTGGTGTGGCTGTGAATGCATTGCCATGGGAGGGTGAGGACCAGCAGTAAGTTGTAGTGCTGGCGTCCTTGGTGTTGGAGCAATCCCTGGACGTTTTGAATTTTGGAGCTGGCGTCGGGCCGAAATGAGGCGGCGAGCGGGAGCAAACGTCGGGGGTTTTGAGAGAGTAGTCAAGGCCGGAGGCCCAGTGTTGGTGTGGCTGTGAATGCGTTGCCATGGGAGGGTGAGGAGCAGCAGTAGCTTGTAGTGCTGGCGTCCTTGGTGTGGGAGCAATCCCTGGACATTTTCAATTTTGGAGCTGGCGTCGGGCCGAAATGAGGCGGCGAGCAGGAGCGAACGTCGGGGGTTTTGAGAGAGTAGTCAAGGCCGGAGGCCCAGTGTTGGTGTGGCTGTGAATGCGTTGCCATGGGAGGGTGAGGACCAGCAGTAAGTTGTAGTGCTGGCGTCCTTGGTGTTGGAGCAATCCCTGGACGTTTTCAATTTTGGAGCCGGCGTCGGGCCGAAACGAGGCGGCGAGCGGGAGCGAACGTCGGGGGTTTTGAGAGAGTAGTCAAGGCCGGAGGCCCAGTGTTGGTGTGGCTGTGAATGCGTTGCCATGGGAGGGTGAGGAGCAGCAGTAGCTTGTAGTGCTGGCGTCCTTGGTGTTGGAGCAATCCCTGGACGTTTTGAATTTTGGAGCCGGCGTCGGGCCGAAATGAGGCGGCGAGCGGGAGCGAACGTCGGGGGTTTTGAGAGAGTAGTCAAGGGCAGAGGCCCAGTGTTGGTGTGGCTGTGAATGCGTTGCCATGGGAGGGTGAGGAGCAGCAGTAGCTTGTAGTGCTGGCGTCCTTGGTGTGGGAGCAATCCCTGGACGTTTTGAATTTTGGAGCCGGCGTCGGGCCGAAACGAGGCGGCGAGCGGGAGCGAACGTCGGGGGTTTTGAGAGAGTAGTCAAGGGCGGAGGCCCAGTGTTGGTGTGGCTGTGAATGCGTTGCCATGGGAGGGTGAGGAGCAGCAGTAGCTTGGAGTGCTGGCGTCCTTGGTGTGGGAGCAATCCCTGGACGTTTTCAATTTTGGAGCCGGCGTCGGGCTGAAACGAGGCGGCGAGCGGGAGCGAACATCGGGGGTTTTGAGAGAGTAGTCAAGGCCGGAGGCCCAGTGTTGGTGTGGCTGTGAATGCGTTGCCATGACAGGGTGAGGAGCAGCAGTAGCTTGTAGTGCTGGCGTCCTTGGTGTGGGAGCAATCCCTGGACGTTTTCAATTTTGGAGCCGGCGTCGGGCCGAAACGAGGCGGCGAGCAGGAGCGAACGTCGGGGGTTTTGAGAGAGTAGTCAAGGGCGGAGGCCCAGTGTTGGTGTGGCTGTGAATGCGTTGCCATGGGAGGGTGAGGAGCAGCAGTAGCTTGTAGTGCTGGCGTCCTTGGTGTGGGAGCAATCCCTGGATGTTTTGAATTTTGGAGCCGGCGTCGGGCCGAAATGAGGCGGCGAGCGGGAGCGAACGTCGGGGGTTTTGAGAGAGTAGTCAAGGGCAGAGGCCCAGTGTTGGTGTGGCTGTGAATGCGTTGCCATGGGAGGGTGAGGAGCAGCAGTAGCTTGTAGTGCTGGCGTCCTTGGTGTGGGAGCAATCCCTGGACGTTTTGAATTTTGGAGCCGGCGTCGGGCCGAAACGAGGCGGCGAGCGGGAGCGAACGTCGGGGGTTTTGAGAGAGTAGTCAAGGGCGGAGGCCCAGTGTTGGTGTGGCTGTGAATGCGTTGCCATGGGAGGGTGAGGACCAGCAGTAGCTTGTAGTGCTGGCGTCCTTGGTGTGGGAGCAATCCCTGGACGTTTTCAATTTTGGAGCCGGCGTCGGGCCGAAACGAGGCGGCGAGCGGGAGCGAACGTCGGGGGTTTTGAGAGAGTAGTCAAGGCCGGAGGCCCAGTGTTGGTGTGGCTGTGAATGCGTTGCCATGACAGGGTGAGGACCAGCAGTAGCTTGTAGTGCTGGCGTCCTTGGTGTGGGAGCAATCCCTGGACGTTTTCAATTTTGGAGCCGGCGTCGGGCCGAAACGAGGCGGCGAGCGGGAGCGAACGTCGGGGGTTTTGAGAGAGTAGTCAAGGCCGGAGGCCCAGTGTTGGTGTGGCTGTGAATGCGTTGCCATGGGAGGGTGAGGACCAGCAGTAGCTTGTAGTGCTGGCGTCCTTGGTGTGGGAGCAATCCCTGGACGTTTTGAATTTTGGAGCCGGCGTCGGGCCGAAACGAGGCGGCGAGCGGGAGCGAACGTCGGGGGTTTTGAGAGAGTAGTCAAGGCCGGAGGCCCAGTGTTGGTGTGGCTGTGAATGCGTTGCCATGGGAGGGTGAGGACCAGCAGTAAGTTGTAGTGCTGGCGTCCTTGGTGTGGGAGCAATCCCTGGACGTTTTCAATTTTGGAGCTGGCGTCGGGCCGAAACGAGGCGGCGAGCGGGAGCGAACGTCGGGGGTTTTGAGAGAGTAGTCAAGGGCGGAGGCCCAGTGTTGGTGTGGCTGTGAATGCGTTGCCATGGGAGGGTGAGGAGCAGCAGTAGCTTGTAGTGCTGGCGTCCTTGGTGTGGGAGCAATCCCTGGACGTTTTGAATTTTGGAGCCGGCGTCGGGCCGAAATGAGGCGGCGAGCGGGAGCGAACGTCGGGGGTTTTGAGAGAGTAGTCAAGGGCAGAGGCCCGGTGTTGGTGTGGCTGTGAATGCGTTGCCATGGGAGGGTGAGGAGCAGCAGTAAGTTGTAGTGCTGGCGTCCTTGGTGTGGGAGCAATCCCTGGACGTTTTCAATTTTGGAGCTGGCGTCGGGCCGAAATGAGGCGGCGAGCGGGAGCGAACGTCGGGGGTTTTGAGAGAGTAGTCAAGGGCGGAGGCCCAGTGTTGGTGTGGCTGTGAATGCGTTGCCATGGGAGGGTGAGGACCAGCAGTAAGTTGTAGTGCTGGCGTCCTTGGTGTGGGAGCAATCCCTGGACGTTTTCAATTTTGGAGCCGGCGTCGGGCCGAAACAAGGCGGCGAGCGGGAGCGAACGTCGGGGGTTTTGAGAGAGTAGTCAAGGGCGGAGGCCCAGTGTTGGTGTGGCTGTGAATGCGTTGCCATGGGAGGGTGAGGAGCAGCAGTAGCTTGTAGTGCTGGCGTCCTTGGTGTGGGAGCAATCCCTGGACGTTTTCAAATTTGGAGCCGGCGTCGGGCCGAAACGAGGCGGCGAGCGGGAGCGAACGTCGGGGGTTTTGAGAGAGTAGTCAAGGGCAGAGGCCCAGTGTTGGTGTGGCTGTGAATGCGTTGCCATGGGAGGGTGAGGAGCAGCAGTAGCTTGTAGCGCTGGCGTCCTTGGTGTGGGAGCAATCCCTGGACGTTTTCAATTTTGGAGCCGGCGTCGGGCCGAAACGAGGCGGCGAGCGGGAGCGAACGTCGGGGGTTTTGAGAGAGTAGTCAAGGGCAGAGGCCCAGTGTTGGTGTGGCTGTGAATGCGTTGCCATGGGAGGGTGAGGAGCAGCAGTAGCTTGTAGTGCTGGCATCCTTGGTGTGGGAGCAATCCCTGGACGTTTTCAATTTTGGAGCTGGCGTCGGGCCGAAATGAGGCGGCGAGCGGGAGCGAACGTCGGGGGTTTTGAGAGAGTAGTCAAGGGCAGAGGCCCAGTGTTGGTGTGGCTGTGAATGCGTTGCCATGGGAGGGTGAGGAGCAGCAGTAGCTTGTAGTGCTGGCGTCCTTGGTGTGGGAGCAATCCCTGGACGTTTTCAATTTTGGAGCCGGCGTCGGGCTGAAACGAGGCGGCGAGCGGGAGCGAACATCGGGGGTTTTGAGAGAGTAGTCAAGGCTGGAGGCCCAGTGTTGGTGTGGCTGTGAATGCGTTGCCATGGGAGGGTGAGGAGCAGCAGTAGCTTGTAGTGCTGGCGTCCTTGGTGTGGGAGCAATCCCTGGACGTTTTCAATTTTGGAGCCGGCGTCGGGCTGAAACGAGGCGGAGAGCGGGAGCGAACGTCGGGGGTTTTGAGAGAGTAGTCAAGGCCGGAGGCCCAGTGTTGGTGTGGCTGTGAATGCATTGCCATGGGAGGGTGAGGACCAGCAGTAAGTTGTAGTGCTGGCGTCCTTGGTGTGGGAGCAATCCCTGGACGTTTTCAATTTTGGAGCTGGCGTCGGGCCGAAATGAGGCGGCGAGCGGGAGCGAACGTCGGGGGTTTTGAGAGAGTAGTCAAGGCCGGAGGCCCAGTGTTGGTGTGGCTGTGAATGCGTTGCCATGGGAGGGTGAGGACCAGCAGTAAGTTGTAGTGCTGGCGTCCTTGGTGTGGGAGCAATCCCTGGACGTTTTCAATTTTGGAGCCGGCGTCGGGCCGAAATGAGGCGGCGAGCGGGAGCGAACATCGGGGGTTTTGAGAGAGTAGTCAAGGGCGGAGGCCCAGTGTTGGTGTGGCTGTGAATGCGTTGCCATGGGAGGGTGAGGACCAGCAGTAGCTTGTAGTGCTGGCGTCCTTGGTGTGGGAGCAATCCCTGGACGTTTTCAATTTTGGAGCCGGCGTCGGGCCGAAACGAGGCGGCGAGCGGGAGCGAACGTCGGGGGTTTTGAGAGAGTAGTCAAGGCCGGAGGCCCAGTGTTGGTGTGGCTGTGAATGCATTGCCATGGGAGGGTGAGGACCAGCAGTAAGTTGTAGTGCTGGCGTCCTTGGTGTGGGAGCAATCCCTGGACGTTTTCAATTTTGGAGCTGGCGTCGGGCCGAAATGAGGCGGCGAGCGGGAGCGAACGTCGGGGGTTTTGAGAGAGTAGTCAAGGCCGGAGGCCCAGTGTTGGTGTGGCTGTGAATGCGTTGCCATGGGAGGGTGAGGAGCAGCAGTAGCTTGTAGTGCTGGCGTCCTTGGTGTGGGAGCAATCCCTGGACGTTTTCAATTTTGGAGCCGGCGTCGGGCCGAAATGAGGTGGCGAGCGGGAGCGAACGTCGGGGGTTTTGAGAGAGTAGTCAAGGCCGGAGGCCCAGTGTTGGTGTGGCTGTGAATGCGTTGCCATGGGAGGGTGAGGAGCAGCAGTAGCTTGTAGTGCTGGCGTCCTTGGTGTGGGAGCAATCCCTGGACGTTTTCAATTTTGGAGCCGGCGTCGGGCCGAAACGAGGCGGCGAGCGGGAGCGAACGTCGGGGGTTTTGAGAGAGTAGTCAAGGCCGGAGGCCCAGTGTTGGTGTGGCTGTGAATGCGTTGCCATGGGAGGGTGAGGAGCAGCAGTAGCTTGTAGTGCTGGCGTCCTTGGTGTGGGAGCAATCCCTGGACGTTTTGAATTTTGGAGCCGGCGTCGGGCTGAAACGAGGCGGCGAGCGGGAGCGAACGTCGGGGGTTTTGAGAGAGTAGTCAAGGCTGGAGGCCCAGTGTTGGTGTGGCTGTGAATGCGTTGCCATGACAGGGTGAGGAGCAGCAGTAGCTTGTAGTGCTGGCGTCCTTGGTGTGGGAGCAATCCCTGGACGTTTTCAATTTTGGAGCCGGCGTCGGGCCGAAACGAGGCGGCGAGCGGGAGCGAACATCGGGGGTTTTGAGAGAGTAGTCAAGGCTGGAGGCCCAGTGTTGGTGTGGCTGTGAATGCGTTGCCATGGGAGGGTGAGGAGCAGCAGTAGCTTGTAGTGCTGGCGTCCTTGGTGTGGGAGCAATCCCTGGACGTTTTCAATTTTGGAGCCGGCGTCGGGCCGAAACGAGGCGGCGAGCGGGAGCGAACGTCGGGGGTTTTGAGAGAGTAGTCAAGGCCGGAGGCCCAGTGTTGGTGTGGCTGTGAATGCGTTGCCATGGGAGGGTGAGGACCAGCAGTAAGTTGTAGTGCTGGCGTCCTTGGTGTGGGAGCAATCCCTGGACGTTTTCAATTTTGGAGCTGGCGTCGGGCCGAAATGAGGCGGCGAGCGGGAGCGAACGTCGGGGGTTTTGAGAGAGTAGTCAAGGGCGGAGGCCCAGTGTTGGTGTGGCTGTGAATGCGTTGCCATGGGAGGGTGAGGACCAGCAGTAAGTTGTAGTGCTGGCGTCCTTGGTGTGGGAGCAATCCCTGGACGTTTTCAATTTTGGAGCCGGCGTCGGGCCGAAATGAGGCGGTGAGCGGGAGCGAACATCGGGGGTTTTGAGAGAGTAGTCAAGGCTGGAGGCCCAGTGTTGGTGTGGCTGTGAATGCGTTGCCATGGGAGGGTGAGGAGCAGCAGTAGCTTGGAGTGCTGGCGTCCTTGGTGTGGGAGCAATGCCTGGACGTTTTGAATTTTGGAGCCGGCGTCGGGCCGAAACGAGGCGGCGAGCGGGAGCGAACGTCGGGGGTTTTGAGAGAGTAGTCAAGGCCGGAGGCCCAGTGTTGGTGTGGCTGTGAATGCGTTGCCATGGGAGGGTGAGGACCAGCAGTAAGTTGTAGTGCTGGCGTCCTTGGTGTGGGAGCAATCCCTGGACGTTTTCAATTTTGGAGCCGGCGTCGGGCCGAAATGAGGCGGCGAGCGGGAGCGAACATCGGGGGTTTTGAGAGAGTAGTCAAGGGCGGAGGCCCAGTGTTGGTGTGGCTGTGAATGCGTTGCCATGGGAGGGTGAGGACCAGCAGTAGCTTGTAGTGCTGGCGTCCTTGGTGTGGGAGCAATCCCTGGACGTTTTCAATTTTGGAGCCGGCGTCGGGCCGAAACGAGGCGGCGAGCGGGAGCGAACGTCGGGGGTTTTGAGAGAGTAGTCAAGGCCGGAGGCCCAGTGTTGGTGTGGCTGTGAATGCATTGCCATGGGAGGGTGAGGACCAGCAGTAAGTTGTAGTGCTGGCGTCCTTGGTGTGGGAGCAATCCCTGGACGTTTTCAATTTTGGAGCTGGCGTCGGGCCGAAATGAGGCGGCGAGCGGGAGCGAACGTCGGGGGTTTTGAGAGAGTAGTCAAGGCCGGAGGCCCAGTGTTGGTGTGGCTGTGAATGCGTTGCCATGGGAGGGTGAGGAGCAGCAGTAGCTTGTAGTGCTGGCGTCCTTGGTGTGGGAGCAATCCCTGGACGTTTTCAATTTTGGAGCCGGCGTCGGGCCGAAATGAGGTGGCGAGCGGGAGCGAACGTCGGGGGTTTTGAGAGAGTAGTCAAGGCCGGAGGCCCAGTGTTGGTGTGGCTGTGAATGCGTTGCCATGGGAGGGTGAGGAGCAGCAGTAGCTTGTAGTGCTGGCGTCCTTGGTGTGGGAGCAATCCCTGGACGTTTTCAATTTTGGAGCCGGCGTCGGGCCGAAACGAGGCGGCGAGCGGGAGCGAACGTCGGGGGTTTTGAGAGAGTAGTCAAGGCCGGAGGCCCAGTGTTGGTGTGGCTGTGAATGCGTTGCCATGGGAGGGTGAGGAGCAGCAGTAGCTTGTAGTGCTGGCGTCCTTGGTGTGGGAGCAATCCCTGGACGTTTTGAATTTTGGAGCCGGCGTCGGGCTGAAACGAGGCGGCGAGCGGGAGCGAACGTCGGGGGTTTTGAGAGAGTAGTCAAGGCTGGAGGCCCAGTGTTGGTGTGGCTGTGAATGCGTTGCCATGACAGGGTGAGGAGCAGCAGTAGCTTGTAGTGCTGGCGTCCTTGGTGTGGGAGCAATCCCTGGACGTTTTCAATTTTGGAGCCGGCGTCGGGCCGAAACGAGGCGGCGAGCGGGAGCGAACATCGGGGGTTTTGAGAGAGTAGTCAAGGCTGGAGGCCCAGTGTTGGTGTGGCTGTGAATGCGTTGCCATGGGAGGGTGAGGAGCAGCAGTAGCTTGTAGTGCTGGCGTCCTTGGTGTGGGAGCAATCCCTGGACGTTTTCAATTTTGGAGCCGGCGTCGGGCCGAAACGAGGCGGCGAGCGGGAGCGAACGTCGGGGGTTTTGAGAGAGTAGTCAAGGCCGGAGGCCCAGTGTTGGTGTGGCTGTGAATGCGTTGCCATGGGAGGGTGAGGACCAGCAGTAAGTTGTAGTGCTGGCGTCCTTGGTGTGGGAGCAATCCCTGGACGTTTTCAATTTTGGAGCTGGCGTCGGGCCGAAATGAGGCGGCGAGCGGGAGCGAACGTCGGGGGTTTTGAGAGAGTAGTCAAGGGCGGAGGCCCAGTGTTGGTGTGGCTGTGAATGCGTTGCCATGGGAGGGTGAGGACCAGCAGTAAGTTGTAGTGCTGGCGTCCTTGGTGTGGGAGCAATCCCTGGACGTTTTCAATTTTGGAGCCGGCGTCGGGCCGAAATGAGGCGGTGAGCGGGAGCGAACATCGGGGGTTTTGAGAGAGTAGTCAAGGCTGGAGGCCCAGTGTTGGTGTGGCTGTGAATGCGTTGCCATGGGAGGGTGAGGAGCAGCAGTAGCTTGGAGTGCTGGCGTCCTTGGTGTGGGAGCAATGCCTGGACGTTTTGAATTTTGGAGCCGGCGTCGGGCCGAAACGAGGCGGCGAGCGGGAGCGAACGTCGGGGGTTTTGAGAGAGTAGTCAAGGCCGGAGGCCCAGTGTTGGTGTGGCTGTGAATGCGTTGCCATGGGAGGGTGAGGACCAGCAGTAGCTTGTAGTGCTGGCGTCCTTGGTGTGGGAGCAATCCCTGGACGTTTTCAATTTTGGAGCCGGCGTCGGGCCGAAACGAGGCGGCGAGCGGGAGCGAACGTCGGGGGTTTTGAGAGAGTAGTCAAGGCCGGAGGCCCAGTGTTGGTGTGGCTGTGAATGCGTTGCCATGGGAGGGTGAGGACCAGCAGTAAGTTGTAGTGCTGGCGTCCTTGGTGTTGGAGCAATCCCTGGACGTTTTCAATTTTGGAGCTGGCGTCGGGCCGAAATGAGGCGGCGAGCGGGAGCGAACGTCGGGGGTTTTTAGAGAGTAGTCAAGGGCGGAGGCCCAGTGTTGGTGTGGCTGTGAATGCGTTGCCATGGGAGGGTGAGGAGCAGCAGTAGCTTGTAGTGCTGGCGTCCTTGGTGTGGGAGCAATCCCTGGACGTTTTCAATTTTGGAGCCGGCGTCGGGCCGAAACGAGGCGGCGAGCGGGAGCGAACGTCGGGGGTTTTGAGAGAGTAGTCAAGGGCAGAGGCCCAGTGTTGGTGTGGCTGTGAATGCATTGCCATGGGAGGGTGAGGACCAGCAGTCAGTTGTAGTGCTGGCGTCCTTGGTGTTGGAGCAATCCCTGGACGTTTTGAATTTTGGAGCTGGCGTCGGGCCGAAATGAGGCGGCGAGCGGGAGCAAACGTCGGGGGTTTTGAGAGAGTAGTCAAGGCCGGAGGCCCAGTGTTGGTGTGGCTGTGAATGCGTTGCCATGGGAGGGTGAGGAGCAGCAGTAGCTTGTAGTGCTGGCGTCCTTGGTGTGGGAGCAATCCCTCGACGTTTTCAATTTTGGAGCTGGCGTCGGGCCGAAATGAGGCGGCGAGCAGGAGCGAACGTCGGGGGTTTTGAGAGAGTAGTCAAGGCCGGAGGCCCAGTGTTGGTGTGGCTGTGAATGCGTTGCCATGGGAGGGTGAGGAGCAGCAGTAAGTTGTAGTGCTGGCGTCCTTGGTGTGGGAGCAATCCCTGGACGTTTTCAATTTTGGAGCCGGCGTCGGGCCGAAACGAGGCGGCGAGCGGGAGCGAACGTCGGGGGTTTTGAGAGAGTAGTCAAGGCCGGAGGCCCAGTGTTGGTGTGGCTGTGAATGCGTTGCCATGGGAGGGTGAGGAGCAGCAGTAGCTTGTAGTGCTGGCGTCCTTGGTGTGGGAGCAATCCCTGGACGTTTTCAATTTTGGAGCCGGCGTCGGGCCGAAATGAGGCGGCGAGCGGGAGCGAACGTCGGGGGTTTTGAGAGAGTAGTCAAGGGCAGAGGCCCAGTGTTGGTGTGGCTGTGAATGCGTTGCCATGGGAGGGTGAGGAGCAGCAGTAGCTTGTAGTGCTGGCGTCCTTGGTGTGGGAGCAATGCCTGGACGTTTTGAATTTTGGAGCCGGCGTCGGGCCGAAATGAGGCGGCGAGCGGGAGCGAACGTCGGGGGTTTTGAGAGAGTAGTCAAGGGCGGAGGCCCAGTGTTGGTGTGGCTGTGAATGCGTTGCCATGGGAGGGTGAGGAGCAGCAGTAGCTTGTAGTGCTGGTGTCCTTGGTGTGGGAGCAATCCCTGGACGTTTTGAATTTTGGAGCCGGCGTCGGGCCGAAATGAGGCGGCGAGCGGGAGCGAACGTCGGGGGTTTTGAGAGAGTAGTCAAGGCCGGAGGCCCAGTGTTGGTGTGGCTGTGAATGCGTTGCCATGGGAGGGTGAGGAGCAGCAGTAGCTTGTAGTGCTGGCGTCCTTGGTGTGGGAGCAATCCCTGGACGTTTTCAATTTTGGAGCCGGCGTCGGGCCGAAACGAGGCGGCGAGCGGGAGCGAACGTCGGGGGTTTTGAGAGAGTAGTCAAGGCCGGAGGCCCAGTGTTGGTGTGGCTGTGAATGCGTTGCCATGGGAGGGTGAGGAGCAGCAGTAGCTTGTAGTGCTGGCGTCCTTGGTGTGGGAGCAATCCCTGGACGTTTTCAATTTTGGAGCCGGCGTCGGGCCGAAATGAGGCGGCGAGCGGGAGTGAACGTCGGGGGTTTTGAGAGAGTAGTCAAGGGCAGAGGCCCAGTGTTGGTGTGGCTGTGAATGCGTTGCCATGGGAGGGTGAGGAGCAGCAGTAGCTTGTAGTGCTGGCGTCCTTGGTGTGGGAGCAATCCCTGGACGTTTTCAATTTTGGAGCTGGCGTCGGGCCGAAATGAGGCGGCGAGCGGGAGCGAACGTCGGGGGTTTTGAGAGAGTAGTCAAGGGCGGAGGCCCAGTGTTGGTGTGGCTGTGAATGCGTTGCCATGGGAGGGTGAGGACCAGCAGTAAGTTGTAGTGCTGGCGTCCTTGGTGTTGGAGCAATCCCTGACGTTTTCAATTTTGGAGCCGGCGTCGGGCCGAAATGAGGCGGCGAGCGGGAGCGAACGTCGGGGGTTTTGAGAGAGTAGTCAAGGCCGGAGGCCCAGTGTTGGTGTGGCTGTGAATGCGTTGTCATGGGAGGGTGAGGAGCAGCAGTAGCTTGTAGTGCTGGCGTCCTTGGTGTGGGAGCAATCCCTGGACGTTTTCAATTTTGGAGCTGGCGTCGGGCCGAAATGAGGCGACGAGCGGGAGCGAACATCGGGGGTTTTGAGAGAGTAGTCAAGGCCGGAGGCCCAGTGTTGGTGTGGCTGTGAATGCGTTGCCATGGGAGGGTGAGGAGCAGCAGTAGCTTGTAGTGCTGGCGTCCTTGGTGTGGGAGCAATGCCTGGACGTTTTGAATTTTGGAGCCGGCGTCGGGCCGAAACGAGGCGGCGAGCGGGAGCGAACGTCGGGGGTTTTGAGAGAGTAGTCAAGGCTGGAGGCCCAGTGTTGGTGTGGCTGTGAATGCGTTGCCATGGGAGGGTGAGGACCAGCAGTAGCTTGTAGTGCTGGCGTCCTTGGTGTGGGAGCAATCCCTGGACGTTTTCAATTTTGGAGCCGGCGTCGGGCCGAAACGAGGCGGCGAGCGGGAGCGAACGTCGGGGGTTTTGAGAGAGTAGTCAAGGCCGGAGGCCCAGTGTTGGTGTGGCTGTGAATGCGTTGCCATGGGAGGGTGAGGAGCAGCAGTAGCTTGTAGTGCTGGCGTCCTTGGTGTGGGAGCAATCCCTGGACGTTTTCAATTTTGGAGCCGGCGTCGGGCCGAAATGAGGCGGCGAGCGGGAGCGAACGTCGGGGGTTTTGAGAGAGTAGTCAAGGGCAGAGGCCCAGTGTTGGTGTGGCTGTGAATGCGTTGCCATGGGAGGGTGAGGACCAGCAGTAGCTTGTAGTGCTGGCGTCCTTGGTGTGGGAGCAATCCCTGGACGTTTTCAATTTTGGAGCTGGCGTCGGGCCGAAATGAGGCGGCGAGCGGGAGCGAACGTCGGGGGTTTTGAGAGAGTAGTCAAGGCCGGAGGCCCAGTGTTGGTGTGGCTGTGAATGCGTTGCCATGGGAGGGTGAGGACCAGCAGTAAGTTGTAGTGCTGGCGTCCTTGGTGTTGGAGCAATCCCTGGACGTTTTCAATTTTGGAGCCGGCGTCGGGCCGAAATGAGGCGGCGAGCGGGAGCGAACGTCGGGGGTTTTGAGAGAGTAGTCAAGGCCGGAGGCCCAGTGTTGGTGTGGCTGTGAATGCGTTGCCATGGGAGGGTGAGGAGCAGCAGTAGCTTGTAGTGCTGGCGTCCTTGGTGTGGGAGCAATGCCTGGACGTTTTGAATTTTGGAGCCGGCGTCGGGCCGAAACGAGGCGGCGAGCGGGAGCGAACGTCGGGGGTTTTGAGAGAGTAGTCAAGGCCGGAGGCCCAGTGTTGGTGTGGCTGTGAATGCGTTGCCATGGGAGGGTGAGGACCAGCAGTAGCTTGTAGTGCTGGCGTCCTTGGTGTGGGAGCAATCCCTGGACGTTTTCAATTTTGGAGCCGGCGTCGGGCCGAAACGAGGCGGCGAGCGGGAGCGAACGTCGGGGGTTTTGAGAGAGTAGTCAAGGCCGGAGGCCCAGTGTTGGTGTGGCTGTGAATGCATTGCCATGGGAGGGTGAGGACCAGCAGGAGCTTGTAGTGCTGGCGTCCTTGGTGTGGGAGCAATCCCTGGACGTTTTCAATTTTGGAGCTGGCGTCGGGCCGAAATGAGGCGGCGAGCGGGAGCGAACGTCGGGGGTTTTGAGAGAGTAGTCAAGGCCGGAGGCCCAGTGTTGGTGTGGCTGTGAATGCGTTGCCATGGGAGGGTGAGGAGCAGCAGTAGCTTGTAGTGCTGGCGTCCTTGGTGTGGGAGCAATCCCTGGACGTTTTCAATTTTGGAGCCGGCGTCGGGCCGAAATGAGGTGGCGAGCGGGAGCGAACGTCGGGGGTTTTGAGAGAGTAGTCAAGGCCGGAGGCCCAGTGTTGGTGTGGCTGTGAATGCGTTGCCATGGGAGGGTGAGGAGCAGCAGTAGCTTGTAGTGCTGGCGTCCTTGGTGTGGGAGCAATCCCTGGACGTTTTCAATTTTGGAGCCGGCGTCGGGCCGAAACGAGGCGGCGAGCGGGAGCGAACGTCGGGGGTTTTGAGAGAGTAGTCAAGGCCGGAGGCCCAGTGTTGGTGTGGCTGTGAATGCGTTGCCATGGGAGGGTGAGGAGCAGCAGTAGCTTGTAGTGCTGGCGTCCTTGGTGTGGGAGCAATCCCTGGACGTTTTGAATTTTGGAGCCGGCGTCGGGCTGAAACGAGGCGGCGAGCGGGAGCGAACGTCGGGGGTTTTGAGAGAGTAGTCAAGGCTGGAGGCCCAGTGTTGGTGTGGCTGTGAATGCGTTGCCATGACAGGGTGAGGAGCAGCAGTAGCTTGTAGTGCTGGCGTCCTTGGTGTGGGAGCAATCCCTGGACGTTTTCAATTTTGGAGCCGGCGTCGGGCCGAAACGAGGCGGCGAGCGGGAGCGAACGTCGGGGGTTTTGAGAGAGTAGTCAAGGCTGGAGGCCCAGTGTTGGTGTGGCTGTGAATGCGTTGCCATGGGAGGGTGAGGAGCAGCAGTAGCTTGTAGTGCTGGCGTCCTTGGTGTGGGAGCAATCCCTGGACGTTTTGAATTTTGGAGCCGGCGTCGGGCCGAAACGAGGCGGCGAGCGGGAGCGAACGTCGGGGGTTTTGAGAGAGTAGTCAAGGCCGGAGGCCCAGTGTTGGTGTGGCTGTGAATGCATTGCCATGGGAGGGTGAGGACCAGCAGTAAGTTGTAGTGCTGGCGTCCTTGGTGTGGGAGCAATCCCTGGACGTTTTCAATTTTGGAGCTGGCGTCGGGCCGAAATGAGGCGGCGAGCGGGAGCGAACGTCGGGGGTTTTGAGAGAGTAGTCAAGGGCGGAGGCCCAGTGTTGGTGTGGCTGTGAATGCGTTGCCATGGGAGGGTGAGGACCAGCAGTAAGTTGTAGTGCTGGCGTCCTTGGTGTGGGAGCAATCCCTGGACGTTTTCAATTTTGGAGCCGGCGTCGGGCCGAAATGAGGCGGTGAGCGGGAGCGAACATCGGGGGTTTTGAGAGAGTAGTCAAGGCTGGAGGCCCAGTGTTGGTGTGGCTGTGAATGCGTTGCCATGGGAGGGTGAGGAGCAGCAGTAGCTTGGAGTGCTGGCGTCCTTGGTGTGGGAGCAATGCCTGGACGTTTTGAATTTTGGAGCCGGCGTCGGGCCGAAACGAGGCGGCGAGCGGGAGCGAACGTCGGGGGTTTTGAGAGAGTAGTCAAGGGCGGAGGCCCAGTGTTGGTGTGGCTGTGAATGCGTTGCCATGGGAGGGTGAGGAGCAGCAGTAGCTTGTAGTGCTGGCGTCCTTGGTGTGGGAGCAATCCCTGGACGTTTTGAATTTTGGAGCCGGCGTCGGGCCGAAACGAGGCGGCGAGCGGGAGCGAACGTCGGGGGTTTTGAGAGAGTAGTCAAGGGCGGAGGCCCAGTGTTGGTGTGGCTGTGAATGCGTTGCCATGGGAGGGTGAGGACCAGCAGTAAGTTGTAGTGCTGGCGTCCTTGGTGTTGGAGCAATCCCTGGACGTTTTCAATTTTGGAGCTGGCGTCGGGCCGAAATGAGGCGGCGAGCGGGAGCGAACGTCGGGGGTTTTGAGAGAGTAGTCAAGGGCGGAGGCCCAGTGTTGGTGTGGCTGTGAATGCGTTGCCATGGGAGGGTGAGGAGCAGCAGTAGCTTGTAGTGCTGGCGTCCTTGGTGTGGGAGCAATCCCTGGACGTTTTCAATTTTGGAGCCGGCGTCGGGCCGAAACGAGGCGGCGAGCGGGAGCGAACGTCGGGGGTTTTGAGAGAGTAGTCAAGGGCAGAGGCCCAGTGTTGGTGTGGCTGTGAATGCATTGCCATGGGAGGGTGAGGACCAGCAGTAAGTTGTAGTGCTGGCGTCCTTGGTGTTGGAGCAATCCCTGGACGTTTTGAATTTTGGAGCTGGCGTCGGGCCGAAATGAGGCGGCGAGCGGGAGCAAACGTCGGGGGTTTTGACAGAGTAGTCAAGGCCGGAGGCCCAGTGTTGGTGTGGCTGTGAATGCGTTGCCATGGGAGGGTGAGGAGCAGCAGTAGCTTGTAGTGCTGGCGTCCTTGGTGTGGGAGCAATCCCTCGACGTTTTCAATTTTGGAGCTGGCGTCGGGCCGAAATGAGGCGGCGAGCAGGAGCGAACGTCGGGGGTTTTGAGAGAGTAGTCAAGGCCGGAGGCCCAGTGTTGGTGTGGCTGTGAATGCGTTGCCATGGGAGGGTGAGGACCAGCAGTAAGTTGTAGTGCTGGCGTCCTTGGTGTTGGAGCAATCCCTGGACGTTTTGAATTTTGGAGCCGGCGTCGGGCCGAAACGAGGCGGCGAGCGGGAGCGAACGTCGGGGGTTTTGAGAGAGTAGTCAAGGCCGGAGGCCCAGTGTTGGTGTGGCTGTGAATGCGTTGCCATGGGAGGGTGAGGAGCAGCAGTAGCTTGTAGTGCTGGCGTCCTTGGTGTTGGAGCAATCCCTGGACGTTTTCAATTTTGGAGCCGGCGTCGGGCCGAAATGAGGCGGCGAGCGGGAGCGAACGTCGGGGGTTTTGAGAGAGTAGTCAAGGGCAGAGGCCCAGTGTTGGTGTGGCTGTGAATGCGTTGCCATGGGAGGGTGAGGAGCAGCAGTAGCTTGTAGTGCTGGCGTCCTTGGTGTGGGAGCAATCCCTGGACGTTTTGAATTTTGGAGCCGGCGTCGGGCCGAAATGAGGTGGCGAGCGGGAGCGAACGTCGGGGGTTTTGAGAGAGTAGTCAAGGGCGGAGGCCCAGTGTTGGTGTGGCTGTGAATGCGTTGCCATGGGAGGGTGAGGAGCAGCAGTAGCTTGTAGTGCTGGTGTCCTTGGTGTGGGAGCAATCCCTGGACGTTTTGAATTTTGGAGCCGGCGTCGGGCCGAAATGAGGCGGCGAGCGGGAGCGAACGTCGGGGGTTTTGAGAGAGTAGTCAAGGCCGGAGGCCCAGTGTTGGTGTGGCTGTGAATGCGTTGCCATGGGAGGGTGAGGAGCAGCAGTAGCTTGTAGTGCTGGCGTCCTTGGTGTGGGAGCAATCCCTGGACGTTTTCAATTTTGGAGCCGGCGTCGGGCCGAAACGAGGCGGCGAGCGGGAGCGAACGTCGGGGGTTTTGAGAGAGTAGTCAAGGCCGGAGGCCCAGTGTTGGTGTGGCTGTGAATGCGTTGCCATGGGAGGGTGAGGAGCAGCAGTAGCTTGTAGTGCTGGCGTCCTTGGTGTGGGAGCAATCCCTGGACGTTTTCAATTTTGGAGCCGGCGTCGGGCCGAAATGAGGCGGCGAGCGGGAGTGAACGTCGGGGGTTTTGAGAGAGTAGTCAAGGGCAGAGGCCCAGTGTTGGTGTGGCTGTGAAT
Organism: Morus bassanus; assembly: GCA_031468815.1. NCBI lineage: Eukaryota > Metazoa > Chordata > Aves > Suliformes > Sulidae > Morus > Morus bassanus. Next base: position 164,438 of record CM062589.1, read on the forward strand.
GCGTTGCCATGGGAGGGTGAGGACCAGCAGTAGCTTGTAGTGCTGGCGTCCTTGGTGTGGGAGCAATCCCTGGACGTTTTCAATTTTGGAGCTGGCGTCGGTCCGAAATGAGGCGGCGAGCGGGAGCGAACGTCGGGGGTTTTGAGAGAGTAGTCAAGGGCGGAGGCCCAGTGTTGGTGTGGCTGTGAATGCGTTGCCATGGGAGGGTGAGGACCAGCAGTAAGTTGTAGTGCTGGCGTCCTTGGTGTTGGAGCAATCCCTGACGTTTTCAATTTTGGAGCCGGCGTCGGGCCGAAATGAGGCGGCGAGCGGGAGCGAACGTCGGGGGTTTTGAGAGAGTAGTCAAGGCCGGAGGCCCAGTGTTTGTGTGGCTGTGAATGCGTTGCCATGGGAGGGTGAGGAGCAGCAGTAGCTTGTAGTGCTGGCGTCCTTGGTGTGGGAGCAATCCCTCGACGTTTTGAATTTTGGAGCCGGCGTCGGGCCGAAACGAGGCGGCGAGCGGGAGCGAACGTCGGGGGTTTTGAGAGAGTAGTCAAGGGCGGAGGCCCAGTGTTGGTGTGGCTGTGAATGCGTTGCCATGGGAGGGTGAGGAGCAGCAGTAGCTTGTAGTGCTGGCGTCCTTGGTGTGGGAGCAATCCCTGGACGTTTTCAATTTTGGAGCTGGCGACGGGCCGAAATGAGGCGGCGAGCGGGAGCGAACGTCGGGGGTTTTGAGAGAGTAGTCAAGGGCAGAGGCCCAGTGTTGGTGTGGCTGTGAATGCGTTGCCATGGGAGGGTGAGGAGCAGCAGTAGCTTGTAGTGCTGGCGTCCTTGGTGTGGGAGCAATCCCTGGACGTTTTCAATTTTGGAGCCGGCGTCGGGCCGAAATGAGGTGGCGAGCGGGAGCGAACGTCGGGGGTTTTGAGAGAGTAGTCAAGGGCAGAGGCCCAGTGTTGGTGTGGCTGTGAATGCGTTGTCATGGGAGGGTGAGGAGCAGCAGTAGCTTGTAGTGCTGGCGTCCTTGGTGTGGGAGCAATCCCTGGACGTTTTCAATTTTGGAGCTGGCGTCGGGCCGAAATGAGGCGACGAGCGGGAGCGAACATCGGGGGTTTTGAGAGAGTAGTCAAGGCCGGAGGCCCAGTGTTGGTGTGGCTGTGAATGCGTTGCCATGGGAGGGTGAGGAGCAGCAGTAGCTTGTAGTGCTGGCGTCCTTGGTGTGGGAGCAATGCCTGGACGTTTTGAATTTTGGAGCCGGCGTCGGGCCGAAACGAGGCGGCGAGCGGGAGCGAACGTCGGGGGTTTTGAGAGAGTAGTCAAGGCTGGAGGCCCAGTGTTGGTGTGGCTGTGAATGCGTTGCCATGGGAGGGTGAGGAGCAGCAGTAGCTTGTAGTGCTGGCGTCCTTGGTGTGGGAGCAATCCCTGGACGTTTTGAATTTTGGAGCCGGCGTCGGGCCGAAACGAGGCGGCGAGCGGGAGCGAACGTCGGGGGTTTTGAGAGAGTAGTCAAGGCCGGAGGCCCAGTGTTGGTGTGGCTGTGAATGCGTTGCCATGGGAGGGTGAGGAGCAGCAGTAGCTTGTAGTGCTGGCGTCCTTGGTGTGGGAGCAATCCCTGGACGTTTTCAATTTTGGAGCCGGCGTCGGGCCGAAATGAGGCGGCGAGCGGGAGCGAACGTCGGGGGTTTTGAGAGAGTAGTCAAGGGCAGAGGCCCAGTGTTGGTGTGGCTGTGAATGCGTTGCCATGGGAGGGTGAGGACCAGCAGTAGCTTGTAGTGCTGGCGTCCTTGGTGTGGGAGCAATCCCTGGACGTTTTCAATTTTGGAGCTGGCGTCGGGCCGAAATGAGGCGGCGAGCGGGAGCGAACGTCGGGGGTTTTGAGAGAGTAGTCAAGGCCGGAGGCCCAGTGTTGGTGTGGCTGTGAATGCGTTGCCATGGGAGGGTGAGGAGCAGCAGTAAGTTGTAGTGCTGGCGTCCTTGGTGTTGGAGCAATCCCTGGACGTTTTCAATTTTGGAGCCGGCGTCGGGCCGAAATGAGGCGGCGAGCGGGAGCGAACGTCGGGGGTTTTGAGAGAGTAGTCAAGGCCGGAGGCCCAGTGTTGGTGTGGCTGTGAATGCGTTGCCATGGGAGGGTGAGGAGCAGCAGTAGCTTGTAGTGCTGGCGTCCTTGGTGTGGGAGCAATCCCTGGACGTTTTGAATTTTGGAGCCGGCGTCGGGCCGAAATGAGGTGGCGAGCGGGAGCGAACGTCGGGGGTTTTGAGAGAGTAGTCAAGGGCGGAGGCCCAGTGTTGGTGTGGCTGTGAATGCGTTGCCATGGGAGGGTGAGGAGCAGCAGGAGCTTGTAGTGCTGGCGTCCTTGGTGTGGGAGCAATCCCTGGACGTTTTCAATTTTGGAGCTGGCGTCGGGCCGAAATGAGGCGGCGAGCGGGAGCGAACGTCGGGGGTTTTGAGAGAGTAGTCAAGGGCAGAGGCCCAGTGTTGGTGTGGCTGTGAATGCGTTGCCATGGGAGGGTGAGGAGCAGCAGTAGCTTGTAGTGCTGGCGTCCTTGGTGTGGGAGCAATCCCTGGACGTTTTCAATTTTGGAGCCGGCGTCGGGCCGAAATGAGGTGGCGAGCGGGAGCGAACGTCGGGGGTTTTGAGAGAGTAGTCAAGGCCGGAGGCCCAGTGTTGGTGTGGCTGTGAATGCGTTGCCATGGGAGGGTGAGGAGCAGCAGTAGCTTGTAGTGCTGGCGTCCTTGGTGTGGGAGCAATCCCTGGACGTTTTCAATTTTGGAGCTGGCGTCGGGCCGAAATGAGGCGACGAGCGGGAGCGAACATCGGGGGTTTTGAGAGAGTAGTCAAGGCCGGAGGCCCAGTGTTGGTGTGGCTGTGAATGCGTTGCCATGGGAGGGTGAGGAGCAGCAGTAGCTTGTAGTGCTGGCGTCCTTGGTGTGGGAGCAATCCCTGGACGTTTTCAATTTTGGAGCCGGCGTCGGGCCGAAACGAGGCGGCGAGCGGGAGCGAACGTCGGGGGTTTTGAGAGAGTAGTCAAGGCCGGAGGCCCAGTGTTGGTGTGGCTGTGAATGCGTTGCCATGGGAGGGTGAGGAGCAGCAGTAGCTTGTAGTGCTGGAGTCCTTGGTGTTGGAGCAATCCCTGGACGTTTTCAATTTTGGAGCTGGCGTCGGGCCGAAATGAGGCGGCGAGCGGGAGCGAACGTCGGGGGTTTTGAGAGAGTAGTCAAGGGCAGAGGCCCAGTGTTGGTGTGGCTGTGAATGCGTTGCCATGGGAGGGTGAGGAGCAGCAGTAGCTTGTAGTGCTGGCGTCCTTGGTGTGGGAGCAATCCCTGGACGTTTTCAATTTTGGAGCCGGCGTCGGGCCGAAACGAGGCGGCGAGCGGGAGCGAACGTCGGGGGTTTTGAGAGAGTAGTCAAGGCCGGAGGCCCAGTGTTGGTGTGGCTGTGAATGCGTTGCCATGGGAGGGTGAGGAGCAGCAGTAGCTTGTAGTGCTGGCGTCCTTGGTGTGGGAGCAATCCCTGGACGTTTTGAATTTTGGAGCCGGCGTCGGGCCGAAACGAGGCGGCGAGCGGGAGCGAACGTCGGGGGTTTTGAGAGAGTAGTCAAGGCCGGAGGCCCAGTGTTGGTGTGGCTGTGAATGCATTGCCATGGGAGGGTGAGGACCAGCAGTAAGTTGTAGTGCTGGCGTCCTTGGTGTGGGAGCAATCCCTGGACGTTTTCAATTTTGGAGCCGGCGTCGGGCCGAAACGAGGCGGCGAGCGGGAGCGAACGTCGGGGGTTTTGAGAGAGTAGTCAAGGGCGGAGGCCCAGTGTTGGTGTGGCTGTGAATGCGTTGCCATGGGAGGGTGAGGAGCAGCAGTAGCTTGTAGTGCTGGCGTCCTTGGTGTGGGAGCAATCCCTCGACGTTTTCAATTTTGGAGCCGGCGTCGGGCCGAAATGAGGCGGCGAGCGGGAGCGAACGTCGGGGGTTTTGAGAGAGTAGTCAAGGGCAGAGGCCCAGTGTTGGTGTGGCTGTGAATGCGTTGCCATGGGAGGGTGAGGAGCAGCAGTAGCTTGTAGTGCTGGCGTCCTTGGTGTGGGAGCAATCCCTGGACGTTTTGAATTTTGGAGCTGGCGTCGAGCCGAAATGAGGCGGCGAGCGGGAGCGAACGTCGGGGGTTTTGAGAGAGTAGTCAAGGGCAGAGGCCCAGTGTTGGTGTGGCTGTGAATGCGTTGCCATGGGAGGGTGAGGAGCAGCAGTAGCTTGTAGTGCTGGCGTCCTTGGTGTGGGAGCAATCCCTGGACGTTTTCAATTTTGGAGCCGGCGTCGGGCTGAAACGAGGCGGCGAGCGGGAGCGAACATCGGGGGTTTTGAGAGAGTAGTCAAGGCTGGAGGCCCAGTGTTGGTGTGGCTGTGAATGCGTTGCCATGGGAGGGTGAGGAGCAGCAGTAGCTTGTAGTGCTGGCGTCCTTGGTGTGGGAGCAATCCCTGGACGTTTTCAATTTTGGAGCCGGCGTCGGGCCGAAACGAGGCGGCGAGCGGGAGCGAACGTCGGGGGTTTTGAGAGAGTAGTCAAGGCCGGAGGCCCAGTGTTGGTGTGGCTGTGAATGCGTTGCCATGGGAGGGTGAGGAGCAGCAGTAGCTTGTAGTGCTGGCGTCCTTGGTGTGGGAGCAATCCCTGGACGTTTTGAATTTTGGAGCCGGCGTCGGGCTGAAACGAGGCGGCGAGCGGGAGCGAACATCGGGGGTTTTGAGAGAGTAGTCAAGGCTGGAGGCCCAGTGTTGGTGTGGCTGTGAATGCGTTGCCATGGGAGGGTGAGGAGCAGCAGTAGCTTGTAGTGCTGGCGTCCTTGGTGTGGGAGCAATCCCTGGACGTTTTCAATTTTGGAGCCGGCGTCGGGCCGAAACGAGGCGGCGAGCGGGAGCGAACGTCGGGGGTTTTGAGAGAGTAGTCAAGGCCGGAGGCCCAGTGTTGGTGTGGCTGTGAATGCGTTGCCATGGGAGGGTGAGGAGCAGCAGTAGCTTGTAGTGCTGGCGTCCTTGGTGTGGGAGCAATCCCTGGACGTTTTGAATTTTGGAGCCGGCGTCGGGCCGAAACGAGGCGGCGAGCGGGAGCGAACGTCGGGGGTTTTGAGAGAGTAGTCAAGGGCGGAGGCCCAGTGTTGGTGTGGCTGTGAATGCATTGCCATGGGAGGGTGAGGACCAGCAGTAGCTTGTAGTGCTGGCGTCCTTGGTGTGGGAGCAATCCCTGGACGTTTTCAATTTTGGAGCCGGCGTCGGGCCGAAACGAGGCGGCGAGCGGGAGCGAACGTCGGGGGTTTTGAGAGAGTAGTCAAGGCCGGAGGCCCAGTGTTGGTGTGGCTGTGAATGCGTTGCCATGGGAGGGTGAGGAGCAGCAGTAGCTTGTAGTGCTGGAGTCCTTGGTGTTGGAGCAATCCCTGGACGTTTTCAATTTTGGAGCTGGCGTCGGGCCGAAATGAGGCGGCGAGCGGGAGCGAACGTCGGGGGTTTTGAGAGAGTAGTCAAGGGCAGAGGCCCAGTGTTGGTGTGGCTGTGAATGCGTTGCCATGGGAGGGTGAGGAGCAGCAGTAGCTTGTAGTGCTGGCGTCCTTGGTGTGGGAGCAATCCCTGGACGTTTTCAATTTTGGAGCCGGCGTCGGGCCGAAACGAGGCGGCGAGCGGGAGCGAACGTCGGGGGTTTTGAGAGAGTAGTCAAGGCCGGAGGCCCAGTGTTGGTGTGGCTGTGAATGCGTTGCCATGGGAGGGTGAGGAGCAGCAGTAGCTTGTAGTGCTGGCGTCCTTGGTGTGGGAGCAATCCCTGGACGTTTTGAATTTTGGAGCCGGCGTCGGGCCGAAACGAGGCGGCGAGCGGGAGCGAACGTCGGGGGTTTTGAGAGAGTAGTCAAGGCCGGAGGCCCAGTGTTGGTGTGGCTGTGAATGCATTGCCATGGGAGGGTGAGGACCAGCAGTAAGTTGTAGTGCTGGCGTCCTTGGTGTGGGAGCAATCCCTGGACGTTTTCAATTTTGGAGCCGGCGTCGGGCCGAAACGAGGCGGCGAGCGGGAGCGAACGTCGGGGGTTTTGAGAGAGTAGTCAAGGGCGGAGGCCCAGTGTTGGTGTGGCTGTGAATGCGTTGCCATGGGAGGGTGAGGAGCAGCAGTAGCTTGTAGTGCTGGCGTCCTTGGTGTGGGAGCAATCCCTCGACGTTTTCAATTTTGGAGCCGGCGTCGGGCCGAAACGAGGCGGCGAGCGGGAGCGAACGTCGGGGGTTTTGAGAGAGTAGTCAAGGGCAGAGGCCCAGTGTTGGTGTGGCTGTGAATGCGTTGCCATGGGAGGGTGAGGAGCAGCAGTAGCTTGTAGTGCTGGCGTCCTTGGTGTGGGAGCAATCCCTGGACGTTTTGAATTTTGGAGCTGGCGTCGAGCCGAAATGAGGCGGCGAGCGGGAGCGAACGTCGGGGGTTTTGAGAGAGTAGTCAAGGCTGGAGGCCCAGTGTTGGTGTGGCTGTGAATGCGTTGCCATGGGAGGGTGAGGAGCAGCAGTAGCTTGTAGTGCTGGCGTCCTTGGTGTGGGAGCAATCCCTGGACGTTTTCAATTTTGGAGCCGGCGTCGGGCTGAAACGAGGCGGCGAGCGGGAGCGAACATCGGGGGTTTTGAGAGAGTAGTCAAGGCCGGAGGCCCAGTGTTGGTGTGGCTGTGAATGCGTTGCCATGGGAGGGTGAGGAGCAGCAGTAGCTTGTAGTGCTGGCGTCCTTGGTGTTGGAGCAATCCCTGGACGTTTTCAATTTTGGAGCTGGCGTCGGGCCGAAACGAGGCGGCGAGCGGGAGCGAACGTCGGGGGTTTTGAGAGAGTAGTCAAGGCTGGAGGCCCAGTGTTGGTGTGGCTGTGAATGCGTTGCCATGGGAGGGTGAGGAGCAGCAGTAGCTTGTAGTGCTGGCGTCCTTGGTGTGGGAGCAATCCCTGGACGTTTTCAATTTTGGAGCCGGCGTCGGGCCGAAACGAGGCGGCGAGCGGGAGCGAACGTCGGGGGTTTTGAGAGAGTAGTCAAGGCCGGAGGCCCAGTGTTGGTGTGGCTGTGAATGCGTTGCCATGGGAGGGTGAGGAGCAGCAGTAGCTTGTAGTGCTGGCGTACTTGGTGTGGGAGCAATCCCTGGACGTTTTGAATTTTGGAGCCGGCGTCGGGCCGAAACGAGGCGGCGAGCGGGAGCGAACGTCGGGGGTTTTGAGAGAGTAGTCAAGGCCGGAGGCCCAGTGTTGGTGTGGCTGTGAATGCATTGCCATGGGAGGGTGAGGACCAGCAGTAGCTTGTAGTGCTGGCGTCCTTGGTGTTGGAGCAATCCCTGGACGTTTTCAATTTTGGAGCTGGCGTCGGGCCGAAATGAGGCGGCGAGCGGGAGCGAACGTCGGGGGTTTTGAGAGAGTAGTCAAGGGCGGAGGCCCAGTGTTGGTGTGGCTGTGAATGCGTTGCCATGGGAGGGTGAGGAGCAGCAGTAGCTTGTAGTGCTGGCGTCCTTGGTGTGGGAGCAATCCCTGGACGTTTTCAATTTTGGAGCTGGCGTCGGGCCGAAATGAGGTGGCGAGCGGGAGCGAACGTCGGGGGTTTTGAGAGAGTAGTCAAGGCCGGAGGCCCAGTGTTGGTGTGGCTGTGAATGCGTTGCCATGGGAGGGTGAGGAGCAGCAGTAGCTTGTAGTGCTGGCGTCCTTGGTGTGGGAGCAATCCCTGGACGTTTTCAATTTTGGAGCTGGCGTCGGGCCGAAATGAGGCGACGAGCGGGAGCGAACGTCGGGGGTTTTGAGAGAGTAGTCAAGGCCGGAGGCCCAGTGTTGGTGTGGCTGTGAATGCGTTGCCATGGGAGGGTGAGGAGCAGCAGTAGCTTGTAGTGCTGGCGTCCTTGGTGTGGGAGCAATGCCTGGACGTTTTGAATTTTGGAGCCGGCGTCGGGCCGAAACGAGGCGGCGAGCGGGAGCGAACGTCGGGGGTTTTGAGAGAGTAGTCAAGGGCGGAGGCCCAGTGTTGGTGTGGCTGTGAATGCGTTGCCATGGGAGGGTGAGGAGCAGCAGTAGCTTGTAGTGCTGGCGTCCTTGGTGTGGGAGCAATCCCTGGACGTTTTCAATTTTGGAGCCGGCGTCGGGCCGAAACGAGGCGGCGAGCAGGAGCGAACGTCGGGGGTTTTGAGAGAGTAGTCAAGGCCGGAGGCTCAGTGTTGGTGTGGTTGTGAATGCGTTGCCATGGGAGGGTGAGGACCAGCAGTAAGTTGTAGTGCTGGCGTCCTTGGTGTGGGAGCAATCCCTGGACGTTTTCAATTTTGGAGCCGGCGTCGGGCCGAAACGAGGCGGCGAGCGGGAGCGAACGTCGCGGGTTTTGAGAGAGTAGTCAAGGCTGGAGGCCCAGTGTTGGTGTGGCTGTGAATGCGTTGCCATGGGAGGGTGAGGAGCAGCAGTAGCTTGTAGTGCTGGCGTCCTTGGTGTGGGAGCAATCCCTGGACGTTTTCAATTTTGGAGCTGGCGTCGGGCCGAAACGAGGCGGCGAGCGGGAGCGAACGTCGGGGGTTTTGAGAGAGTAGTCAAGGCCGGAGGCTCAGTGTTGGTGTGGCTGTGAATGCGTTGCCATGGGAGGGTGAGGAGCAGCAGTAGCTTGTAGTGCTGGCGTCCTTGGTGTGGGAGCAATCCCTGGACGTTTTGAATTTTGGAGCCGGCGTCGGGCCGAAACGAGGCGGCGAGCGGGAGCGAACGTCGGGGGTTTTGAGAGAGTAGTCAAGGCCGGAGGCCCAGTGTTGGTGTGGCTGTGAATGCATTGCCATGGGAGGGTGAGGACCAGCAGTAAGTTGTAGTGCTGGCGTCCTTGGTGTTGGAGCAATCCCTGGACGTTTTCAATTTTGGAGCTGGCGTCGGGCCGAAATGAGGCGGCGAGCGGGAGCGAACGTCGGGGGTTTTGAGAGAGTAGTCAAGGCCGGAGGCCCAGTGTTGGTGTGGCTGTGAATGCGTTGCCATGGGAGGGTGAGGAGCAGCAGTAGCTTGTAGTGCTGGCGTCCTTGGTGTGGGAGCAATCCCTGGACGTTTTCAATTTTGGAGCTGGCGTCGGGCCGAAATGAGGCGGCGAGCGGGAGCGAACGTCGGGGGTTTTGAGAGAGTAGTCAAGGCCGGAGGCCCAGTGTTGGTGTGGCTGTGAATGCGTTGCCATGGGAGGGTGAGGACCAGCAGTAAGTTGTAGTGCTGGCGTCCTTGGTGTGGGAGCAATCCCTGGACGTTTTCAATTTTGGAGCCGGCGTCGGGCCGAAATGAGGCGGCGAGCGGGAGCGAACGTCGGGGGTTTTGAGAGAGTAGTCAAGGCCGGAGGCCCAGTGTTGGTGTGGCTGTGAATGCGTTGCCATGACAGGGTGAGGAGCAGCAGTAGCTTGTAGTGCTGGCGTCCTTGGTGTGGGAGCAATCCCTGGACGTTTTGAATTTTGGAGCCGGCGTCGGGCTGAAACGAGGCGGCGAGCGGGAGCGAACGTCGGGGGTTTTGAGAGAGTAGTCAAGGGCGGAGGCCCAGTGTTGGTGTGGCTGTGAATGCGTTGCCATGGGAGGGTGAGGAGCAGCAGTAGCTTGTAGTGCTGGCGTCCTTGGTGTGGGAGCAATCCCTGGACGTTTTCAATTTTGGAGCTGGCGTCGGGCCGAAATGAGGCGTCGAGCGGGAGCGAACGTCGGGGGTTTTGAGAGAGTAGTCAAGGCCGGAGGCCCAGTGTTGGTGTGGCTGTGAATGCGTTGCCATGGGAGGGTGAGGAGCAGCAGTAGCTTGTAGTGCTGGCGTCCTTGGTGTGGGAGCTATCCCTGGACGTTTTCAATTTTGGAGCCGGCGTCGGGCCGAAACGAGGCGGCGAGCGGGAGCGAACGTCGGGGGTTTTGAGAGAGTAGTCAAGGCCGGAGGCCCAGTGTTGGTGTGGCTGTGAATGCGTTGCCATGGGAGGGTGAGGAGCAGCAGTAGCTTGTAGTGCTGGCGTCCTTGGTGTGGGAGCAATCCCTGGACGTTTTCAATTTTGGATCTGGCGTCGGGCCGAAATGAGGCGGCGAGCGGGAGCGAACGTCGGGGGTTTTGAGAGAGTAGTCAAGGCCGGAGGCCCAGTGTTGGTGTGGCTGTGAATGCGTTGCCATGGGAGGGTGAGGACCAGCAGTAAGTTGTAGTGCTGGCGTCCTTGGTGTTGGAGCAATCCCTGGACGTTTTCAATTTTGGAGCCGGCGTCGGGCCGAAATGAGGCGGCGAGCGGGAGCGAACGTCGGGGGTTTTGAGAGAGAGTAGTCAAGGCCGGAGGCCCAGTGTTGGTGTGGCTGTGAATGCGTTGCCATGGGAGGGTGAGGAGCAGCAGTAGCTTGTAGTGCTGGCGTCCTTGGTGTGGGAGCAATCCCTGGACGTTTTGAATTTTGGAGCCGGCGTCGGGCCGAAACGAGGCGGCGAGCGGGAGCGAACGTCGGGGGTTTTGAGAGAGTAGTCAAGGCCGGAGGCCCAGTGTTGGTGTGGCTGTGAATGCGTTGCCATGGGAGGGTGAGGAGCAGCAGTAGCTTGTAGTGCTGGCGTCCTTGGTGTGGGAGCAATCCCTGGACGTTTTCAATTTTGGAGCCGGCGTCGGGCCGAAATGAGGTGGCGAGCGGGAGCGAACGTCGGGGGTTTTGAGAGAGTAGTCAAGGGCGGAGGCCCAGTGTTGGTGTGGCTGTGAATGCGTTGCCATGGGAGGGTGAGGAGCAGCAGTAGCTTGTAGTGCTGGCGTCCTTGGTGTGGGAGCAATCCCTGGACGTTTTGAATTTTGGAGCCGGCGTCGGGCCGAAACGAGGCGGCGAGCGGGAGCGAACGTCGGGGGTTTTGAGAGAGTAGTCAAGGCCGGAGGCCCAGTGTTGGTGTGGCTGTGAATGCGTTGCCATGGGAGGGTGAGGAGCAGCAGTAGCTTGTAGTGCTGGCGTACTTGGTGTGGGAGCAATCCCTGGACGTTTTCAATTTTGGAGCCGGCTTCGGGCCGAAACGAGGCGGCGAGCGGGAGCGAACATCGGGGGGTTTGAGAGAGTAGTCAAGGCCGGAGGCCCAGTGTTGGTGTGGCTGTGAATGCGTTGCCATGGGAGGGTGAGGAGCAGCAGTAGCTTGTAGTGCTGGCGTCCTTGGTGTGGGAGCAATCCCTGGACGTTTTGAATTTTGGAGCCGGCGTCGGGCCGAAACGAGGCGGCCAGTGGGAGCGAACGTCGGGGGTTTTGAGAGAGTAGTCAAGGGCGGAGGCCCAGTGTTGGTGTGGCTGTGAATGCGTTGCCATGGGAGGGTGAGGAGCAGCAGTAGCTTGTAGTGCTGGCGTCCTTGGTGTGGGAGCAATCCCTGGACGTTTTCAATTTTGGAGCCGGCGTCGGGCCGAAACGAGGCGGCGAGCGGGAGCGAACGTCGGGGGTTTTGAGAGAGTAGTCAAGGCCGGAGGCCCAGTGTTGGTGTGGCTGTGAATGCGTTGCCATGGGAGGGTGAGGACCAGCAGTAAGTTGTAGTGCTGGCGTCCTTGGTGTTGGAGCAATCCCTGGACGTTTTCAATTTTGGAGCCGGCGTCGGGCCGAAATGAGGCGGCGAGCGGGAGCGAACGTCGGGGGTTTTGAGAGAGTAGTCAAGGGCGGAGGCCCAGTGTTGGTGTGGCTGTGAATGCGTTGCCATGGGAGGGTGAGGAGCAGCAGTAGCTTGTAGTGCTGGCGTCCTTGGTGTGGGAGCAATCCCTGGACGTTTTGAATTTTGGAGCCGGCGTCGGGCCGAAACGAGGCGGCGAGCGGGAGCGAACGTCGGGGGTTTTGAGAGAGTAGTCAAGGGCGGAGGCCCGGTGTTGGTGTGGCTGTGAATGCGTTGCTATGGGAGGGTGAGGAGCAGCAGTAGCTTGTAGTGCTGGCGTCCTTGGTGTGGGAGCAATCCCTGGACGTTTTGAATTTTGGAGCCGGCGTCGGGCCGAAACGAGGCGGCGAGCGGGAGCGAACGTCGGGGGTTTTGAGAGAGTAGTCAAGGCCGGAGGCCCAGTGTTGGTGTGGCTGTGAATGCGTTGCCATGGGAGGGTGAGGAGCAGCAGTAGCTTGTAGTGCTGGCGTCCTTGGTGTGGGAGCAATCCCTGGACGTTTTGAATTTTGGAGCTGGCGTCGGGCCGAAACGAGGCGGCGAGCGGGAGCGAACGTCGGGGGTTTTGAGAGAGTAGTCAAGGGCAGAGGCCCAGTGTTGGTGTGGCTGTGAATGCGTTGCCATGACAGGGTGAGGAGCAGCAGTAAGTTGTAGTGCTGGCGTCCTTGGTGTGGGAGCAATCCCTGGACGTTTTGAATTTTGGAGCCGGCGTCGGGCCGAAACGAGGCGGCGAGCGGGAGCGAACGTCGGGGGTTTTGAGAGAGTAGTCAAGGCCGGAGGCCCAGTGTTGGTGTGGCTGTGAATGCGTTGCCATGGGAGGGTGAGGACCAGCAGTAAGTTGTAGTGCTGGCGTCCTTGGTGTGGGAGCAATCCCTGGACGTTTTCAATTTTGGAGCCGGCGTCGGGCCGAAATGAGGCGGCGAGCGGGAGTGAACATCGGGGGTTTTGAGAGAGTAGTCAAGGGCAGAGGCCCAGTGTTGGTGTGGCTGTGAATGCGTTGCCATGGGAGGGTGAGGACCAGCAGTAGCTTGTAGTGCTGGCGTCCTTGGTGTGGGAGCAATCCCTGGACGTTTTCCATTTTGGAGCCGGCGTCGGGCCGAAACGAGGCGGCGAGCGGGAGTGAACGTCGGGGGTTTTGAGATTGTAGTCAAGGGCAGAGGCCCAGTGTTGGTGTGGCTGTGAATGCGTTGCCATGGGAGGGTGAGGAGCAGCAGTAGCTTGTAGTGCTGGCGTCCTTGGTGTGGGAGCAATCCCTGGACGTTTTGAATTTTGGAGCCGGCGTCGGGCCGAAACGAGGCGGCGAGCGGGAGCGAACGTCGGGGGTTTTGAGAGAGTAGTCAAGGCCGGAGGCCCAGTGTTGGTGTGGCTGTGAATGCGTTGCCATGGGAGGGTGAGGAGCAGCAGTAGCTTGTAGTGCTGGCGTCCTTGGTGTGGGAGCAATCCCTGGACGTTTTCAATTTTGGAGCTGGCGTCGGGCCGAAATGAGGCGGCGAGCGGGAGCGAACATCGGGGGTTTTGAGAGAGTAGTCAAGGCCGGAGGCCCAGTGTTGGTGTGGCTGTGAATGCGTTGCCATGGGAGGGTGAGGAGCAGCAGTAGCTTGTAGTGCTGGCGTCCTTGGTGTGGGAGCAATCCCTGGACGTTTTCAATTTTGGAGCCGGCGTCGGGCCAAAAGGAGGCGGCGAGCGGGAGCGAACGTCGGGGGTTTTGAGAGAGTAGTCAAGGGCAGAGGCCCAGTGTTGGTGTGGCTGTGAATGCGTTGCCATGGGAGGGTGAGGAGCAGCAGTAGCTTGTAGTGCTGGCGTCCTTGGTGTGGGAGCAATCCCTGGACGTTTTCAATTTTGGAGCCGGCGTCGGGCCGAAACGAGGCGGCGAGCGGGAGCGAACGTCGGGGGTTTTGAGAGAGTAGTCAAGGCCGGAGGCCCAGTGTTGGTGTGGCTGTGAATGCGTTGCCATGGGAGGGTGAGGACCAGCAGTAAGTTGTAGTGCTGGCGTCCTTGGTGTTGGAGCAATCCCTGGACGTTTTCCATTTTGGAGCCGGCGTCGGGCCGAAATGAGGCGGCGAGCGGGAGTGAACGTCGGGGGTTTTGAGAGAGTAGTCAAGGGCAGAGGCCCAGTGTTGGTGTGGCTGTGAATGCGTTGCCATGGGAGGGTGAGGAGCAGCAGTAGCTTGTAGTGCTGGCGTCCTTGGTGTGGGAGCAATCCCTGGACGTTTTCAATTTTGGAGCTGGCGTCGGGCCGAAATGAGGCGGCGAGCGGGAGCGAACGTCGGGGGTTTTGAGAGAGTAGTCAAGGCCGGAGGCCCAGTGTTGGTGTGGCTGTGAATGCGTTGCCATGGGAGGGTGAGGAGCAGCAGTAAGTTGTAGTGCTGGCGTCCTTGGTGTTGGAGCAATCCCTGGACGTTTTCAATTTTGGAGCTGGCGTCGGGCCGAAATGAGGCGGCGAGCGGGAGCGAACGTCGGGGGTTTTGAGAGAGTAGTCAAGGCCGGAGGCCCAGTGTTGGTGTGGCTGTGAATGCGTTGCCATGGGAGGGTGAGGAGCAGCAGTAGCTTGTAGTGCTGGCGTCCTTGGTGTGGGAGCAATCCCTGGACGTTTTCAATTTTGGAGCCGGCGTCGGGCCGAAACGAGGCGGCGAGCGGGAGCGAACGTCGGGGGTTTTGAGAGAGTAGTCAAGGGCGGAGGCCCAGTGTTGGTGTGGCTGTGAATGCGTTGCCATGGGAGGGTGAGGAGCAGCAGTAGCTTGTAGTGCTGGCGTCCTTGGTGTGGGAGCAATCCCTGGACGTTTTCCATTTTGGAGCCGGCGTCGGGCCAAAAGGAGGCGGCGAGCGGGAGCGAACGTCGGGGGTTTTGAGAGAGTAGTCAAGGGCAGAGGCCCAGTGTTGGTGTGGCTGTGAATGCGTTGCCATGGGAGGGTGAGGAGCAGCAGTAGCTTGTAGTGCTGGCGTCCTTGGTGTGGGAGCAATCCCTGGACGTTTTCAATTTTGGAGCCGGCGTCGGGCCGAAACGAGGCGGCGAGCGGGAGCGAACGTCGGGGGTTTTGAGAGAGTAGTCAAGGGCGGAGGCCCAGTGTTGGTGTGGCTGTGAATGCGTTGCCATGGGAGGGTGAGGACCAGCAGTAAGTTGTAGTGCTGGCGTCCTTGGTGTTGGAGCAATCCCTGGACGTTTTCCATTTTGGAGCCGGCGTCGGGCCGAAATGAGGCGGCGAGCGGGAGTGAACGTCGGGGGTTTTGAGAGAGTAGTCAAGGGCAGAGGCCCAGTGTTGGTGTGGCTGTGAATGCGTTGCCATGGGAGGGTGAGGAGCAGCAGTAGCTTGTAGTGCTGGCGTCCTTGGTGTGGGAGCAATCCCTGGACGTTTTCAATTTTGGAGCTGGCGTCGGGCCGAAATGAGGCGGCGAGCGGGAGCGAACATCGGGGGTTTTGAGAGAGTAGTCAAGGCCGGAGGCCCAGTGTTGGTGTGGCTGTGAATGCGTTGCCATGGGAGGGTGAGGAGCAGCAGTAGCTTGTAGTGCTGGCGTCCTTGGTGTGGGAGCAATGCCTGGACGTTTTGAATTTTGGAGCGGCATCGGGCCGAAACGAGGCGGCGAGCGGGAGCAAACGTCGGGGGTTTTGAGAGAGTAGTCAAGGGCAGAGGCCCAGTGTTGGTGTGGCTGTGAATGCGTTGCCATGGGAGGGTGAGGAGCAGCAGTAGCTTGTAGTGCTGGCGTCCTTGGTGTGGGAGCAATCCCTGGACGTTTTGAATTTTGGAGCCGGCGTGGGGCCGAAACGAGGCGGCGAGCGGGAGCGAACGTCGGGGGTTTTGAGAGAGTAGTCAAGGCCGGAGGCCCAGTGTTGGTGTGGCTGTGAATGCGTTGCCATGGGAGGGTGAGGAGCAGCAGTAGCTTGTAGTGCTGGCGTCCTTGGTGTGGGAGCAATCCCTGGACGTTTTGAATTTTGGAGCTGGCGTCGGGCCGAAATGAGGCGACGAGCGGGAGCGAACATCGGGGGTTTTGAGAGAGTAGTCAAGGCCGGAGGCCCAGTGTTGGTGTGGCTGTGAATGCGTTGCCATGGGAGGGTGAGGAGCAGCAGTAGCTTGTAGTGCTGGCGTCCTTGGTGTGGGAGCAATGCCTGGACGTTTTGAATTTTGGAGCCGGCATCGGGCCGAAACGAGGCGGCGAGCGGGAGCGAACGTCGGGGGTTTTGAGAGAGTAGTCAAGGCCGGAGGCCCAGTGTTGGTGTGGCTGTGAATGCGTTGCCATGGGAGGGTGAGGAGCAGCAGTAGCTTGTAGTGCTGGCGTCCTTGGTGTGGGAGCAATCCCTGGACGTTTTCAATTTTGGAGCTGGCGTCGGGCCGAAATGAGGCGGCGAGCGGGAGCGAACGTCGGGGGTTTTGAGAGAGTAGTCAAGGGCAGAGGCCCAGTGTTGGTGTGGCTGTGAATGCGTTGCCATGGGAGGGTGAGGAGCAGCAGTAGCTTGTAGTGCTGGCGTCCTTGGTGTGGGAGCAATCCCTGGACGTTTTGAATTTTGGAGCCGGCGTCGGGCCGAAACGAGGCGGCGAGCGGGAGCGAACGTCGGGGGTTTTGAGAGAGTAGTCAAGGCCGGAGGCCCAGTGTTGGTGTGGCTGTGAATGCGTTGCCATGGCAGGGTGAGGAGCAGCAGTAGCTTGTAGTGCTGGCGTCCTTGGTGTGGGAGCAATCCCTGGACGTTTTGAATTTTGGAGCTGGCGTCGAGCCGAAATGAGGCGGCGAGCGGGAGCGAACGTCGGGGGTTTTGAGAGAGTAGTCAAGGCTGGAGGCCCAGTGTTGGTGTGGCTGTGAATGCGTTGCCATGGGAGGGTGAGGAGCAGCAGTAAGTTGTAGTGCTGGCGTCCTTGGTGTTGGAGCAATCCCTGGACGTTTTCAATTTTGGAGCCGGCATCGGGCCGAAATGAGGCGGCGAGTGGGAGCGAACGTCGGGGGTTTTGAGAGAGTAGTCAAGGCCGGAGGCCCAGTGTTGGTGTGGCTGTGAATGCGTTGCCATGGGAGGGTGAGGAGCAGCAGTAGCTTGTAGTGCTGGCGTCCTTGGTGTGGGAGCAATCCCTGGACGTTTTGAATTTTGGAGCCGGCATCGGGCCGAAACGAGGCGGCGAGCGGGAGCGAACGTCGGGGGTTTTGAGAGAGTAGTCAAGGCCGGAGGCCCAGTGTTGGTGTGGCTGTGAATGCGTTGCCATGGGAGGGTGAGGAGCAGCAGTAGCTTGTAGTGCTGGCGTCCTTGGTGTGGGAGCAATCCCTGGACGTTTTCAATTTTGGAGCTGGCATCGGGCCGAAATGAGGCGGCGAGCGGGAGCGAACGTCGGGGGTTTTGAGAGAGTAGTCAAGGGCAGAGGCCCAGTGTTGGTGTGGCTGTGAATGCGTTGCCATGGGAGGGTGAGGAGCAGCAGTAGCTTGTAGTGCTGGCGTCCTTGGTGTGGGAGCAATCCCTGGACGTTTTGAATTTTGGAGCCGGCGTCGGGCCGAAATGAGGCGGCGAGCGGGAGCGAACGTCGGGGGTTTTGAGAGAGTAGTCAAGGGCGGAGGCCCAGTGTTGGTGTGGCTGTGAATGCGTTGCCATGGGAGGGTGAGGACCAGCAGTAAGTTGTAGTGCTGGCGTCCTTGGTGTTGGAGCAATCCCTGGACGTTTTCAATTTTGGAGCCGGCGTCGGGCCGAAATGAGGCGGCGAGCGGGAGCGAACGTCGGGGGTTTTGAGAGAGTAGTCAAGGGCAGAGGCCCAGTGTTGGTGTGGCTGTGAATGCGTTGCCATGACAGGGTGAGGAGCAGCAGTAGCTTGTAGTGCTGGCGTCCTTGGTGTGGGAGCTATCCCTGGACGTTTTCAATTTTGGAGCCGGCGTCGGGCCGAAACGAGGCGGCGAGCGGGAGCGAACGTCGGGGGTTTTGAGAGAGTAGTCAAGGCCGGAGGCCCAGTGTTGGTGTGGCTGTGAATGCGTTGCCATGGGAGGGTGAGGAGCAGCAGTAGCTTGTAGTGCTGGCGTCCTTGGTGTGGGAGCAATCCCTGGACGTTTTGAATTTTGGAGCCGGCGTCGGGCTGAAACGAGGCGGCAAGCGGGAGCGAACGTCGGGGGTTTTGAGAGAGTAGTCAAGGCCGGAGGCCCAGTGTTGGTGTGGCTGTGAATGCGTTGCCATGGGAGGGTGAGGAGCAGCAGTAAGTTGTAGTGCTGGCGTCCTTGGTGTGGGAGCAATCCCTGGACGTTTTCAATTTTGGAGCTGGCGTCGGGCCGAAACGAGGCGGCGAGCGGGAGCGAACGTCGGGGGTTTTGAGAGAGTAGTCAAGGGCAGAGGCCCAGTGTTGGTGTGGCTGTGAATGCGTTGCCATGGGAGGGTGAGGAGCAGCAGTAGCTTGTAGTGCTGGCGTCCTTGGTGTGGGAGCAATCCCTGGACGTTTTGAATTTTGGAGCCGGCGTCGGGCCGAAACGAGGCGGCGAGCGGGAGCGAACGTCGGGGGTTTTGAGAGAGTAGTCAAGGCCGGAGGCCCAGTGTTGGTGTGGCTGTGAATGCGTTGCCATGGGAGGGTGAGGAGCAGCAGGAGCTTGTAGTGCTGGTGTCCTTGGTGTGGGAGCAATCCCTGGACGTTTTGAATTTTGGAGCCGGCGTCGGGCCGAAATGAGGCGGCGAGCGGGAGCGAACGTCGGGGGTTTTGCGAGAGTAGTCAAGGGCAGAGGCCCAGTGTTGGTGTGGCTGTGAATGCGTTGCCATGGGAGGGTGAGGACCAGCAGTAGCTTGTAGTGCTGGCGTCCTTGGTGTGGGAGCAATCCCTGGACGTTTTCAATTTTGGAGCTGGCGTCGGGCCGAAATGAGGCGACGAGCGGGAGCGAACGTCGGGGGTTTTGAGAGAGTAGTCAAGGGCGGAGGCCCAGTGTTGGTGTGGCTGTGAATGCGTTGCCATGGGAGGGTGAGGACCAGCAGTAAGTTGTAGTGCTGGCGTCCTTGGTGTGGGAGCAATCCCTGGACGTTTTCAATTTTGGAGCTGGCGTCGGGCCGAAACGAGGCGGCGAGCGGGAGCGAACGTCGGGGGTTTTGAGAGAGTAGTCAAGGCCGGAGGCCCAGTGTTGGTGTGGCTGTGAATGCGTTGCCATGGGAGGGTGAGGAGCAGCAGTAGCTTGTAGTGCTGGCGTCCTTGGTGTGGGAGCAATCCCTGGACGTTTTGAATTTTGGAGCCGGCGTCGGGCCGAAACGAGGCGGCGAGCGGGAGCGAACGTCGGGGGTTTTGAGAGAGTAGTCAAGGGCGGAGGCCCAGTGTTGGTGTGGCTGTGAATGCGTTGCCATGGGAGGGTGAGGAGCAGCAGTAGCTTGTAGTGCTGGCGTCCTTGGTGTGGGAGCAATCCCTGGACGTTTTCAATTTTGGAGCCGGCGTCGGGCCGAAATGAGGCGGCGAGCGGGAGCGAACGTCGGGGGTTTTGAGAGAGTAGTCAAGGGCAGAGGCCCAGTGTTGGTGTGGCTGTGAATGCGTTGCCATGGGAGGGTGAGGAGCAGCAGTAGCTTGTAGTGCTGGCGTCCTTGGTGTGGGAGCAATCCCTGGACGTTTTCAATTTTGGAGCCGGCGTCGGGCCGAAATGAGGTGGCGAGCGGGAGCGAACGTCGGGGGTTTTGAGAGAGTAGTCAAGGCCGGAGGCCCAGTGTTGGTGTGGCTGTGAATGCGTTGCCATGGGAGGGTGAGGAGCAGCAGTAGCTTGTAGTGCTGGCGTCCTTGGTGTGGGAGCAATCCCTGGACGTTTTGAATTTTGGAGCCGGCGTCGGGCCGAAACGAGGCGGCGAGCGGGAGCGAACGTCGGGGGTTTTGAGAGAGTAGTCAAGGCCGGAGGCCCAGTGTTGGTGTGGCTGTGAATGCGTTGCCATGGGAGGGTGAGGAGCAGCAGTAGCTTGTAGTGCTGGCGTCCTTGGTGTGGGAGCAATCCCTGGACGTTTTGAATTTTGGAGCCGGCGTCGGGCCGAAACGAGGCGGCGAGCGGGAGCGAACGTCGGGGGTTTTGAGAGAGTAGTCAAGGCCG
Organism: Morus bassanus; assembly: GCA_031468815.1. Classification (NCBI taxonomy): domain Eukaryota; kingdom Metazoa; phylum Chordata; class Aves; order Suliformes; family Sulidae; genus Morus; species Morus bassanus. The sequence continues at coordinate 183,980 of CM062589.1, forward strand.
GAGGCCCAGTGTTGGTGTGGCTGTGAATGCGTTGCCATGGGAGGGTGAGGAGCAGCAGTAGCTTGTAGTGCTGGCGTCCTTGGTGTTGGAGCAATCCCTGGACGTTTTGAATTTTGGAGCCGGCGTCGGGCCGAAATGAGGCGGCGAGCGGGAGCGAACATCGGGGGTTTTGAGAGAGTAGTCAAGGGCAGAGGCCCAGTGTTGGTGTGGCTGTGAATGCGTTGCCATGGGAGGGTGAGGAGCAGCAGTAGCTTGTAGTGCTGGCGTCCTTGGTGTGGGAGCAATGCCTGGACGTTTTGAATTTTGGAGCCGGCGTCGGGCCGAAACGAGGCGGCGAGCGGGAGCGAACGTCGGGGGTTTTGAGAGAGTAGTCAAGGGCGGAGGCCCAGTGTTGGTGTGGCTGTGAATGCGTTGCCATGGGAGGGTGAGGAGCAGCAGTAGCTTGTAGTGCTGGCGTCCTTGGTGTGGGAGCAATCCCTGGACGTTTTGAATTTTGGAGCCGGCGTCGGGCCGAAACGAGGCGGCGAGCGGGAGCGAACGTCGGGGGTTTTGAGAGAGTAGTCAAGGCCGGAGGCCCAGTGTTGGTGTGGCTGTGAATGCATTGCCATGGGAGGGTGAGGAGCAGCAGTAAGTTGTAGTGCTGGCGTCCTTGGTGTTGGAGCAATCCCTGGACGTTTTCAATTTTGGAGCTGGCGTCGGGCCGAAATGAGGCGGCGAGCGGGAGCGAACGTCGGGGGTTTTGAGAGAGTAGTCAAGGCCGGAGGCCCAGTGTTGGTGTGGCTGTGAATGCGTTGCCATGGGAGGGTGAGGAGCAGCAGTAGCTTGTAGTGCTGGCGTCCTTGGTGTGGGAGCAATCCCTGGACGTTTTCAATTTTGGAGCCGGCGTCGGGCCGAAACGAGGCGGCGAGCGGGAGCGAACGTCGGGGGTTTTGAGAGAGTAGTCAAGGGCGGAGGCCCAGTGTTGGTGTGGCTGTGAATGCGTTGCCATGGGAGGGTGAGGAGCAGCAGGAGCTTGTAGTGCTGGCGTCCTTGGTGTGGGAGCAATCCCTGGACGTTTTCAATTTTGGAGCCGGCGTCGGGCCGAAATGAGGTGGCGAGCGGGAGCGAACGTCGGGGGTTTTGAGAGAGTAGTCAAGGCCGGAGGCCCAGTGTTGGTGTGGCTGTGAATGCGTTGCCATGGGAGGGTGAGGAGCAGCAGTAGCTTGTAGTGCTGGCGTCCTTGGTGTGGGAGCAATCCCTGGACGTTTTGAATTTTGGAGCCGGCGTCGGGCCGAAACGAGGCGGCGAGCGGGAGCGAACGTCGGGGGTTTTGAGAGAGTAGTCAAGGGCGGAGGCCCAGTGTTGGTGTGGCTGTGAATGCGTTGCCATGGGAGGGTGAGGAGCAGCAGTAGCTTGTAGTGCTGGCGTCCTTGGTGTGGGAGCAATCCCTGGACGTTTTGAATTTTGGAGCCGGCGTCGGGCCGAAACGAGGCGGCGAGCGGGAGCGAACGTCGGGGGTTTTGAGAGAGTAGTCAAGGGCAGAGGCCCAGTGTTGGTGTGGCTGTGAATGCGTTGCCATGGGAGGGTGAGGAGCAGCAGTAGCTTGTAGTGCTGGCGTCCTTGGTGTGGGAGCAATCCCTGGACGTTTTCAATTTTGGAGCCGGCGTCGGGCCGAAACGAGGCGGCGAGCGGGAGCGAACGTCGGGGGTTTTGAGAGAGTAGTCAAGGGCAGAGGCCCAGTGTTGGTGTGGCTGTGAATGCGTTGCCATGGGAGGGTGAGGAGCAGCAGTAGCTTGTAGTGCTGGCGTCCTTGGTGTGGGAGCAATCCCTGGACGTTTTCAATTTTGGAGCCGGCGTCGGGCCGAAACGAGGCAGCGAGCGGGAGCGAACGTCGGGGGTTTTGAGAGAGTAGTCAAGGCCGGAGGCCCAGTGTTGGTGTGGCTGTGAATGCGTTGCCATGGGAGGGTGAGGAGCAGCAGTAGCTTGTAGTGCTGGCGTCCTTGGTGTGGGAGCAATCCCTGGACGTTTTGAATTTTGGAGCTGGCGTGGGGCCGAAACGAGGCGGCAAGCGGGAGCGAACGTCGGGGGTTTTGAGAGAGTAGTCAAGGGCGGAGGCCCAGTGTTGGTGTGGCTGTGAATGCGTTGCCATGGGAGGGTGAGGAGCAGCAGTAGCTTGTAGTGCTGGCGTCCTTGGTGTGGGAGCAATCCCTGGACGTTTTCAATTTTGGAGCCGGCGTGGGGCCGAAACGAGGCGGCAAGCGGGAGCGAACGTCGGGGGTTTTGAGAGAGTAGTCAAGGGCGGAGGCCCAGTGTTGGTGTGGCTGTGAATGCGTTGCCATGGGAGGGTGAGGAGCAGCAGTAGCTTGTAGTGCTGGCGTCCTTGGTGTGGGAGCAATCCCTGGACGTTTTGAATTTTGGAGCCTGCGTCGGGCCGAAACAAGGCGGTGAGCGGGAGCGAACGTCGGGGGTTTTGAGAGAGTAGTCAAGGGCAGAGGCCCAGTGTTGGTGTGGCTGTGAATGCGTTGCCATGGGAGGGTGAGGAGCAGCAGTAGCTTGTAGTGCTGGCGTCCTTGGTGTGGGAGCAATCCCTGGACGTTTTCAATTTTGGAGCCGGCGTCGGGCCGAAACGAGGCGGCGAGCGGGAGCGAACGTCGGGGGTTTTGAGAGAGTAGTCAAGGGCAGAGGCCCAGTGTTGGTGTGGCTGTGAATGCGTTGCCATGGGAGGGTGAGGAGCAGCAGGAGCTTGTAGTGCTGGCGTCCTTGGTGTGGGAGCAATCCCTGGACGTTTTCAATTTTGGAGCCGGCGTCGGGCCGAAACGAGGCGGCGAGCGGGAGCGAACGTCGGGGGTTTTGAGAGAGTAGTCAAGGCCGGAGGCCCAGTGTTGGTGTGGCTGTGAATGCGTTGCCATGGCAGGGTGAGGAGCAGCAGTAGCTTGTAGTGCTGGCGTCCTTGGTGTGGGAGCAATCCCTGGACGTTTTGAATTTTGGAGCTGGCGTGGGGCCGAAACGAGGCGGCAAGCGGGAGCGAACGTCGGGGGTTTTGAGAGAGTAGTCAAGGGCGGAGGCCCAGTGTTGGTGTGGCTGTGAATGCGTTGCCATGGGAGGGTGAGGAGCAGCAGTAGCTTGTAGTGCTGGCGTCCTTGGTGTGGGAGCAATCCCTGGACGTTTTGAATTTTGGAGCCGGCGTGGGGCCGAAACGAGGCGGCAAGCGGGAGCGAACGTCGGGGGTTTTGAGAGAGTAGTCAAGGGCGGAGGCCCAGTGTTGGTGTGGCTGTGAATGCGTTGCCATGGGAGGGTGAGGAGCAGCAGTAGCTTGTAGTGCTGGCGTCCTTGGTGTGGGAGCAATCCCTGGACGTTTTCAATTTTGGAGCCGGCGTCGGGCCGAAACGAGGCGGCGAGCGGGAGCGAACGTCGGGGGTTTTGAGAGAGTAGTCAAGGGCAGAGGCCCAGTGTTGGTGTGGCTGTGAATGCGTTGCCATGGGAGGGTGAGGAGCAGCAGTAGCTTGTAGTGCTGGCGTCCTTGGTGTGGGAGCAATCCCTGGACGTTTTCAATTTTGGAGCCGGCGTCGGGCCGAAACGAGGCGGCGAGCGGGAGCGAACGTCGGGGGTTTTGAGAGAGTAGTCAAGGCCGGAGGCCCAGTGTTGGTGTGGCTGTGAATGCGTTGCCATGGGAGGGTGAGGAGCAGCAGTAGCTTGTAGTGCTGGCGTCCTTGGTGTGGGAGCAATCCCTGGACGTTTTGAATTTTGGAGCTGGCGTGGGGCCGAAACGAGGCGGCAAGCGGGAGCGAACGTCGGGGGTTTTGAGAGAGTAGTCAAGGGCGGAGGCCCAGTGTTGGTGTGGCTGTGAATGCGATGCCATGGGAGGGTGAGGAGCAGCAGTAGCTTGTAGTGCTGGCGTCCTTGGTGTTGGAGCAATCCCTGGACGTTTTCAATTTTGGAGCTGGCGTCGGGCCGAAATGAGGCGGCGAGCGGGAGCGAACGTCGGGGGTTTTGAGAGAGTAGTCAAGGCCGGAGGCCCAGTGTTGGTGTGGCTGTGAATGCGTTGCCATGGGAGGGTGAGGAGCAGCAGTAGCTTGTAGTGCTGGCGTCCTTGGTGTGGGAGCAATCCCTGGACGTTTTCAATTTTGGAGCCGGCGTCGGGCCGAAATGAGGCGGCGAGCGGGAGCGAACATCGGGGGTTTTGAGAGAGTAGTCAAGGGCAGAGGCCCAGTGTTGGTGTGGCTGTGAATGCGTTGCCATGGGAGGGTGAGGAGCAGCAGTAGCTTGTAGTGCTGGCGTCCTTGGTGTGGGAGCAATCCCTGGACGTTTTGAATTTTGGAGCTGGCGTCGGGCCGAAATGAGGCGGCGAGCGGGAGCGAACGTCGGGGGTTTTGAGAGAGTAGTCAAGGCCGGAGGCCCAGTGTTGGTGTGGCTGTGAATGCGTTGCCATGGGAGGGTGAGGAGCAGCAGTAGCTTGTAGTGCTGGCGTCCTTGGTGTGGGAGCAATCCCTGGACGTTTTGAATTTTGGAGCCGGCGTCGGGCCGAAATGAGGCGGCGAGCGGGAGCGAACGTCGGGGGTTTTGAGAGAGTAGTCAAGGGCGGAGGCCCAGTGTTGGTGTGGCTGTGAATGCGTTGCCATGGGAGGGTGAGGAGCAGCAGTAGCTTGTAGTGCTGGCGTCCTTGGTGTGGGAGCAATCCCTGGACGTTTTGAATTTTGGAGCCTGCGTCGGGCCGAAACAAGGCGGTGAGCGGGAGCGAACGTCGGGGGTTTTGAGAGAGTAGTCAAGGGCAGAGGCCCAGTGTTGGTGTGGCTGTGAATGCGTTGCCATGGGAGGGTGAGGAGCAGCAGTAGCTTGTAGTGCTGGCGTCCTTGGTGTGGGAGCAATCCCTGGACGTTTTCAATTTTGGAGCCGGCGTCGGGCCGAAACGAGGCGGCGAGCGGGAGCGAACGTCGGGGGTTTTGAGAGAGTAGTCAAGGGCAGAGGCCCAGTGTTGGTGTGGCTGTGAATGCGTTGCCATGGGAGGGTGAGGAGCAGCAGTAGCTTGTAGTGCTGGCGTCCTTGGTGTGGGAGCAATCCCTGGACGTTTTGAATTTTGGAGCCGGCGTCGGGCCGAAACGAGGCGGCGAGCGGGAGCGAACGTCGGGGGTTTTGAGAGAGTAGTCAAGGCCGGAGGCCCAGTGTTGGTGTGGCTGTGAATGCGTTGCCATGGGAGGGTGAGGAGCAGCAGTAGCTTGTAGTGCTGGCGTCCTTGGTGTGGGAGCAATCCCTGGACGTTTTGAATTTTGGAGCTGGCGTGGGGCCGAAACGAGGCGGCAAGCGGGAGCGAACGTCGGGGGTTTTGAGAGAGTAGTCAAGGGCGGAGGCCCAGTGTTGGTGTGGCTGTGAATGCGTTGCCATGGGAGGGTGAGGAGCAGCAGTAGCTTGTAGTGCTGGCGTCCTTGGTGTGGGAGCAATCCCTGGACGTTTTCAATTTTGGAGCTGGCGTCGGGCCGAAATGAGGCGGCGAGCGGGAGCGAACGTCGGGGGTTTTGAGAGAGTAGTCAAGGGCAGAGGCCCAGTGTTGGTGTGGCTGTGAATGCGTTGCCATGGGAGGGTGAGGAGCAGCAGTAAGTTGTAGTGCTGGCGTCCTTGGTGTGGGAGCAATCCCTGGACGTTTTGAATTTTGGAGCCGGCGTCGGGCCGAAACGAGGCGGCGAGCGGGAGCGAACGTCGGGGGTTTTGAGAGAGTAGTCAAGGGCGGAGGCCCAGTGTTGGTGTGGCTGTGAATGCGTTGCCATGGGAGGGTGAGGAGCAGCAGTAGCTTGTAGTGCTGGTGTCCTTGGTGTGGGAGCAATCCCTGGACGTTTTGAATTTTGGAGCCGGTGTCGGGCCGAAATGAGGCGTCAAGCGGGAGCGAACGTCGGGGGTTTTGAGAGAGTAGTCAAGGCCGGAGGCCCAGTGTTGGTGTGGCTGTGAATGCGTTGCCATGGGAGGGTGAGGAGCAGCAGTAGCTTGTAGTGCTGGCGTCCTTGGTGTGGGAGCAATCCCTGGACGTTTTCAATTTTGAAGCTGGCGTCGGGCCGAAATGAGGCGGCGAGCGGGAGCAAACGTCGGGGGTTTTGAGAGAGTAGTCAAGGGCGGAGGCCCAGTGTTGGTGTGGCTGTGAATGCGTTGCCATGGGAGGGTGAGGACCAGCAGTAAGTTGTAGTGCTGGCGTCCTTGGTGTTGGAGCAATCCCTGGACGTTTTCAATTTTGGAGCCGGCGTGGGGCCGAAACGAGGCGGCGAGCGGGAGCGAACGTCGGGGGTTTTGAGAGAGTAGTCAAGGCCGGAGGCCCAGTGTTGGTGTGGCTGTGAATGCGTTGCCATGGGAGGGTGAGGAGCAGCAGTAGCTTGTAGTGCTGGCGTCCTTGGTGTGGGAGCAATCCCTGGACGTTTTCAATTTTGGAGCCGGCGTCGGGCCGAAACGAGGCGGCGAGCGGGAGCGAACGTCAGGGGTTTTGAGAGAGTAGTCAAGGCCGGAGGCCCAGTGTTGGTGTGGCTGTGAATGCGTTGCCATGGGAGGGTGAGGAGCAGCAGTAGCTTGTAGTGCTGGCGTCCTTGGTGTGGGAGCAATCCCTGGACGTTTTCAATTTTGGAGCCGGCGTCGGGCCGAAATGAGGCGGCGAGCGGGAGCGAACGTCGGGGGTTTTGAGAGAGTAGTCAAGGGCAGAGGCCCAGTGTTGGTGTGGCTGTGAATGCGTTGCCATGGGAGGGTGAGGAGCAGCAGTAGCTTGTAGTGCTGGCGTCCTTGGTGTGGGAGCAATCCCTGGACGTTTTCAATTTTGGAGCCGGCGTCGGGCCGAAATGAGGTGGCGAGCGGGAGCGAACGTCGGGGGTTTTGAGAGAGTAGTCAAGGCCGGAGGCCCAGTGTTGGTGTGGCTGTGAATGCGTTGCCATGGGAGGGTGAGGAGCAGCAGTAGCTTGTAGTGCTGGCGTCCTTGGTGTGGGAGCAATCCCTGGACGTTTTCAATTTTGGAGCCGGCGTCGGGCCGAAACGAGGCGGCGAGCGGGAGCGAACGTCGGGGGTTTTGAGAGAGTAGTCAAGGGCGGAGGCCCAGTGTTGGTGTGGCTGTGAATGCGTTGCCATGACAGGGTAAGGACCAGCAGTAGCTTGTAGTGCTGGCGTCCTTGGTGTGGGAGCAATCCCTGGACGTTTTGAATTTTGGAGCCGGCGTCGGGCCGAAACGAGGCGGCGAGCGGGAGCGAACGTCGGGGGTTTTGAGAGAGTAGTCAAGGGCGGAGGCCCAGTGTTGGTGTGGCTGTGAATGCGTTGCCATGGGAGGGTGAGGAGCAGCAGTAGCTTGTAGTGCTGGCGTCCTTGGTGTGGGAGCAATCCCTGGACGTTTTCAATTTTGGAGCCGGCGTCGGGCCGAAACGAGGCGGCGAGCGGGAGCGAACGTCGGGGGTTTTGAGAGAGTAGTCAAGGCCGGAGGCCCAGTGTTGGTGTGGCTGTGAATGCATTGCCATGACAGGGTGAGGACCAGCAGTAAGTTGTAGTGCTGGCGTCCTTGGTGTTGGAGCAATCCCTGGACGTTTTCAATTTTGGAGCTGGCGTCGGGCCGAAATGAGGCGGCGAGCGGGAGCGAACGTCGGGGGTTTTGAGAGAGTAGTCAAGGCCGGAGGCCCAGTGTTGGTGTGGCTGTGAATGCGTTGCCATGACAGGGTGAGGAGCAGCAGTAAGTTGTAGTGCTGGCGTCCTTGGTGTGGGAGCAATCCCTGGACGTTTTCAATTTTGGAGCCGGCATCGGGCCGAAATGAGGCGGCGAGTGGGAGCGAACGTCGGGGGTTTTGAGAGAGTAGTCAAGGGCGGAGGCCCAGTGTTGGTGTGGCTGTGAATGCGTTGCCATGGGAGGGTGAGGAGCAGCAGTAGCTTGTAGTGCTGGCGTCCTTGGTGTGGGAGCAATCCCTGGACGTTTTCAATTTTGGAGCTGGCGTCGGGCCGAAACGAGGCGGCGAGCGGGAGCGAACGTCGGGGGTTTTGAGAGAGTAGTCAAGGCCGGAGGCCCAGTGTTGGTGTGGCTGTGAATGCATTGCCATGGGAGGGTGAGGACCAGCAGTAAGTTGTAGTGCTGGCGTCCTTGGTGTGGGAGCAATCCCTGGACGTTTTCAATTTTGGAGCTGGCGTCGGGCCGAAATGAGGCGGCGAGCGGGAGCGAACGTCGGGGGTTTTGAGAGAGTAGTCAAGGCCGGAGGCCCAGTGTTGGTGTGGCTGTGAATGCGTTGCCATGGGAGGGTGAGGAGCAGCAGTAGCTTGTAGTGCTGGCGTCCTTGGTGTGGGAGCAATCCCTGGACGTTTTCAATTTTGGAGCCGGCGTCGGGCCGAAACGAGGCGGCGAGCGGGAGCGAACATCGGGGGTTTTGAGAGAGTAGTCAAGGCCGGAGGCCCAGTGTTGGTGTGGCTGTGAATGCATTGCCATGGGAGGGTGAGGACCAGCAGTAAGTTGTAGTGCTGGCGTCCTTGGTGTTGGAGCAATCCCTGGACGTTTTCAATTTTGGAGCTGGCGTCGGGCCGAAATGAGGCGGCGAGCGGGAGCGAACGTCGGGGGTTTTGAGAGAGTAGTCAAGGGCGGAGGCCCAGTGTTGGTGTGGCTGTGAATGCGTTGCCATGGGAGGGTGAGGAGCAGCAGTAGCTTGTAGTGCTGGCGTCCTTGGTGTGGGAGCAATCCCTGGACGTTTTCAATTTTGGAGCTGGCGTCGGGCCGAAATGAGGCGGCGAGTGGGAGCGAACGTCGGGGGTTTTGAGAGAGTAGTCAAGGCCGGAGGCCCAGTGTTGGTGTGGCTGTGAATGCGTTGCCATGGGAGGGTGAGGACCAGCAGTAAGTTGTAGTGCTGGCGTCCTTGGTGTTGGAGCTATCCCTGGACGTTTTCAATTTTGGAGCCGGCGTCGGGCCGAAACGAGGCGGCGAGCGGGAGCGAACGTCGGGGGTTTTGAGAGAGTAGTCAAGGCCGGAGGCCCAGTGTTGGTGTGGCTGTGAATGCGTTGCCATGGGAGGGTGAGGAGCAGCAGTAGCTTGTAGTGCTGGCGTCCTTGGTGTGGGAGCAATCCCTGGACGTTTTCAATTTTGGAGCTGGCGTCGGGCCGAAATGAGGCGGCGAGCGGGAGCGAACGTCGGGGGTTTTGAGAGAGTAGTCAAGGGCGGAGGCCCAGTGTTGGTGTGGCTGTGAATGCGTTGCCATGGGAGGGTGAGGAGCAGCAGTAGCTTGTAGTGCTGGCGTCCTTGGTGTGGGAGCAATCCCTGGACGTTTTCAATTTTGGAGCCGGCGTCGGGCCGAAACGAGGCGGCGAGCGGGAGCGAACGTCGGGGGTTTTGAGAGAGTAGTCAAGGGCGGAGGCCCAGTGTTGGTGTGGCTGTGAATGCATTGCCATGGGAGGGTGAGGACCAGCAGTAAGTTGTAGTGCTGGCGTCCTTGGTGTTGGAGCAATCCCTGGACGTTTTCAATTTTGGAGCTGGCGTCGGGCCGAAATGAGGCGGCGAGCGGGAGCGAACGTCGGGGGTTTTGAGAGAGTAGTCAAGGCCGGAGGCCCAGTGTTGGTGTGGCTGTGAATGCGTTGCCATGGGAGGGTGAGGAGCAGCAGTAGCTTGTAGTGCTGGCGTCCTTGGTGTGGGAGCAATCCCTGGACGTTTTCAATTTTGGAGCTGGCGTCGGGCCGAAATGAGGCGGCGAGCGGGAGCGAACGTCGGGGGTTTTGAGAGAGTAGTCAAGGGCAGAGGCCCAGTGTTGGTGTGGCTGTGAATGCGTTGCCATGGGAGGGTGAGGAGCAGCAGGAGCTTGTAGTGCTGGCGTCCTTGGTGTGGGAGCAATCCCTGGACGTTTTGAATTTTGGAGCCGGCGTCGGGCCGAAACGAGGCGGCGAGCGGGAGCGAACGTCGGGGGTTTTGAGAGAGTAGTCAAGGCCGGAGGCCCAGTGTTGGTGTGGCTGTGAATGCGTTGCCATGGGAGGGTGAGGAGCAGCAGTAGCTTGTAGTGCTGGCGTCCTTGGTGTGGGAGCAATCCCTGGACGTTTTCAATTTTGGAGCCGGCGTCGGGCCGAAATGAGGCGGCGAGCGGGAGCGAACGTCGGGGGTTTTGAGAGAGTAGTCAAGGGCAGAGGCCCAGTGTTGGTGTGGCTGTGAATGCGTTGCCATGGGAGGGTGAGGAGCAGCAGTAGCTTGTAGTGCTGGCGTCCTTGGTGTGGGAGCAATCCCTGGACGTTTTCAATTTTGGAGCCGGCGTCGGGCCGAAATGAGGTGGCGAGCGGGAGCGAACGTCGGGGGTTTTGAGAGAGTAGTCAAGGGCGGAGGCCCAGTGTTGGTGTGGCTGTGAATGCGTTGCCATGGGAGGGTGAGGAGCAGCAGTAGCTTGTAGTGCTGGCGTCCTTGGTGTGGGAGCAATCCCTGGACGTTTTCAATTTTGGAGCCGGCGTCGGGCCGAAACGAGGCGGCGAGCGGGAGCGAACGTCGGGGGTTTTGAGAGAGTAGTCAAGGGCGGAGGCCCAGTGTTGGTGTGGCTGTGAATGCGTTGCCATGACAGGGTGAGGAGCAGCAGTAGCTTGTAGTGCTGGCGTCCTTGGTGTGGGAGCAATCCCTGGACGTTTTCAATTTCGGAGCCGGCGTCGGGCCGAAACGAGGCGGCGAGCGGGAGCGAACGTCGGGGGTTTTGAGAGAGTAGTCAAGGGCGGAGGCCCAGTGTTGGTGTGGCTGTGAATGCGTTGCCATGGGAGGGTGAGGAGCAGCAGTAGCTTGTAGTGCTGGCGTCCTTGGTGTGGGAGCAATCCCTGGACGTTTTCAATTTTGGAGCCGGCGTCGGGCCGAAACGAGGCGGCGAGCGGGAGCGAACGTCGGGGGTTTTGAGAGAGTAGTCAAGGCCGGAGGCCCAGTGTTGGTGTGGCTGTGAATGCATTGCCATGACAGGGTGAGGACCAGCAGTGGCTTGTAGCGCTGGCGTCCTTGGTGTTGGAGCAATCCCTGGACGTTTTCAATTTTGGAGCTGGCGTCGGGCCGAAATGAGGCGGCGAGCGGGAGCGAACGTCGGGGGTTTTGAGAGAGTAGTCAAGGCCGGAGGCCCAGTGTTGGTGTGGCTGTGAATGCGTTGCCATGACAGGGTGAGGAGCAGCAGTAAGTTGTAGTGCTGGCGTCCTTGGTGTGGGAGCAATCCCTGGACGTTTTCAATTTTGGAGCCGGCATCGGGCCGAAATGAGGCGGCGAGTGGGAGCGAACGTCGGGGGTTTTGAGAGAGTAGTCAAGGGCGGAGGCCCAGTGTTGGTGTGGCTGTGAATGCGTTGCCATGGGAGGGTGAGGAGCAGCAGTAGCTTGTAGTGCTGGCGTCCTTGGTGTGGGAGCAATCCCTGGACGTTTTCAATTTTGGAGCTGGCGTCGGGCCGAAACGAGGCGGCGAGCGGGAGCGAACGTCGGGGGTTTTGAGAGAGTAGTCAAGGCCGGAGGCCCAGTGTTGGTGTGGCTGTGAATGCATTGCCATGGGAGGGTGAGGACCAGCAGTAAGTTGTAGTGCTGGCGTCCTTGGTGTTGGAGCAATCCCTGGACGTTTTCAATTTTGGAGCTGGCGTCGGGCCGAAATGAGGCGGCGAGCGGGAGCGAACGTCGGGGGTTTTGAGAGAGTAGTCAAGGCCGGAGGCCCAGTGTTGGTGTGGCTGTGAATGCGTTGCCATGGGAGGGTGAGGAGCAGCAGTAGCTTGTAGTGCTGGCGTCCTTGGTGTGGGAGCAATCCCTGGACGTTTTGAATTTTGGAGCCGGCGTCGGGCCGAAACGAGGCGGCGAGCGGGAGCGAACGTCGGGGGTTTTGAGAGAGTAGTCAAGGCCGGAGGCCCAGTGTTGGTGTGGCTGTGAATGCATTGCCATGGGAGGGTGAGGACCAGCAGTAAGTTGTAGTGCTGGCGTCCTTGGTGTTGGAGCAATCCCTGGACGTTTTCAATTTTGGAGCTGGCGTCGGGCCGAAATGAGGCGGCGAGCGGGAGCGAACGTCGGGGGTTTTGAGAGAGTAGTCAAGGGCGGAGGCCCAGTGTTGGTGTGGCTGTGAATGCGTTGCCATGGGAGGGTGAGGAGCAGCAGTAGCTTGTAGTGCTGGCGTCCTTGGTGTGGGAGCAATCCCTGGACGTTTTCAATTTTGGAGCTGGCGTCGGGCCGAAATGAGGCGGCGAGTGGGAGCGAACGTCGGGGGTTTTGAGAGAGTAGTCAAGGCCGGAGGCCCAGTGTTGGTGTGGCTGTGAATGCGTTGCCATGGGAGGGTGAGGACCAGCAGTAAGTTGTAGTGCTGGCGTCCTTGGTGTTGGAGCTATCCCTGGACGTTTTCAATTTTGGAGCCGGCGTCGGGCCGAAACGAGGCGGCGAGCGGGAGCGAACGTCGGGGGTTTTGAGAGAGTAGTCAAGGGCGGAGGCCCAGTGTTGGTGTGGCTGTGAATGCGTTGCCATGGGAGGGTGAGGAGCAGCAGTAGCTTGTAGTGCTGGCGTCCTTGGTGTGGGAGCAATCCCTGGACGTTTTCAATTTTGGAGCTGGCGTCGGGCCGAAATGAGGCGGCGAGCGGGAGCGAACGTCGGGGGTTTTGAGAGAGTAGTCAAGGCCGGAGGCCCAGTGTTGGTGTGGCTGTGAATGCGTTGCCATGGGAGGGTGAGGAGCAGCAGTAGCTTGTAGTGCTGGCGTCCTTGGTGTGGGAGCAATCCCTGGACGTTTTGAATTTTGGAGCCGGCGTCGGGCCGAAACGAGGCGGCGAGCGGGAGCGAACGTCGGGGGTTTTGAGAGAGTAGTCAAGGCCGGAGGCCCAGTGTTGGTGTGGCTGTGAATGCATTGCCATGGGAGGGTGAGGACCAGCAGTAAGTTGTAGTGCTGGCGTCCTTGGTGTGGGAGCAATCCCTGGACGTTTTCAATTTTGGAGCTGGCGTCGGGCCGAAATGAGGCGGCGAGCGGGAGCGAACGTCGGGGGTTTTGAGAGAGTAGTCAAGGCCGGAGGCCCAGTGTTGGTGTGGCTGTGAATGCGTTGCCATGGGAGGGTGAGGAGCAGCAGTAGCTTGTAGTGCTGGCGTCCTTGGTGTGGGAGCAATCCCTGGACGTTTTCAATTTTGGAGCTGGCGTCGGGCCGAAATGAGGCGGCGAGTGGGAGCGAACGTCGGGGGTTTTGAGAGAGTAGTCAAGGCCGGAGGCCCAGTGTTGGTGTGGCTGTGAATGCGTTGCCATGGGAGGGTGAGGACCAGCAGTAAGTTGTAGTGCTGGCGTCCTTGGTGTTGGAGCTATCCCTGGACGTTTTCAATTTTGGAGCCGGCGTCGGGCCGAAACGAGGCGGCGAGCGGGAGCGAACGTCGGGGGTTTTGAGAGAGTAGTCAAGGCCGGAGGCCCAGTGTTGGTGTGGCTGTGAATGCGTTGCCATGGGAGGGTGAGGAGCAGCAGTAGCTTGTAGTGCTGGCGTCCTTGGTGTGGGAGCAATCCCTGGACGTTTTCAATTTTGGAGCTGGCGTCGGGCCGAAATGAGGCGTCGAGCGGGAGCGAACGTCGGGGGTTTTGAGAGAGTAGTCAAGGGCAGAGGCCCAGTGTTGGTGTGGCTGTGAATGCGTTGCCATGGGAGGGTGAGGAGCAGCAGTAGCTTGTAGTGCTGGCGTCCTTGGTGTGGGAGCAATCCCTGGACGTTTTGAATTTTGGAGCCGGCGTCGGGCCGAAATGAGGCGGCGAGTGGGAGCGAACGTCGGGGGTTTTGAGAGAGTAGTCAAGGGCGGAGGCCCAGTGTTGGTGTGGCTGTGAATGCGTTGCCATGGGAGGGTGAGGAGCAGCAGTAGCTTGTAGTGCTGGCGTCCTTGGTGTGGGAGCAATCCCTGGACGTTTTCAATTTTGGAGCTGGCGTCGGGCCGAAACGAGGCGGCGAGCGGGAGCGAACGTCGGGGGTTTTGAGAGAGTAGTCAAGGCTGGAGGCCCAGTGTTGGTGTGGCTGTCAATGCGTTGCCATGGGAGGGTGAGGAGCAGCAGTAGCTTGTAGTGCTGGCGTCCTTGGTGTGGGAGCAATCCCTGGACGTTTTGAATTTTGGAGCCGGCGTCGGGCCGAAACGAGGCGGCGAGCGGGAGCGAACGTCGGGGGTTTTGAGAGAGTAGTCAAGGCCGGAGGCCCAGTGTTGGTGTGGCTGTGAATGCATTGCCATGGGAGGGTGAGGACCAGCAGTGAAGTTGTAGTGCTGGCGTCCTTGGTGTGGGAGCAATCCCTGGACGTTTTCAATTTTGGAGCTGGCGTCGGGCCGAAACGAGGCGGCGAGCGGGAGCGAACGTCGGGGGTTTTGAGAGAGTAGTCAAGGCCGGAGGCCCAGTGTTGGTGTGGCTGTGAATGCATTGCCATGGGAGGGTGAGGACCAGCAGTAAGTTGTAGTGCTGGCGTCCTTGGTGTTGGAGCAATCCCTGGACGTTTTCAATTTTGGAGCTGGCGTCGGGCCGAAATGAGGCGGCGAGCGGGAGCGAACGTCGGGGGTTTTGAGAGAGTAGTCAAGGCCGGAGGCCCAGTGTTGGTGTGGCTGTGAATGCGTTGCCATGGGAGGGTGAGGAGCAGCAGTAGCTTGTAGTGCTGGCGTCCTTGGTGTGGGAGCAATCCCTGGACGTTTTGAATTTTGGAGCCGGCGTCGGGCCGAAACGAGGCGGCGAGCGGGAGCGAACGTCGGGGGTTTTGAGAGAGTAGTCAAGGCCGGAGGCCCAGTGTTGGTGTGGCTGTGAATGCATTGCCATGGGAGGGTGAGGACCAGCAGTAAGTTGTAGTGCTGGCGTCCTTGGTGTTGGAGCAATCCCTGGACGTTTTCAATTTTGGAGCTGGCGTCGGGCCGAAATGAGGCGGCGAGCGGGAGCGAACGTCGGGGGTTTTGAGAGAGTAGTCAAGGGCGGAGGCCCAGTGTTGGTGTGGCTGTGAATGCGTTGCCATGGGAGGGTGAGGAGCAGCAGTAGCTTGTAGTGCTGGCGTCCTTGGTGTGGGAGCAATCCCTGGACGTTTTCAATTTTGGAGCTGGCGTCGGGCCGAAATGAGGCGGCGAGTGGGAGCGAACGTCGGGGGTTTTGAGAGAGTAGTCAAGGCCGGAGGCCCAGTGTTGGTGTGGCTGTGAATGCGTTGCCATGGGAGGGTGAGGACCAGCAGTAAGTTGTAGTGCTGGCGTCCTTGGTGTTGGAGCTATCCCTGGACGTTTTCAATTTTGGAGCCGGCGTCGGGCCGAAACGAGGCGGCGAGCGGGAGCGAACGTCGGGGGTTTTGAGAGAGTAGTCAAGGGCGGAGGCCCAGTGTTGGTGTGGCTGTGAATGCGTTGCCATGGGAGGGTGAGGAGCAGCAGTAGCTTGTAGTGCTGGCGTCCTTGGTGTGGGAGCAATCCCTGGACGTTTTCAATTTTGGAGCTGGCGTCGGGCCGAAATGAGGCGGCGAGCGGGAGCGAACGTCGGGGGTTTTGAGAGAGTAGTCAAGGCCGGAGGCCCAGTGTTGGTGTGGCTGTGAATGCGTTGCCATGGGAGGGTGAGGAGCAGCAGTAGCTTGTAGTGCTGGCGTCCTTGGTGTGGGAGCAATCCCTGGACGTTTTGAATTTTGGAGCCGGCGTCGGGCCGAAACGAGGCGGCGAGCGGGAGCGAACGTCGGGGGTTTTGAGAGAGTAGTCAAGGCCGGAGGCCCAGTGTTGGTGTGGCTGTGAATGCATTGCCATGGGAGGGTGAGGACCAGCAGTAAGTTGTAGTGCTGGCGTCCTTGGTGTGGGAGCAATCCCTGGACGTTTTCAATTTTGGAGCTGGCGTCGGGCCGAAATGAGGCGGCGAGCGGGAGCGAACGTCGGGGGTTTTGAGAGAGTAGTCAAGGCCGGAGGCCCAGTGTTGGTGTGGCTGTGAATGCGTTGCCATGGGAGGGTGAGGAGCAGCAGTAGCTTGTAGTGCTGGCGTCCTTGGTGTGGGAGCAATCCCTGGACGTTTTCAATTTTGGAGCTGGCGTCGGGCCGAAATGAGGCGGCGAGTGGGAGCGAACGTCGGGGGTTTTGAGAGAGTAGTCAAGGCCGGAGGCCCAGTGTTGGTGTGGCTGTGAATGCGTTGCCATGGGAGGGTGAGGACCAGCAGTAAGTTGTAGTGCTGGCGTCCTTGGTGTTGGAGCTATCCCTGGACGTTTTCAATTTTGGAGCCGGCGTCGGGCCGAAACGAGGCGGCGAGCGGGAGCGAACGTCGGGGGTTTTGAGAGAGTAGTCAAGGCCGGAGGCCCAGTGTTGGTGTGGCTGTGAATGCGTTGCCATGGGAGGGTGAGGAGCAGCAGTAGCTTGTAGTGCTGGCGTCCTTGGTGTGGGAGCAATCCCTGGACGTTTTCAATTTTGGAGCTGGCGTCGGGCCGAAATGAGGCGTCGAGCGGGAGCGAACGTCGGGGGTTTTGAGAGAGTAGTCAAGGGCAGAGGCCCAGTGTTGGTGTGGCTGTGAATGCGTTGCCATGGGAGGGTGAGGAGCAGCAGTAGCTTGTAGTGCTGGCGTCCTTGGTGTGGGAGCAATCCCTGGACGTTTTGAATTTTGGAGCCGGCGTCGGGCCGAAATGAGGCGGCGAGTGGGAGCGAACGTCGGGGGTTTTGAGAGAGTAGTCAAGGGCGGAGGCCCAGTGTTGGTGTGGCTGTGAATGCGTTGCCATGGGAGGGTGAGGAGCAGCAGTAGCTTGTAGTGCTGGCGTCCTTGGTGTGGGAGCAATCCCTGGACGTTTTCAATTTTGGAGCTGGCGTCGGGCCGAAACGAGGCGGCGAGCGGGAGCGAACGTCGGGGGTTTTGAGAGAGTAGTCAAGGCTGGAGGCCCAGTGTTGGTGTGGCTGTCAATGCGTTGCCATGGGAGGGTGAGGAGCAGCAGTAGCTTGTAGTGCTGGCGTCCTTGGTGTGGGAGCAATCCCTGGACGTTTTGAATTTTGGAGCCGGCGTCGGGCCGAAACGAGGCGGCGAGCGGGAGCGAACGTCGGGGGTTTTGAGAGAGTAGTCAAGGCCGGAGGCCCAGTGTTGGTGTGGCTGTGAATGCATTGCCATGGGAGGGTGAGGACCAGCAGTGAAGTTGTAGTGCTGGCGTCCTTGGTGTGGGAGCAATCCCTGGACGTTTTCAATTTTGGAGCTGGCGTCGGGCCGAAACGAGGCGGCGAGCGGGAGCGAACGTCGGGGGTTTTGAGAGAGTAGTCAAGGCCGGAGGCCCAGTGTTGGTGTGGCTGTGAATGCATTGCCATGGGAGGGTGAGGACCAGCAGTAAGTTGTAGTGCTGGCGTCCTTGGTGTTGGAGCAATCCCTGGACGTTTTCAATTTTGGAGCTGGCGTCGGGCCGAAATGAGGCGGCGAGCGGGAGCGAACGTCGGGGGTTTTGAGAGAGTAGTCAAGGCCGGAGGCCCAGTGTTGGTGTGGCTGTGAATGCGTTGCCATGGGAGGGTGAGGAGCAGCAGTAGCTTGTAGTGCTGGCGTCCTTGGTGTGGGAGCAATCCCTGGACGTTTTGAATTTTGGAGCCGGCGTCGGGCCGAAACGAGGCGGCGAGCGGGAGCGAACGTCGGGGGTTTTGAGAGAGTAGTCAAGGCCGGAGGCCCAGTGTTGGTGTGGCTGTGAATGCATTGCCATGGGAGGGTGAGGACCAGCAGTAAGTTGTAGTGCTGGCGTCCTTGGTGTTGGAGCAATCCCTGGACGTTTTCAATTTTGGAGCTGGCGTCGGGCCGAAATGAGGCGGCGAGCGGGAGCGAACGTCGGGGGTTTTGAGAGAGTAGTCAAGGGCGGAGGCCCAGTGTTGGTGTGGCTGTGAATGCGTTGCCATGGGAGGGTGAGGAGCAGCAGTAGCTTGTAGTGCTGGCGTCCTTGGTGTGGGAGCAATCCCTGGACGTTTTCAATTTTGGAGCTGGCGTCGGGCCGAAATGAGGCGGCGAGTGGGAGCGAACGTCGGGGGTTTTGAGAGAGTAGTCAAGGCCGGAGGCCCAGTGTTGGTGTGGCTGTGAATGCGTTGCCATGGGAGGGTGAGGACCAGCAGTAAGTTGTAGTGCTGGCGTCCTTGGTGTTGGAGCTATCCCTGGACGTTTTCAATTTTGGAGCCGGCGTCGGGCCGAAACGAGGCGGCGAGCGGGAGCGAACGTCGGGGGTTTTGAGAGAGTAGTCAAGGGCGGAGGCCCAGTGTTGGTGTGGCTGTGAATGCGTTGCCATGGGAGGGTGAGGAGCAGCAGTAGCTTGTAGTGCTGGCGTCCTTGGTGTGGGAGCAATCCCTGGACGTTTTCAATTTTGGAGCTGGCGTCGGGCCGAAATGAGGCGGCGAGCGGGAGCGAACGTCGGGGGTTTTGAGAGAGTAGTCAAGGCCGGAGGCCCAGTGTTGGTGTGGCTGTGAATGCGTTGCCATGGGAGGGTGAGGAGCAGCAGTAGCTTGTAGTGCTGGCGTCCTTGGTGTGGGAGCAATCCCTGGACGTTTTGAATTTTGGAGCCGGCGTCGGGCCGAAACGAGGCGGCGAGCGGGAGCGAACGTCGGGGGTTTTGAGAGAGTAGTCAAGGCCGGAGGCCCAGTGTTGGTGTGGCTGTGAATGCATTGCCATGGGAGGGTGAGGACCAGCAGTAAGTTGTAGTGCTGGCGTCCTTGGTGTGGGAGCAATCCCTGGACGTTTTCAATTTTGGAGCTGGCGTCGGGCCGAAATGAGGCGGCGAGCGGGAGCGAACGTCGGGGGTTTTGAGAGAGTAGTCAAGGCCGGAGGCCCAGTGTTGGTGTGGCTGTGAATGCGTTGCCATGGGAGGGTGAGGAGCAGCAGTAGCTTGTAGTGCTGGCGTCCTTGGTGTGGGAGCAATCCCTGGACGTTTTCAATTTTGGAGCTGGCGTCGGGCCGAAATGAGGCGGCGAGTGGGAGCGAACGTCGGGGGTTTTGAGAGAGTAGTCAAGGCCGGAGGCCCAGTGTTGGTGTGGCTGTGAATGCGTTGCCATGGGAGGGTGAGGACCAGCAGTAAGTTGTAGTGCTGGCGTCCTTGGTGTTGGAGCTATCCCTGGACGTTTTCAATTTTGGAGCCGGCGTCGGGCCGAAACGAGGCGGCGAGCGGGAGCGAACGTCGGGGGTTTTGAGAGAGTAGTCAAGGCCGGAGGCCCAGTGTTGGTGTGGCTGTGAATGCGTTGCCATGGGAGGGTGAGGAGCAGCAGTAGCTTGTAGTGCTGGCGTCCTTGGTGTGGGAGCAATCCCTGGACGTTTTCAATTTTGGAGCCGGCGTCGGGCCGAAACGAGGCGGCGAGCGGGAGCGAACGTCGGGGGTTTTGAGAGAGTAGTCAAGGGCAGAGGCCCAGTGTTGGTGTGGCTGTGAATGCATTGCCATGACAGGGTGAGGACCAGCAGTGGCTTGTAGCGCTGGCGTCCTTGGTGTTGGAGCAATCCCTGGACGTTTTCAATTTTGGAGCTGGCGTCGGGCCGAAATGAGGCGTCGAGCGGGAGCGAACGTCGGGGGTTTTGAGAGAGTAGTCAAGGCCGGAGGCCCAGTGTTGGTGTGGCTGTGAATGCGTTGCCATGACAGGGTGAGGAGCAGCAGTAAGTTGTAGTGCTGGCGTCCTTGGTGTGGGAGCAATCCCTGGACGTTTTCAATTTTGGAGCCGGCATCGGGCCGAAATGAGGCGGCGAGTGGGAGCGAACGTCGGGGGTTTTGAGAGAGTAGTCAAGGGCGGAGGCCCAGTGTTGGTGTGGCTGTGAATGCGTTGCCATGGGAGGGTGAGGAGCAGCAGTAGCTTGTAGTGCTGGCGTCCTTGGTGTGGGAGCAATCCCTGGACGTTTTCAATTTTGGAGCTGGCGTCGGGCCGAAACGAGGCGGCGAGCGGGAGCGAACGTCGGGGGTTTTGAGAGAGTAGTCAAGGCCGGAGGCCCAGTGTTGGTGTGGCTGTGAATGCATTGCCATGGGAGGGTGAGGACCAGCAGTAAGTTGTAGTGCTGGCGTCCTTGGTGTTGGAGCAATCCCTGGACGTTTTCAATTTTGGAGCTGGCGTCGGGCCGAAATGAGGCGGCGAGCGGGAGCGAACGTCGGGGGTTTTGAGAGAGTAGTCAAGGCCGGAGGCCCAGTGTTGGTGTGGCTGTGAATGCGTTGCCATGGGAGGGTGAGGAGCAGCAGTAGCTTGTAGTGCTGGCGTCCTTGGTGTGGGAGCAATCCCTGGACGTTTTGAATTTTGGAGCCGGCGTCGGGCCGAAACGAGGCGGCGAGCGGGAGCGAACGTCGGGGGTTTTGAGAGAGTAGTCAAGGCCGGAGGCCCAGTGTTGGTGTGGCTGTGAATGCATTGCCATGGGAGGGTGAGGACCAGCAGTAAGTTGTAGTGCTGGCGTCCTTGGTGTTGGAGCAATCCCTGGACGTTTTCAATTTTGGAGCTGGCGTCGGGCCGAAATGAGGCGGCGAGCGGGAGCGAACGTCGGGGGTTTTGAGAGAGTAGTCAAGGGCGGAGGCCCAGTGTTGGTGTGGCTGTGAATGCGTTGCCATGGGAGGGTGAGGAGCAGCAGTAGCTTGTAGTGCTGGCGTCCTTGGTGTGGGAGCAATCCCTGGACGTTTTCAATTTTGGAGCTGGCGTCGGGCCGAAATGAGGCGGCGAGTGGGAGCGAACGTCGGGGGTTTTGAGAGAGTAGTCAAGGCCGGAGGCCCAGTGTTGGTGTGGCTGTGAATGCGTTGCCATGGGAGGGTGAGGACCAGCAGTAAGTTGTAGTGCTGGCGTCCTTGGTGTTGGAGCTATCCCTGGACGTTTTCAATTTTGGAGCCGGCGTCGGGCCGAAACGAGGCGGCGAGCGGGAGCGAACGTCGGGGGTTTTGAGAGAGTAGTCAAGGGCGGAGGCCCAGTGTTGGTGTGGCTGTGAATGCGTTGCCATGGGAGGGTGAGGAGCAGCAGTAGCTTGTAGTGCTGGCGTCCTTGGTGTGGGAGCAATCCCTGGACGTTTTCAATTTTGGAGCTGGCGTCGGGCCGAAATGAGGCGGCGAGCGGGAGCGAACGTCGGGGGTTTTGAGAGAGTAGTCAAGGCCGGAGGCCCAGTGTTGGTGTGGCTGTGAATGCGTTGCCATGGGAGGGTGAGGAGCAGCAGTAGCTTGTAGTGCTGGCGTCCTTGGTGTGGGAGCAATCCCTGGACGTTTTCAATTTTGGAGCCGGCGTCGGGCCGAAACGAGGCGGCGAGCGGGAGCGAACGTCGGGGGTTTTGAGAGAGTAGTCAAGGCCGGAGGCCCAGTGTTGGTGTGGCTGTGAATGCATTGCCATGGGAGGGTGAGGACCAGCAGTAAGTTGTAGTGCTGGCGTCCTTGGTGTGGGAGCAATCCCTGGACGTTTTCAATTTTGGAGCTGGCGTCGGGCCGAAATGAGGCGGCGAGCGGGAGCGAACGTCGGGGGTTTTGAGAGAGTAGTCAAGGCCGGAGGCCCAGTGTTGGTGTGGCTGTGAATGCGTTGCCATGGGAGGGTGAGGAGCAGCAGTAGCTTGTAGTGCTGGCGTCCTTGGTGTGGGAGCAATCCCTGGACGTTTTCAATTTTGGAGCTGGCGTCGGGCCGAAATGAGGCGGCGAGTGGGAGCGAACGTCGGGGGTTTTGAGAGAGTAGTCAAGGCCGGAGGCCCAGTGTTGGTGTGGCTGTGAATGCGTTGCCATGGGAGGGTGAGGACCAGCAGTAAGTTGTAGTGCTGGCGTCCTTGGTGTTGGAGCTATCCCTGGACGTTTTCAATTTTGGAGCCGGCGTCGGGCCGAAACGAGGCGGCGAGCGGGAGCGAACGTCGGGGGTTTTGAGAGAGTAGTCAAGGCCGGAGGCCCAGTGTTGGTGTGGCTGTGAATGCGTTGCCATGGGAGGGTGAGGAGCAGCAGTAGCTTGTAGTGCTGGCGTCCTTGGTGTGGGAGCAATCCCTGGACGTTTTCAATTTTGGAGCTGGCGTCGGGCCGAAATGAGGCGTCGAGCGGGAGCGAACGTCGGGGGTTTTGAGAGAGTAGTCAAGGGCAGAGGCCCAGTGTTGGTGTGGCTGTGAATGCGTTGCCATGGGAGGGTGAGGAGCAGCAGTAGCTTGTAGTGCTGGCGTCCTTGGTGTGGGAGCAATCCCTGGACGTTTTGAATTTTGGAGCCGGCGTCGGGCCGAAATGAGGCGGCGAGTGGGAGCGAACGTCGGGGGTTTTGAGAGAGTAGTCAAGGGCGGAGGCCCAGTGTTGGTGTGGCTGTGAATGCGTTGCCATGGGAGGGTGAGGAGCAGCAGTAGCTTGTAGTGCTGGCGTCCTTGGTGTGGGAGCAATCCCTGGACGTTTTCAATTTTGGAGCCGGCGTCGGGCCGAAACGAGGCGGCGAGCGGGAGCGAACGTCGGGGGTTTTGAGAGAGTAGTCAAGGCCGGAGGCCCAGTGTTGGTGTGGCTGTGAATGCATTGCCATGGGAGGGTGAGGACCAGCAGTGAAGTTGTAGTGCTGGCGTCCTTGGTGTGGGAGCAATCCCTGGACGTTTTCAATTTTGGAGCTGGCGTCGGGCCGAAATGAGGCGGCGAGCGGGAGCGAACGTCGGGGGTTTTGAGAGAGTAGTCAAGGGCGGAGGCCCAGTGTTGGTGTGGCTGTGAATGCGTTGCCATGGCAGGGTGAGGAGCAGCAGTAGCTTGTAGTGCTGGCGTCCTTGGTGTGGGAGCAATCCCTGGACGTTTTCAATTTTGGAGCTGGCGTCGGGCCGAAACGAGGCGGCGAGCGGGAGCGAACGTCGGGGGTTTTGAGAGAGTAGTCAAGGCTGGAGGCCCAGTGTTGGTGTGGCTGTGAATGCGTTGCCATGGGAGGGTGAGGAGCAGCAGTAGCTTGTAGTGCTGGCGTCCTTGGTGTGGGAGCAATCCCTGGACGTTTTGAATTTTGGAGCCGGCGTCGGGCCGAAACGAGGCGGCGAGCGGGAGCGAACGTCGGGGGTTTTGAGAGAGTAGTCAAGGCCGGAGGCCCAGTGTTGGTGTGGCTGTGAATGCATTGCCATGGGAGGGTGAGGACCAGCAGTAAGTTGTAGTGCTGGCGTCCTTGGTGTGGGAGCAATCCCTGGACGTTTTCAATTTTGGAGCTGGCGTCGGGCCGAAATGAGGCGGCGAGCGGGAGCGAACGTCGGGGGTTTTGAGAGAGTAGTCAAGGCCGGAGGCCCAGTGTTGGTGTGGCTGTGAATGCGTTGCCATGGCAGGGTGAGGAGCAGCAGTAGCTTGTAGTGCTGGCGTCCTTGGTGTGGGAGCAATCCCTGGACGTTTTCAATTTTGGAGCTGGCGTCGGGCCGAAATGAGGCGGCGAGTGGGAGCGAACGTCGGGGGTTTTGAGAGAGTAGTCAAGGCCGGAGGCCCAGTGTTGGTGTGGCTGTGAATGCGTTGCCATGGGAGGGTGAGGACCAGCAGTAAGTTGTAGTGCTGGCGTCCTTGGTGTTGGAGCTATCCCTGGACGTTTTCAATTTTGGAGCCGGCGTCGGGCCGAAACGAGGCGGCGAGCGGGAGCGAACGTCGGGGGTTTTGAGAGAGTAGTCAAGGCCGGAGGCCCAGTGTTGGTGTGGCTGTGAATGCGTTGCCATGGGAGGGTGAGGAGCAGCAGTAGCTTGTAGTGCTGGCGTCCTTGGTGTGGGAGCAATCCCTGGACGTTTTCAATTTTGGAGCTGGCGTCGGGCCGAAATGAGGCGTCGAGCGGGAGCGAACGTCGGGGGTTTTGAGAGAGTAGTCAAGGGCAGAGGCCCAGTGTTGGTGTGGCTGTGAATGCGTTGCCATGGGAGGGTGAGGAGCAGCAGTAGCTTGTAGTGCTGGCGTCCTTGGTGTGGGAGCAATCCCTGGACGTTTTGAATTTTGGAGCCGGCGTCGGGCCGAAATGAGGCGGCGAGTGGGAGCGAACGTCGGGGGTTTTGAGAGAGTAGTCAAGGGCGGAGGCCCAGTGTTGGTGTGGCTGTGAATGCGTTGCCATGGGAGGGTGAGGAGCAGCAGTAGCTTGTAGTGCTGGCGTCCTTGGTGTGGGAGCAATCCCTGGACGTTTTCAATTTTGGAGCTGGCGTCGGGCCGAAACGAGGCGGCGAGCGGGAGCGAACGTCGGGGGTTTTGAGAGAGTAGTCAAGGCCGGAGGCCCAGTGTTGGTGTGGCTGTGAATGCATTGCCATGGGAGGGTGAGGACCAGCAGTAAGTTGTAGTGCTGGCGTCCTTGGTGTTGGAGCAATCCCTGGACGTTTTCAATTTTGGAGCTGGCGTCGGGCCGAAATGAGGCGGCGAGCGGGAGCGAACGTCGGGGGTTTTGAGAGAGTAGTCAAGGGCAGAGGCCCAGTGTTGGTGTGGCTGTGAATGCGTTGCCATGACAGGGTAAGGACCAGCAGTAGCTTGTAGTGCTGGCGTCCTTGGTGTGGGAGCAATCCCTGGACGTTTTCAATTTTGGAGCCGGCGTCGGGCTGAAACGAGGCGGCGAGCGGGAGCGAACGTCGGGGGTTTTGAGAGAGTAGTCAAGGGCGGAGGCCCAGTGTTGGTGTGGCTGTGAATGCGTTGCCATGGGAGGGTGAGGAGCAGCAGTAGCTTGTAGCGCTGGCGTCCTTGGTGTGGGAGCAATCCCTGGACGTTTTCAATTTTGGAGCTGGCGTCGGGCCGAAATGAGGCGGCGAGCGGGAGCGAACGTCGGGGGTTTTGAGAGAGTAGTCAAGGGCAGAGGCCCAGTGTTGGTGTGGCTGTGAATGCGTTGCCATGGGAGGGTGAGGAGCAGCAGTAAGTTGTAGTGCTGGCGTCCTTGGTGTGGGAGCAATCCCTGGACGTTTTCAATTTTGGAGCCGGCGTCGGGCCGAAACGAGGCGGCGAGCGGGAGCGAACGTCGGGGGTTTTGAGAGAGTAGTCAAGGCCGGAGGCCCAGTGTTGGTGTGGCTGTGAATGCGTTGCCATGGGAGGGTGAGGAGCAGCAGTAGCTTGTAGTGCTGGTGTCCTTGGTGTGGGAGCAATCCCTGGACGTTTTGAATTTTGGAGCCGGCGTCGGGCCGAAATGAGGCGGCGAGCGGGAGCGAACGTCGGGGGTTTTGAGAGAGTAGTCAAGGCCGGAGGCCCAGTGTTGGTGTGGCTGTGAATGCGTTGCCATGGGAGGGTGAGGAGCAGCAGTAGCTTGTAGTGCTGGCGTCCTTGGTGTGGGAGCAATCCCTGGACGTTTTGAATTTTGGAGCCGGCGTCGGGCCGAAACGAGGCGGCGAGCGGGAGCGAACGTCGGGGGTTTTGAGAGAGTAGTCAAGGCCGGAGGCCCAGTGTTGGTGTGGCTGTGAATGCATTGCCATGGGAGGGTGAGGAGCAGCAGTAGCTTGTAGTGCTGGTGTCCTTGGTGTGGGAGCAATCCCTGGACGTTTTGAATTTTGGAGCCGGCGTCGGGCCGAAATGAGGCGGCGAGCGGGAGCGAACGTCGGGGGTTTTGAGAGAGTAGTCAAGGCCGGAGGCCCAGTGTTGGTGTGGCTGTGAATGCGTTGCCATGGGAGGGTGAGGAGCAGCAGTAGCTTGTAGTGCTGGTGTCCTTGGTGTGGGAGCAATCCCTGGACGTTTTGAATTTTGGAGCCGGCGTCGGGCCGAAATGAGGCGGCGAGCGGGAGCGAACGTCGGGGGTTTTGAGAGAGTAGTCAAGGCCGGAGGCCCAGTGTTGGTGTGGCTGTGAATGCGTTGCCATGGGAGGGTGAGGAGCAGCAGTAGCTTGTAGTGCTGGCGTCCTTGGTGTGGGAGCAATCCCTGGACGTTTTGAATTTTGGAGCCGGCGTCGGGCCGAAACGAGGCGGCGAGCGGGAGCGAACGTCGGGGGTTTTGAGAGAGTAGTCAAGGCCGGAGGCCCAGTGTTGGTGTGGCTGTGAATGCATTGCCATGGGAGGGTGAGGACCAGCAGTAAGTTGTAGTGCTGGCGTCCTTGGTGTGGGAGCAATCCCTGGACGTTTTCAATTTTGGAGCTGGCGTCGGGCCGAAACGAGGCGGCGAGCGGGAGCGAACGTCGGGGGTTTTGAGAGAGTAGTCAAGGCCGGAGGCCCAGTGTTGGTGTGGCTGTGAATGCGTTGCCATGGGAGGGTGAGGAGCAGCAGTAGCTTGTAGTGCTGGCGTCCTTGGTGTGGGAGCAATCCCTGGACGTTTTCAATTTTGGAGCTGGCGTCGGGCCGAAATGAGGCGGCGAGTGGGAGCGAACGTCGGGGGTTTTGAGAGAGTAGTCAAGGGCGGAGGCCCAGTGTTGGTGTGGCTGTGAATGCGTTGCCATGACAGGGTGAGGAGCAGCAGTAGCTTGTAGTGCTGGCGTCCTTGGTGTGGGAGCAATCCCTGGACGTTTTCAATTTCGGAGCCGGCGTCGGGCCGAAACGAGGCGGCGAGCGGGAGCGAACGTCGGGGGTTTTGAGAGAGTAGTCAAGGCCGGAGGCCCAGTGTTGGTGTGGCTGTGAATGCGTTGCCATGGGAGGGTGAGGAGCAGCAGTAGCTTGTAGTGCTGGCGTCCTTGGTGTGGGAGCAATCCCTGGACGTTTTCAATTTTGGAGCTGGCGTCGGGCCGAAATGAGGCGTCGAGCGGGAGCGAACGTCGGGGGTTTTGAGAGAGTAGTCAAGGGCAGAGGCCCAGTGTTGGTGTGGCTGTGAATGCGTTGCCATGGGAGGGTGAGGAGCAGCAGTAGCTTGTAGTGCTGGCGTCCTTGGTGTGGGAGCAATCCCTGGACGTTTTGAATTTTGGAGCCGGCGTCGGGCCGAAATGAGGCGGCGAGTGGGAGCGAACGTCGGGGGTTTTGAGAGAGTAGTCAAGGGCGGAGGCCCAGTGTTGGTGTGGCTGTGAATGCGTTGCCATGGGAGGGTGAGGAGCAGCAGTAGCTTGTAGTGCTGGCGTCCTTGGTGTGGGAGCAATCCCTGGACGTTTTCAATTTTGGAGCTGGCGTCGGGCCGAAACGAGGCGGCGAGCGGGAGCGAACGTCGGGGGTTTTGAGAGAGTAGTCAAGGGCAGAGGCCCAGTGTTGGTGTGGCTGTCAATGCGTTGCCATGGGAGGGTGAGGAGCAGCAGTAGCTTGTAGTGCTGGCGTCCTTGGTGTGGGAGCAATCCCTGGACGTTTTGAATTTTGGAGCCGGCGTCGGGCCGAAACGAGGCGGCGAGCGGGAGCGAACGTCGGGGGTTTTGAGAGAGTAGTCAAGGCCGGAGGCCCAGTGTTGGTGTGGCTGTGAATGCATTGCCATGGGAGGGTGAGGACCAGCAGTGAAGTTGTAGTGCTGGCGTCCTTGGTGTGGGAGCAATCCCTGGACGTTTTCAATTTTGGAGCTGGCGTCGGGCCGAAATGAGGCGGCGAGCGGGAGCGAACGTCGGGGGTTTTGAGAGAGTAGTCAAGGGCGGAGGCCCAGTGTTGGTGTGGCTGTGAATGCGTTGCCATGGCAGGGTGAGGAGCAGCAGTAGCTTGTAGTGCTGGCGTCCTTGGTGTGGGAGCAATCCCTGGACGTTTTCAATTTTGGAGCTGGCGTCGGGCCGAAACGAGGCGGCGAGCGGGAGCGAACGTCGGGGGTTTTGAGAGAGTAGTCAAGGCTGGAGGCCCAGTGTTGGTGTGGCTGTGAATGCGTTGCCATGGGAGGGTGAGGAGCAGCAGTAGCTTGTAGTGCTGGCGTCCTTGGTGTGGGAGCAATCCCTGGACGTTTTGAATTTTGGAGCCGGCGTCGGGCCGAAACGAGGCGGCGAGCGGGAGCGAACGTCGGGGGTTTTGAGAGAGTAGTCAAGGCCGGAGGCCCAGTGTTGGTGTGGCTGTGAATGCATTGCCATGGGAGGGTGAGGACCAGCAGTAAGTTGTAGTGCTGGCGTCCTTGGTGTGGGAGCAATCCCTGGACGTTTTCAATTTTGGAGCTGGCGTCGGGCCGAAATGAGGCGGCGAGCGGGAGCGAACGTCGGGGGTTTTGAGAGAGTAGTCAAGGCCGGAGGCCCAGTGTTGGTGTGGCTGTGAATGCGTTGCCATGGCAGGGTGAGGAGCAGCAGTAGCTTGTAGTGCTGGCGTCCTTGGTGTGGGAGCAATCCCTGGACGTTTTCAATTTTGGAGCTGGCGTCGGGCCGAAATGAGGCGGCGAGTGGGAGCGAACGTCGGGGGTTTTGAGAGAGTAGTCAAGGCCGGAGGCCCAGTGTTGGTGTGGCTGTGAATGCGTTGCCATGGGAGGGTGAGGACCAGCAGTAAGTTGTAGTGCTGGCGTCCTTGGTGTTGGAGCTATCCCTGGACGTTTTCAATTTTGGAGCCGGCGTCGGGCCGAAACGAGGCGGCGAGCGGGAGCGAACGTCGGGGGTTTTGAGAGAGTAGTCAAGGCCGGAGGCCCAGTGTTGGTGTGGCTGTGAATGCGTTGCCATGGGAGGGTGAGGAGCAGCAGTAGCTTGTAGTGCTGGCGTCCTTGGTGTGGGAGCAATCCCTGGACGTTTTCAATTTTGGAGCTGGCGTCGGGCCGAAATGAGGCGGCGAGCGGGAGCGAACGTCGGGGGTTTTGAGAGAGTAGTCAAGGGCGGAGGCCCAGTGTTGGTGTGGCTGTGAATGCGTTGCCATGGGAGGGTGAGGAGCAGCAGTAGCTTGTAGTGCTGGCGTCCTTGGTGTGGGAGCAATCCCTGGACGTTTTCAATTTTGGAGCTGGCGTCGGGCCGAAACGAGGCGGCGAGCGGGAGCGAACGTCGGGGGTTTTGAGAGAGTAGTCAAGGCCGGAGGCCCAGTGTTGGTGTGGCTGTGAATGCATTGCCATGGGAGGGTGAGGACCAGCAGTAAGTTGTAGTGCTGGCGTCCTTGGTGTTGGAGCAATCCCTGGACGTTTTCAATTTTGGAGCTGGCGTCGGGCCGAAATGAGGCGGCGAGCGGGAGCGAACGTCGGGGGTTTTGAGAGAGTAGTCAAGGGCAGAGGCCCAGTGTTGGTGTGGCTGTGAATGCGTTGCCATGACAGGGTAAGGACCAGCAGTAGCTTGTAGTGCTGGCGTCCTTGGTGTGGGAGCAATCCCTGGACGTTTTCAATTTTGGAGCCGGCGTCGGGCTGAAACGAGGCGGCGAGCGGGAGCGAACGTCGGGGGTTTTGAGAGAGTAGTCAAGGGCGGAGGCCCAGTGTTGGTGTGGCTGTGAATGCGTTGCCATGGGAGGGTGAGGAGCAGCAGTAGCTTGTAGCGCTGGCGTCCTTGGTGTGGGAGCAATCCCTGGACGTTTTCAATTTTGGAGCTGGCGTCGGGCCGAAATGAGGCGGCGAGCGGGAGCGAACGTCGGGGGTTTTGAGAGAGTAGTCAAGGGCAGAGGCCCAGTGTTGGTGTGGCTGTGAATGCGTTGCCATGGGAGGGTGAGGAGCAGCAGTAAGTTGTAGTGCTGGCGTCCTTGGTGTGGGAGCAATCCCTGGACGTTTTCAATTTTGGAGCCGGCGTCGGGCCGAAACGAGGCGGCGAGCGGGAGCGAACGTCGGGGGTTTTGAGAGAGTAGTCAAGGCCGGAGGCCCAGTGTTGGTGTGGCTGTGAATGCGTTGCCATGGGAGGGTGAGGAGCAGCAGTAGCTTGTAGTGCTGGTGTCCTTGGTGTGGGAGCAATCCCTGGACGTTTTGAATTTTGGAGCCGGCGTCGGGCCGAAATGAGGCGGCGAGCGGGAGCGAACGTCGGGGGTTTTGAGAGAGTAGTCAAGGCCGGAGGCCCAGTGTTGGTGTGGCTGTGAATGCGTTGCCATGGGAGGGTGAGGAGCAGCAGTAGCTTGTAG
The DNA here is from genome assembly GCA_031468815.1 of Morus bassanus. Classification (NCBI taxonomy): domain Eukaryota; kingdom Metazoa; phylum Chordata; class Aves; order Suliformes; family Sulidae; genus Morus; species Morus bassanus. The sequence goes on from CM062589.1 coordinate 213,502, forward strand.
TGCTGGCGTCCTTGGTGTGGGAGCAATCCCTGGACGTTTTGAATTTTGGAGCCGGCGTCGGGCCGAAATGAGGCGGCGAGCGGGAGTGAACGTCGGGGGTTTTGAGAGAGTAGTCAAGGGCAGAGGCCCAGTGTTGGTGTGGCTGTGAATGCGTTGCCATGGGAGGGTGAGGACCAGCAGTAGCTTGTAGTGCTGGCGTCCTTGGTGTGGGAGCAATGCCTGGACGTTTTCAATTTTGGAGCCGGCGTCGGGTCGAAACGAGGCGGCGAGCGGGAGCGAACGTCGGGGGTTTTGAGAGAGTAGTCAAGGCCGGAGGCCCAGTGTTGGTGTGGCTGTGAATGCGTTGCCATGGGAGGGTGAGGACCAGCAGTAAGTTGTAGTGCTGGCGTCCTTGGTGTTGGAGCAATCCCTGGACGTTTTCAATTTTGGAGCCGGCGTGGGGCCGAAACGAGGCGGCGAGCGGGAGCGAACGTCGGGGGTTTTGAGAGAGTAGTCAAGGCCGGAGGCCCAGTGTTGGTGTGGCTGTGAATGCGTTGCCATGGGAGGGTGAGGAGCAGCAGTAGCTTGTAGTGCTGGCGTCCTTGGTGTGGGAGCAATCCCTGGACGTTTTCAATTTTGGAGCCGGCGTCGGGCCGAAACGAGGCGGCGAGCGGGAGCGAACGTCGGGGGTTTTGAGAGAGTAGTCAAGGCCGGAGGCCCAGTGTTGGTGTGGCTGTGAATGCGTTGCCATGGGAGGGTGAGGAGCAGCAGTAGCTTGTAGTGCTGGCGTCCTTGGTGTGGGAGCAATCCCTGGACGTTTTCAATTTTGGAGCTGGCGTCGGGCCGAAATGAGGCGGCGAGCGGGAGCGAACGTCGGGGGTTTTGAGAGAGTAGTCAAGGGCAGAGGCCCAGTGTTGGTGTGGCTGTGAATGCGTTGCCATGGGAGGGTGAGGAGCAGCAGTAGCTTGTAGTGCTGGCGTCCTTGGTGTGGGAGCAATCCCTGGACGTTTTCAATTTTGGAGCTGGCGTCGGGCCGAAACGAGGCGGCGAGCGGGAGCGAACGTCGGGGGTTTTGAGAGAGTAGTCAAGGCCGGAGGCCCAGTGTTGGTGTGGCTGTGAATGCGTTGCCATGGGAGGGTGAGGAGCAGCAGTAGCTTGTAGTGCTGGCGTCCTTGGTGTGGGAGCAATCCCTGGACGTTTTGAATTTTGGAGCCGGCGTCGGGCCGAAACGAGGCGGCGAGCGGGAGCGAACGTCGGGGGTTTTGAGAGAGTAGTCAAGGCCGGAGGCCCAGTGTTGGTGTGGCTGTGAATGCGTTGCCATGGCAGGGTGAGGAGCAGCAGTAGCTTGTAGTGCTGGCGTCCTTGGTGTGGGAGCAATCCCTGGACGTTTTGAATTTTGGAGCTGGCGTCGGGCCGAAATGAGGCGGCGAGCGGGAGCGAACGTCGCGGGTTTTGAGAGAGTAGTCAAGGGCAGAGGCCCAGTGTTGGTGTGGCTGTGAATGCGTTGCCATGGCAGGGTGAGGACCAGCAGTAAGTTGTAGTGCTGGCGTCCTTGGTGTTGGAGCAATCCCTGGACGTTTTCAATTTTGGAGCTGGCGTCGGGCCGAAATGAGGCGGCCAGCGGGAGCGAACGTCGGGGGTTTTGAGAGAGTAGTCAAGGGCGGAGGCCCAGTGTTGGTGTGGCTGTGAATGCGTTGCCATGACAGGGTGAGGAGCAGCAGTAGCTTGTAGTGCTGGCGTCCTTGGTGTGGGAGCAATCCCTGGACGTTTTCAATTTCGGAGCCGGCGTCGGGCCGAAACGAGGCGGCGAGCGGGAGCGAACGTCGGGGGTTTTGAGAGAGTAGTCAAGGCCGGAGGCCCAGTGTTGGTGTGGCTGTGAATGCGTTGCCATGGGAGGGTGAGGAGCAGCAGTAGCTTGTAGTGCTGGCGTCCTTGGTGTGGGAGCAATCCCTGGACGTTTTCAATTTTGGAGCTGGCGTCGGGCCGAAATGAGGCGGCGAGCGGGAGCGAACGTCGGGGGTTTTGAGAGAGTAGTCAAGGCCGGAGGCCCAGTGTTGGTGTGGCTGTGAATGCGTTGCCATGGGAGGGTGAGGAGCAGCAGTAGCTTGTAGTGCTGGCGTCCTTGGTGTGGGAGCAATCCCTGGACGTTTTCAATTTTGGAGCTGGCGTCGGGCCGAAATGAGGCGGCGAGTGGGAGCGAACGTCGGGGGTTTTGAGAGAGTAGTCAAGGCCGGAGGCCCAGTGTTGGTGTGGCTGTGAATGCGTTGCCATGGGAGGGTGAGGAGCAGCAGTAGCTTGTAGTGCTGGCGTCCTTGGTGTTGGAGCTATCCCTGGACGTTTTGAATTTTGGAGCCGGCGTCGGGCCGAAACGAGGCGGCGAGCGGGAGCGAACGTCGGGGGTTTTGAGAGAGTAGTCAAGGGCAGAGGCCCAGTGTTGTTGTGGCTGTGAATGCGTTGCCATGGGAGGGTGAGGAGCAGCAGTAGCTTGTAGTGCTGGCGTCCTTGGTGTGGGAGCAATCCCTGGACGTTTTGAATTTTGGAGCCGGCGTCGGGCCGAAACGAGGCGGCGAGCGGGAGCGAACGTCGGGGGTTTTGAGAGAGTAGTCAAGGCCGGAGGCCCAGTGTTGGTGTGGCTGTGAATGCGTTGCCATGGGAGGGTGAGGAGCAGCAGTAGCTTGTAGTGCTGGCGTCCTTGGTGTGGGAGCAATCCCTGGACGTTTTCAATTTTGGAGCTGGCGTCGGGCCGAAATGAGGCGTCGAGCGGGAGCGAACGTCGGGGGTTTTGAGAGAGTAGTCAAGGGCAGAGGCCCAGTGTTGGTGTGGCTGTGAATGCGTTGCCATGGGAGGGTGAGGAGCAGCAGTAAGTTGTAGTGCTGGCGTCCTTGGTGTGGGAGCAATCCCTGGACGTTTTCAATTTTGGAGCCGGCATCGGGCCGAAATGAGGCGGCGAGTGGGAGCGAACGTCGGGGGTTTTGAGAGAGTAGTCAAGGGCGGAGGCCCAGTGTTGGTGTGGCTGTGAATGCGTTGCCATGGGAGGGTGAGGAGCAGCAGGAGCTTGTAGTGCTGGCGTCCTTGGTGTGGGAGCAATCCCTGGACGTTTTGAATTTTGGAGCCGGCGTCGGGCCGAAATGAGGCGGCCAGCGGGAGCGAACGTCGGGGGTTTTGAGAGAGTAGTCAAGGGCGGAGGCCCAGTGTTGGTGTGGCTGTGAATGCGTTGCCATGACAGGGTGAGGAGCAGCAGTAGCTTGTAGTGCTGGCGTCCTTGGTGTGGGAGCAATCCCTGGACGTTTTCAATTTCGGAGCCGGCGTCGGGCCGAAACGAGGCGGCGAGCGGGAGCGAACGTCGGGGGTTTTGAGAGAGTAGTCAAGGGCGGAGGCCCAGTGTTGGTGTGGCTGTGAATGCGTTGCCATGGGAGGGTGAGGAGCAGCAGTAGCTTGTAGTGCTGGCGTCCTTGGTGTGGGAGCAATCCCTGGACGTTTTCAATTTTGGAGCCGGCGTCGGGCCGAAACGAGGCGGCGAGCGGGAGCGAACGTCGGGGGTTTTGAGAGAGTAGTCAAGGGCGGAGGCCCAGTGTTGGTGTGGCTGTGAATGCATTGCCATGGGAGGGTGAGGACCAGCAGTAAGTTGTAGTGCTGGCGTCCTTGGTGTGGGAGCAATCCCTGGACGTTTTCAATTTTGGAGCTGGCGTCGGGCCGAAATGAGGCGGCGAGTGGGAGCGAACGTCGGGGGTTTTGAGAGAGTAGTCAAGGCCGGAGGCCCAGTGTTGGTGTGGCTGTGAATGCGTTGCCATGGGAGGGTGAGGACCAGCAGTAAGTTGTAGTGCTGGCGTCCTTGGTGTTGGAGCTATCCCTGGACGTTTTCAATTTTGGAGCCGGCGTCGGGCCAAAACGAGGCGGCGAGTGGGAGCGAACGTCGGGGGTTTTGAGAGAGTAGTCAAGGGCAGAGGCCCAGTGTTGGTGTGGCTGTGAATGCGTTGCCATGGGAGGGTGAGGAGCAGCAGTAGCTTGTAGTGCTGGCGTCCTTGGTGTGGGAGCAATCCCTGGACGTTTTGAATTTTGGAGCCGGCGTCGGGCCGAAACGAGGCGGCGAGCGGGAGCGAACGTCGGGGGTTTTGAGAGAGTAGTCAAGGCCGGAGGCCCAGTGTTGGTGTGGCTGTGAATGCGTTGCCATGGGAGGGTGAGGAGCAGCAGTAGCTTGTAGTGCTGGCGTCCTTGGTGTGGGAGCAATCCCTGGACGTTTTCAATTTTGGAGCTGGCGTCAGGCCGAAATGAGGCGGCGAGCGGGAGCGAACGTCGGGGGTTTTGAGAGAGTAGTCAAGGGCGGAGGCCCAGTGTTGGTGTGGCTGTGAATGCGTTGCCATGGGAGGGTGAGGAGCAGCAGTAGCTTGTAGTGCTGGCGTCCTTGGTGTGGGAGCAATCCCTGGACGTTTTCAATTTTGGAGCCGGCGTCGGGCCGAAACGAGGCGGCGAGCGGGAGCGAACATCGGGGGTTTTGAGAGAGTAGTCAAGGGCAGAGGCCCAGTGTTGGTGTGGCTGTGAATGCGTTGCCATGGGAGGGTGAGGAGCAGCAGTAGCTTGTAGTGCTGGCGTCCTTGGTGTGGGAGCAATCCCTCGACGTTTTGAATTTTGGAGCCGGCGTCGGGCCGAAACGAGGCGGCGAGCGGGAGCGAACGTCGGGGGTTTTGAGAGAGTAGTCAAGGGCGGAGGCCCAGTGTTGGTGTGGCTGTGAATGCGTTGCCATGGGAGGGTGAGGAGCAGCAGTAGCTTGTAGTGCTGGCGTCCTTGGTGTGGGAGCAATCCCTGGACGTTTTCAATTTTGGAGCCGGCGTCGGGCTGAAACGAGGCGGCGAGCGGGAGCGAACATCGGGGGTTTTGAGAGAGTAGTCAAGGCCGGAGGCCCAGTGTTGGTGTGGCTGTGAATGCGTTGCCATGGGAGGATGAGGAGCAGCAGTAGCTTGTAGTGCTGGCGTCCTTGGTGTGGGAGCAATCCCTGGACGTTTTCAATTTTGGAGCCGGTGTCGGGCCGAAACGAGGCGGCGAGCAGGAGCGAACTTCGGGGGTTTTGAGAGAGTAGTCAAGGGCGGAGGCCCAGTGTTGGTGTGGCTGTGAATGCGTTGCCATGGGAGGGTGAGGAGCAGCAGTAGCTTGTAGTGCTGGCGTCCTTGGTGTGGGAGCAATCCCTGGACGTTTTGAATTTTGGAGCCGGCATCGGGCCGAAACGAGGCGGCGAGCGGGAGCGAACGTCGGGGGTTTTGAGAGAGTAGTCAAGGCCGGAGGCCCAGTGTTGGTGTGGCTGTGAATGCGTTGCCATGACAGGGTGAGGAGCAGCAGTAGCTTGTAGTGCTGGCGTCCTTGGTGTGGGAGCAATCCCTGGACGTTTTCAATTTCGGAGCCGGCGTCGGGCCGAAACGAGGCGGCGAGCGGGAGCGAACGTCGGGGGTTTTGAGAGAGTAGTCAAGGCCGGAGGCCCAGTGTTGGTGTGGTTGTGAATGCGTTGCCATGGGAGGGTGAGGAGCAGCAGTAGCTTGTAGTGCTGGCGTCCTTGGTGTGGGAGCAATCCCTGGACGTTTTGAATTTTGGAGCCGGCGTCGGGCCGAAACGAGGCGGCGAGCGGGAGCAAACGTCGGGGGTTTTGAGAGAGTAGTCAAGGCCGGAGGCCCAGTGTTGGTGTGGCTGTGAATGCGTTGCCATGGGAGGGTGAGGACCAGCAGTAAGTTGTAGTGCTGGCGTCCTTGGTGTTGGAGCAATCCCTGGACGTTTTCAATTTTGGAGCTGGCGTCGGGCCGAAATGAGGCGGCGAGCGGGAGCGAACGTCGGGGGTTTTGAGAGAGTAGTCAAGGGCAGAGGCCCAGTGTTGGTGTGGCTGTGAATGCGTTGCCATGGGAGGGTGAGGAGCAGCAGTAGCTTGTAGTGCTGGCGTCCTTGGTGTGGGAGCAATCCCTGGACGTTTTCAATTTTGGAGCTGGCGTCGGGCCGAAATGAGGCGGCGAGTGGGAGCGAACGTCGGGGGTTTTGAGAGAGTAGTCAAGGCCGGAGGCCCAGTGTTGGTGTGGCTGTGAATGCGTTGCCATGACAGGGTAAGGACCAGCAGTAGCTTGTAGTGCTGGCGTCCTTGGTGTGGGAGCAATCCCTGGACGTTTTCAATTTTGGAGCCGGCATCGGGCCGAAATGAGGCGGCGAGTGGGAGCGAACGTCGGGGGTTTTGAGAGAGTAGTCAAGGGCGGAGGCCCAGTGTTGGTGTGGCTGTGAATGCGTTGCCATGGGAGGGTGAGGAGCAGCAGTAGCTTGTAGTGCTGGCGTCCTTGGTGTGGGAGCAATCCCTGGACGTTTTGAATTTTGGAGCCGGCGTCGGGCCGAAACGAGGCGGCGAGCGGGAGCGAACGTCGGGGGTTTTGAGAGAGTAGTCAAGGGCAGAGGCCCAGTGTTGCTGTGGCTGTGAATGCGTTGCCATGGGAGGGTGAGGAGCAGCAGGAGCTTGTAGTGCTGGCGTCCTTGGTGTTGGAGCAATGCCTGGACGTTTTCAATTTTGGAGCTGGCGTCGGGCCGAAATGAGGCGGCGAGCGGGAGCGAACGTCGGGGGTTTTGAGAGAGTAGTCAAGGCCGAAGGCCCAGTGTTGGTGTGGCTGTGAATGCGTTGCCATGACAGGGTAAGGACCAGCAGTAGCTTGTAGTGCTGGCGTCCTTGGTGTGGGAGCAATCCCTGGACGTTTTCAATTTTGGAGCCGGCGTCGGGCTGAAACGAGGTGGCGAGCGGGAGCGAACGTCGGGGGTTTTGAGAGAGTAGTCAAGGGCGGAGGCCCAGTGTTGGTGTGGCTGTGAATGCGTTGCCATGGGAGGGTGAGGAGCAGCAGTAGCTTGTAGTGCTGGCGTCCTTGGTGTGGGAGCAATCCCTCGACGTTTTCAATTTTGGAGCCGGCGTCGGGCCGAAATGAGGCGGCCAGCGGGAGCGAACGTCGGGGGTTTTGAGAGAGTAGTCAAGGGCAGAGGCCCAGTGTTGGTGTGGCTGTGAATGCGTTGCCATGGGAGGGTGAGGAGCAGCAGTAGCTTGTAGTGCTGGCGTCCTTGGTGTTGGAGCAATCCCTGGACGTTTTCAATTTTGGAGCTGGCGTCGGGCCGAAATGAGGCGGCGAGCGGGAGCGAACATCGGGGGTTTTGAGAGAGTAGTCAAGGGCAGAGGCCCAGTGTTGGTGTGGCTGTGAATGCGTTGCCATGGGAGGGTGAGGAGCAGCAGTAGCTTGTAGTGCTGGCGTCCTTGGTGTGGGAGCAATCCCTGGACGTTTTGAATTTTGGAGCCGGCGTCGGGCCGAAACGAGGCGGCGAGCGGGAGCGAACGTCGGGGGTTTTGAGAGAGTAGTCAAGGGCAGAGGCCCAGTGTTGGTGTGGCTGTGAATGCATTGCCATGGGAGGGTGAGGAGCAGCAGTAGCTTGTAGTGCTGGCGTCCTTGGTGTGGGAGCAATCCCTGGACGTTTTGAATTTTGGAGCCGGCGTCGGGCCGAAATGAGGCGGCGAGCGGGAGCGAACGTCGGGGGTTTTGAGAGAGTAGTCAAGGCCGGAGGCCCAGTGTTGGTGTGGCTGTGAATGCGTTGCCATGGGAGGGTGAGGAGCAGCAGTAGCTTGTAGTGCTGGCGTCCTTGGTGTGGGAGCAATCCCTGGACGTTTTCAATTTTGGAGCCGGCGTCGGGCCGAAACGAGGCGGCGAGCGGGAGCGAACGTCGGGGGTTTTGAGAGAGTAGTCAAGGGCGGAGGCCCAGTGTTGGTGTGGCTGTGAATGCGTTGCCATGGGAGGGTGAGGAGCAGCAGTAGCTTGTAGTGCTGGCGTCCTTGGTGTGGGAGCAATCCCTGGACGTTTTCAATTTTGGAGCCGGCGTCGGGCCGAAACGAGGCGGCGAGCGGGAGCGAACGTCGGGGGTTTTGAGAGAGTAGTCAAGGCCGGAGGCCCAGTGTTGGTGTGGCTGTGAATGCATTGCCATGACAGGGTGAGGACCAGCAGTAAGTTGTAGTGCTGGCGTCCTTGGTGTTGGAGCAATCCCTGGACGTTTTCAATTTTGGAGCTGGCGTCGGGCCGAAATGAGGCGGCGAGCGGGAGCGAACGTCGGGGGTTTTGAGAGAGTAGTCAAGGGCAGAGGCCCAGTGTTGGTGTGGCTGTGAATGCGTTGCCATGGGAGGGTGAGGAGCAGCAGTAGCTTGTAGTGCTGGCGTCCTTGGTGTGGGAGCAATCCCTGGACGTTTTCAATTTTGGAGCTGGCGTCGGGCCGAAATGAGGCGGCGAGTGGGAGCGAACGTCGGGGGTTTTGAGAGAGTAGTCAAGGCCGGAGGCCCAGTGTTGGTGTGGCTGTGAATGCGTTGCCATGGGAGGGTGAGGAGCAGCAGTAGCTTCTAGTGCTGGCGTCCTTGGTGTGGGAGCAATCCCTGGACGTTTTCAATTTTGGAGCTGGCGTCGGGCCGAAATGAGGCGTCGAGCGGGAGCGAACGTCGGGGTTTTTGAGAGAGTAGTCAAGGGCAGAGGCCCAGTGTTGGTGTGGCTGTGAATGCGTTGCCATGGCAGGGTGAGGAGCAGCAGTAAGTTGTAGTGCTGGCGTCCTTGGTGTGGGAGCAATCCCTGGACGTTTTCAATTTTGGAGCCGGCATCGGGCCGAAATGAGGCGGCGAGTGGGAGCGAACGTCGGGGGTTTTGAGAGAGTAGTCAAGGGCGGAGGCCCAGTGTTGGTGTGGCTGTGAATGCGTTGCCATGGGAGGGTGAGGAGCAGCAGTAGCTTGTAGTGCTGGCGTCCTTGGTGTGGGAGCAATCCCTGGACGTTTTGAATTTTGGAGCCGGCGTCGGGCCGAAACGAGGCGGCGAGCGGGAGCGAACGTCGGGGGTTTTGAGAGAGTAGTCAAGGGCAGAGGCCCAGTGTTGCTGTGGCTGTGAATGCGTTGCCATGGGAGGGTGAGGAGCAGCAGGAGCTTGTAGTGCTGGCGTCCTTGGTGTTGGAGCAATGCCTGGACGTTTTCAATTTTGGAGCTGGCGTCGGGCCGAAATGAGGCGGCGAGCGGGAGCGAACGTCGGGGGTTTTGAGAGAGTAGTCAAGGCCGAAGGCCCAGTGTTGGTGTGGCTGTGAATGCGTTGCCATGACAGGGTAAGGACCAGCAGTAGCTTGTAGTGCTGGCGTCCTTGGTGTGGGAGCAATCCCTGGACGTTTTCAATTTTGGAGCCGGCGTCGGGCTGAAACGAGGTGGCGAGCGGGAGCGAACGTCGGGGGTTTTGAGAGAGTAGTCAAGGGCGGAGGCCCAGTGTTGGTGTGGCTGTGAATGCGTTGCCATGGGAGGGTGAGGAGCAGCAGTAGCTTGTAGTGCTGGCGTCCTTGGTGTGGGAGCAATCCCTCGACGTTTTCAATTTTGGAGCCGGCGTCGGGCCGAAATGAGGCGGCCAGCGGGAGCGAACGTCGGGGGTTTTGAGAGAGTAGTCAAGGGCAGAGGCCCAGTGTTGGTGTGGCTGTGAATGCGTTGCCATGGGAGGGTGAGGAGCAGCAGTAGCTTGTAGTGCTGGCGTCCTTGGTGTTGGAGCAATCCCTGGACGTTTTCAATTTTGGAGCTGGCGTCGGGCCGAAATGAGGCGGCGAGCGGGAGCGAACATCGGGGGTTTTGAGAGAGTAGTCAAGGGCAGAGGCCCAGTGTTGGTGTGGCTGTGAATGCGTTGCCATGGGAGGGTGAGGAGCAGCAGTAGCTTGTAGTGCTGGCGTCCTTGGTGTGGGAGCAATCCCTGGACGTTTTGAATTTTGGAGCCGGCGTCGGGCCGAAACGAGGCGGCGAGCGGGAGCGAACGTCGGGGGTTTTGAGAGAGTAGTCAAGGGCAGAGGCCCAGTGTTGGTGTGGCTGTGAATGCATTGCCATGGGAGGGTGAGGAGCAGCAGTAGCTTGTAGTGCTGGCGTCCTTGGTGTGGGAGCAATCCCTGGACGTTTTGAATTTTGGAGCCGGCGTCGGGCCGAAATGAGGCGGCGAGCGGGAGCGAACGTCGGGGGTTTTGAGAGAGTAGTCAAGGCCGGAGGCCCAGTGTTGGTGTGGCTGTGAATGCGTTGCCATGGGAGGGTGAGGAGCAGCAGTAGCTTGTAGTGCTGGCGTCCTTGGTGTGGGAGCAATCCCTGGACGTTTTCAATTTTGGAGCCGGCGTCGGGCCGAAACGAGGCGGCGAGCGGGAGCGAACGTCGGGGGTTTTGAGAGAGTAGTCAAGGGCGGAGGCCCAGTGTTGGTGTGGCTGTGAATGCGTTGCCATGGGAGGGTGAGGAGCAGCAGTAGCTTGTAGTGCTGGCGTCCTTGGTGTGGGAGCAATCCCTGGACGTTTTGAATTTTGGAGCCGGCGTCGGGCCGAAACGAGGCGGCGAGCGGGAGCGAACGTCGGGGGTTTTGAGAGAGTAGTCAAGGCCGGAGGCCCAGTGTTGGTGTGGCTGTGAATGCATTGCCATGGGAGGGTGAGGAGCAGCAGTAGCTTGTAGTGCTGGCGTCCTTGGTGTGGGAGCAATCCCTGGACGTTTTCAATTTTGGAGCTGGCGTCGGGCCGAAATGAGGCGGCGAGTGGGAGCGAACGTCGGGGGTTTTGAGAGAGTAGTCAAGGCCGGAGGCCCAGTGTTGGTGTGGCTGTGAATGCGTTGCCATGGGAGGGTGAGGACCAGCAGTAAGTTGTAGTGCTGGCGTCCTTGGTGTTGGAGCTATCCCTGGACGTTTTGAATTTTGGAGCCGGCGTCGGGCCGAAACGAGGCGGCGAGCGGGAGCGAACGTCGGGGGTTTTGAGAGAGTAGTCAAGGGCAGAGGCCCAGTGTTGGTGTGGCTGTGAATGCGTTGCCATGGGAGGGTGAGGAGCAGCAGTAGCTTGTAGTGCTGGCGTCCTTGGTGTGGGAGCAATGCCTGGACGTTTTGAATTTTGGAGCCGGCGTCGGGCCGAAACGAGGCGGCGAGCGGGAGCGAACGTCGGGGGTTTTGAGAGAGTAGTCAAGGGCAGAGGCCCAGTGTTGGTGTGGCTGTGAATGCGTTGCCATGGGAGGGTGAGGAGCAGCAGTAGCTTGTAGTGCTGGCGTCCTTGGTGTGGGAGCAATCCCTGGACGTTTTGAATTTTGGAGCCGGCGTCGGGCCGAAATGAGGCGGCGAGCGGGAGCGAACGTCGGGGGTTTTGAGAGAGTAGTCAAGGGCGGAGGCCCAGTGTTGGTGTGGCTGTGAATGCGTTGCCATGGGAGGGTGAGGACCAGCAGTAGCTTGTAGTGCTGGCGTCCTTGGTGTGGGAGCAATCCCTGGACGTTTTGAATTTTGGAGCCGGCGTCGGGCCGAAACGAGGCGGCGAGCGGGAGCGAACGTCGGGGGTTTTGAGAGAGTAGTCAAGGCCGGAGGCCCAGTGTTGGTGTGGCTGTGAATGCGTTGCCATGGGAGGGTGAGGAGCAGCAGTAGCTTGTAGTGCTGGCGTCCTTGGTGTGGGAGCAATCCCTGGACGTTTTGAATTTTGGAGCCGGCGTCGGGCCGAAACGAGGCGGCGAGCGGGAGCGAACGTCGGGGGTTTTGAGAGAGTAGTCAAGGCCGGAGGCCCAGTGTTGGTGTGGCTGTGAATGCATTGCCATGGGAGGGTGAGGACCAGCAGTAAGTTGTAGTGCTGGCGTCCTTGGTGTTGGAGCAATCCCTGGACGTTTTCAATTTTGGAGCTGGCGTCGGGCCGAAATGAGGCGGCGAGCGGGAGCGAACGTCGGGGGTTTTGAGAGAGTAGTCAAGGGCGGAGGCCCAGTGTTGGTGTGGCTGTGAATGCGTTGCCATGGGAGGGTGAGGAGCAGCAGTAGCTTGTAGTGCTGGCGTCCTTGGTGTGGGAGCAATCCCTGGACGTTTTCAATTTTGGAGCTGGCGTCGGGCCGAAATGAGGCGGCGAGTGGGAGCGAACGTCGGGGGTTTTGAGAGAGTAGTCAAGGCCGGAGGCCCAGTGTTGGTGTGGCTGTGAATGCGTTGCCATGGGAGGGTGAGGACCAGCAGTAAGTTGTAGTGCTGGCGTCCTTGGTGTTGGAGCTATCCCTGGACGTTTTCAATTTTGGAGCCGGCGTCGGGCCGAAACGAGGCGGCGAGCGGGAGCGAACGTCGGGGGTTTTGAGAGAGTAGTCAAGGGCAGAGGCCCAGTGTTGGTGTGGCTGTGAATGCGTTGCCATGGGAGGGTGAGGAGCAGCAGTAGCTTGTAGTGCTGGCGTCCTTGGTGTGGGAGCAATCCCTGGACGTTTTGAATTTTGGAGCCGGCGTCGGGCCGAAACGAGGCGGCGAGCGGGAGCGAACGTCGGGGGTTTTGAGAGAGTAGTCAAGGCCGGAGGCCCAGTGTTGGTGTGGCTGTGAATGCGTTGCCATGGGAGGGTGAGGAGCAGCAGTAGCTTGTAGTGCTGGCGTCCTTGGTGTGGGAGCAATCCCTGGACGTTTTCAATTTTGGAGCTGGCGTCGGGCCGAAATGAGGCGTCGAGCGGGAGCGAACGTCGGGGGTTTTGAGAGAGTAGTCAAGGGCAGAGGCCCAGTGTTGGTGTGGCTGTGAATGCGTTGCCATGGGAGGGTGAGGAGCAGCAGTAGCTTGTAGTGCTGGCGTCCTTGGTGTGGGAGCAATCCCTGGACGTTTTCAATTTTGGAGCCGGCGTCGGGCCGAAACGAGGCGGCGAGCGGGAGCGAACGTCGGGGGTTTTGAGAGAGTAGTCAAGGGCGGAGGCCCAGTGTTGGTGTGGCTGTGAATGTGTTGCCATGGGAGGGTGAGGAGCAGCAGTAGCTTGTAGTGCTGGCGTCCTTGGTGTGGGAGCAATCCCTGGACGTTTTGAATTTTGGAGCCGGCGTCGGGCCGAAACGAGGCGGCGAGCGGGAGCGAACGTCGGGGGTTTTGAGAGAGTAGTCAAGGCCGGAGGCCCAGTGTTGGTGTGGCTGTGAATGCATTGCCATGGGAGGGTGAGGAGCAGCAGTAGCTTGTAGTGCTGGCGTCCTTGGTGTGGGAGCAATCCCTGGACGTTTTCAATTTTGGAGCTGGCGTCGGGCCGAAATGAGGCGGCGAGTGGGAGCGAACGTCGGGGGTTTTGAGAGAGTAGTCAAGGCCGGAGGCCCAGTGTTGGTGTGGCTGTGAATGCGTTGCCATGGGAGGGTGAGGACCAGCAGTAAGTTGTAGTGCTGGCGTCCTTGGTGTTGGAGCTATCCCTGGACGTTTTGAATTTTGGAGCCGGCGTCGGGCCGAAACGAGGCGGCGAGCGGGAGCGAACGTCGGGGGTTTTGAGAGAGTAGTCAAGGGCAGAGGCCCAGTGTTGGTGTGGCTGTGAATGCGTTGCCATGGGAGGGTGAGGAGCAGCAGTAGCTTGTAGTGCTGGCGTCCTTGGTGTGGGAGCAATGCCTGGACGTTTTGAATTTTGGAGCCGGCGTCGGGCCGAAACGAGGCGGCGAGCGGGAGCGAACGTCGGGGGTTTTGAGAGAGTAGTCAAGGGCAGAGGCCCAGTGTTGGTGTGGCTGTGAATGCGTTGCCATGGGAGGGTGAGGAGCAGCAGTAGCTTGTAGTGCTGGCGTCCTTGGTGTGGGAGCAATCCCTGGACGTTTTGAATTTTGGAGCCGGCGTCGGGCCGAAATGAGGCGGCGAGCGGGAGCGAACGTCGGGGGTTTTGAGAGAGTAGTCAAGGGCGGAGGCCCAGTGTTGGTGTGGCTGTGAATGCGTTGCCATGGGAGGGTGAGGACCAGCAGTAGCTTGTAGTGCTGGCGTCCTTGGTGTGGGAGCAATCCCTGGACGTTTTCAATTTTGGAGCCGGCGTCGGGCCGAAACGAGGCGGCGAGCGGGAGCGAACGTCGGGGGTTTTGAGAGAGTAGTCAAGGCCGGAGGCCCAGTGTTGGTGTGGCTGTGAATGCGTTGCCATGGGAGGGTGAGGAGCAGCAGTAGCTTGTAGTGCTGGCGTCCTTGGTGTGGGAGCAATCCCTGGACGTTTTCAATTTTGGAGCCGGCGTCGGGCCGAAACGAGGCGGCGAGCGGGAGCGAACGTCGGGGGTTTTGAGAGAGTAGTCAAGGCCGGAGGCCCAGTGTTGGTGTGGCTGTGAATGCATTGCCATGGGAGGGTGAGGACCAGCAGTAAGTTGTAGTGCTGGCGTCCTTGGTGTTGGAGCAATCCCTGGACGTTTTCAATTTTGGAGCTGGCGTCGGGCCGAAATGAGGCGGCGAGCGGGAGCGAACGTCGGGGGTTTTGAGAGAGTAGTCAAGGGCGGAGGCCCAGTGTTGGTGTGGCTGTGAATGCGTTGCCATGGGAGGGTGAGGAGCAGCAGTAGCTTGTAGTGCTGGCGTCCTTGGTGTGGGAGCAATCCCTGGACGTTTTCAATTTTGGAGCTGGCGTCGGGCCGAAATGAGGCGGCGAGTGGGAGCGAACGTCGGGGGTTTTGAGAGAGTAGTCAAGGCCGGAGGCCCAGTGTTGGTGTGGCTGTGAATGCGTTGCCATGGGAGGGTGAGGACCAGCAGTAAATTGTAGTGCTGGCGTCCTTGGTGTTGGAGCTATCCCTGGACGTTTTCAATTTTGGAGCCGGCGTCGGGCCGAAACGAGGCGGCGAGCGGGAGCGAACGTCGGGGGTTTTGAGAGAGTAGTCAAGGGCAGAGGCCCAGTGTTGGTGTGGCTGTGAATGCGTTGCCATGGGAGGGTGAGGAGCAGCAGTAGCTTGTAGTGCTGGCGTCCTTGGTGTGGGAGCAATCCCTGGACGTTTTGAATTTTGGAGCCGGCGTCGGGCCGAAACGAGGCGGCGAGCGGGAGCGAACGTCGGGGGTTTTGAGAGAGTAGTCAAGGCCGGAGGCCCAGTGTTGGTGTGGCTGTGAATGCGTTGCCATGACAGGGTGAGGAGCAGCAGTAGCTTGTAGTGCTGGCGTCCTTGGTGTGGGAGCAATCCCTGGACGTTTTCAATTTTGGAGCTGGCGTCGGGCCGAAATGAGGCGTCGAGCGGGAGCGAACGTCGGGGGTTTTGAGAGAGTAGTCAAGGGCAGAGGCCCAGTGTTGGTGTGGCTGTGAATGCGTTGCCATGGGAGGGTGAGGAGCAGCAGTAAGTTGTAGTGCTGGCGTCCTTGGTGTGGGAGCAATCCCTGGACGTTTTCAATTTTGGAGCCGGCATCGGGCCGAAATGAGGCGGCGAGTGGGAGCGAACGTCGGGGGTTTTGAGAGAGTAGTCAAGGCCGGAGGCCCAGTGTTGGTGTGGCTGTGAATGCGTTGCCATGACAGGGTGAGGAGCAGCAGTAGCTTGTAGTGCTGGCGTCCTTGGTGTGGGAGCAATCCCTGGACGTTTTCAATTTTGGAGCCGGCGTCGGGCTGAAACGAGGCGGCGAGTGGGAGCGAACGTCGGGGGTTTTGAGAGAGTAGTCAAGGCCGGAGGCCCAGTGTTGGTGTGGCTGTGAATGCGTTGCCATGGGAGGGTGAGGACCAGCAGTAAGTTGTAGTGCTGGCGTCCTTGGTGTTGGAGCTATCCCTGGACGTTTTGAATTTTGGAGCCGGCGTCGGGCCGAAACGAGGCGGCGAGCGGGAGCGAACGTCGGGGGTTTTGAGAGAGTAGTCAAGGGCAGAGGCCCAGTGTTGGTGTGGCTGTGAATGCGTTGCCATGGGAGGGTGAGGAGCAGCAGTAGCTTGTAGTGCTGGCGTCCTTGGTGTGGGAGCAATGCCTGGACGTTTTGAATTTTGGAGCCGGCGTCGGGCCGAAACGAGGCGGCGAGCGGGAGCGAACGTCGGGGGTTTTGAGAGAGTAGTCAAGGGCAGAGGCCCAGTGTTGGTGTGGCTGTGAATGCGTTGCCATGGGAGGGTGAGGAGCAGCAGTAGCTTGTAGTGCTGGCGTCCTTGGTGTGGGAGCAATCCCTGGACGTTTTGAATTTTGGAGCCGGCGTCGGGCCGAAATGAGGCGGCGAGCGGGAGCGAACGTCGGGGGTTTTGAGAGAGTAGTCAAGGGCGGAGGCCCAGTGTTGGTGTGGCTGTGAATGCGTTGCCATGGGAGGGTGAGGACCAGCAGTAGCTTGTAGTGCTGGCGTCCTTGGTGTGGGAGCAATCCCTGGACGTTTTGAATTTTGGAGCCGGCGTCGGGCCGAAACGAGGCGGCGAGCGGGAGCGAACGTCGGGGGTTTTGAGAGAGTAGTCAAGGCCGGAGGCCCAGTGTTGGTGTGGCTGTGAATGCGTTGCCATGGGAGGGTGAGGAGCAGCAGTAGCTTCTAGTGCTGGCGTCCTTGGTGTGGGAGCAATCCCTGGACGTTTTCAATTTTGGAGCCGGCGTCGGGCCGAAATGAGGCGTCGAGCGGGAGCGAACGTCGGGGGTTTTGAGAGAGTAGTCAAGGGCAGAGGCCCAGTGTTGGTGTGGCTGTGAATGCGTTGCCATGGCAGGGTGAGGAGCAGCAGTAAGTTGTAGTGCTGGCGTCCTTGGTGTGGGAGCAATCCCTGGACGTTTTCAATTTTGGAGCTGGCGTCGGGCGGAAACGAGGCGGCGAGTGGGAGCGAACGTCGGGGGTTTTGAGAGAGTAGTCAAGGGCGGAGGCCCAGTGTTGGTGTGGCTGTGAATGCGTTGCCATGGGAGGGTGAGGAGCAGCAGTAGCTTGTAGTGCTGGCGTCCTTGGTGTGGGAGCAATCCCTGGACGTTTTGAATTTTGGAGCCGGCGTCGGGCCGAAACGAGGCGGCGAGCGGGAGCGAACGTCGGGGGTTTTGAGAGAGTAGTCAAGGGCAGAGGCCCAGTGTTGCTGTGGCTGTGAATGCATTGCCATGGGAGGGTGAGGACCAGCAGTAAGTTGTAGTGCTGGCGTCCTTGGTGTTGGAGCAATGCCTGGACGTTTTCAATTTTGGAGCTGGCGTCGGGCCGAAATGAGGCGGCGAGCGGGAGCGAACGTCGGGGGTTTTGAGAGAGTAGTCAAGGCCGAAGGCCCAGTGTTGGTGTGGCTGTGAATGCGTTGCCATGACAGGGTAAGGACCAGCAGTAGCTTGTAGTGCTGGCGTCCTTGGTGTGGGAGCAATCCCTGGACGTTTTCAATTTTGGAGCCGGCATCGGGCTGAAACGAGGTGGCGAGCGGGAGCGAACGTCGGGGGTTTTGAGAGAGTAGTCAAGGGCGGAGGCCCAGTGTTGGTGTGGCTGTGAATGCGTTGCCATGGGAGGGTGAGGAGCAGCAGGAGCTTGTAGTGCTGGCGTCCTTGGTGTGGGAGCAATCCCTCGACGTTTTCAATTTTGGAGCTGGCGTCGGGCGGAAACGAGGCGGCGAGCGGGAGCGAACGTCGGGGGTTTTGAGAGAGTAGTCAAGGGCAGAGGCCCAGTGTTGGTGTGGCTGTGAATGCGTTGCCATGGGAGGGTGAGGAGCAGCAGGAGCTTGTAGTGCTGGCGTCCTTGGTGTGGGAGCAATCCCTGGACGTTTTCAATTTTGGAGCTGGCGTCGGGCCGAAACGAGGCGGCGAGCGGGAGCGAACGTCGGGGGTTTTGAGAGAGTAGTCAAGGGCAGAGGCCCAGTGTTGGTGTGGCTGTGAATGCGTTGCCATGGGAGGGTGAGGAGCAGCAGTAGCTTGTAGTGCTGGCGTCCTTGGTGTGGGAGCAATCCCTGGACGTTTTCAATTTTGGAGCTGGCGTCGTGCCGAAACGAGGCGGCGAGCGGGAGCGAACGTCGGGGGTTTTGAGAGAGTAGTCAAGGGCAGAGGCCCAGTGTTGGTGTGGCTGTGAATGCGTTGCCATGGGAGGGTGAGGAGCAGCAGGAGCTTGTAGTGCTGGCGTCCTTGGTGTGGGAGCAATCCCTGGACGTTTTCAATTTTGGAGCTGGCGTCGGGCCGAAACGAGGCGGCGAGCGGGAGCGAACATCGGGGGTTTTGAGAGAGTAGTCAAGGGCAGAGGCCCAGTGTTGGTGTGGCTGTGAATGTGTTGCCATGGGAGGGTGAGGAGCAGCAGTAGCTTGTAGTGCTGGCGTCCTTGGTGTGGGAGCAATCCCTGGACGTTTTCAATTTTGGAGCTGGCGTCGGGCCGAAACGAGGCGGCGAGCGGGAGCGAACGTCGGGGGTTTTGAGAGAGTAGTCAAGGGCAGAGGCCCAGTGTTGGTGTGGCTGTGAATGCGTTGCCATGGGAGGGTGAGGAGCAGCAGGAGCTTGTAGTGCTGGCGTCCTTGGTGTGGGAGCAATCCCTGGACGTTTTCAATTTTGGAGCTGGCGTCGGGCCGAAACGAGGCGGCGAGCGGGAGCGAACGTCGGGGGTTTTGAGAGAGTAGTCAAGGGCAGAGGCCCAGTGTTGGTGTGGCTGTGAATGCGTTGCCATGGGAGGGTGAGGAGCAGCAGGAGCTTGTAGTGCTGGCGTCCTTGGTGTGGGAGCAATCCCTGGACGTTTTCAATTTTGGAGCTGGCGTCGTGCCGAAACGAGGCGGCGAGCGGGAGCGAACGTCGGGGGTTTTGAGAGAGTAGTCAAGGGCAGAGGCCCAGTGTTGGTGTGGCTGTGAATGCGTTGCCATGGGAGGGTGAGGAGCAGCAGGAGCTTGTAGTGCTGGCGTCCTTGGTGTGGGAGCAATCCCTGGACGTTTTCAATTTTGGAGCTGGCGTCGGGCCGAAACGAGGCGGCGAGCGGGAGCGAACGTCGGGGGTTTTGAGAGAGTAGTCAAGGGCAGAGGCCCAGTGTTGGTGTGGCTGTGAATGCGTTGCCATGGGAGGGTGAGGAGCAGCAGTAGCTTGTAGTGCTGGCGTCCTTGGTGTGGGAGCAATCCCTGGACGTTTTGAATTTTGGAGCCGGCGTCGGGCCGAAATGAGGCGGCGAGCGGGAGCGAACGTCGGGGGTTTTGAGAGAGTAGTCAAGGGCGGAGGCCCAGTGTTGGTGTGGCTGTGAATGCGTTGCCATGGGAGGGTGAGGACCAGCAGGAGCTTGTAGTGCTGGCGTCCTTGGTGTGGGAGCAATCCCTGGACGTTTTGAATTTTGGAGCCGGCGTCGGGCCGAAACGAGGCGGCGAGCGGGAGCGAACGTCGGGGGTTTTGAGAGAGTAGTCAAGGCCGGAGGCCCAGTGTTGGTGTGGCTGTGAATGCGTTGCCATGGGAGGGTGAGGAGCAGCAGTAGCTTCTAGTGCTGGCGTCCTTGGTGTGGGAGCAATCCCTGGACGTTTTCAATTTTGGAGCTGGCGTCGGGCCGAAATGAGGCGTCGAGCGGGAGCGAACGTCGGGGGTTTTGAGAGAGTAGTCAAGGGCAGAGGCCCAGTGTTGGTGTGGCTGTGAATGCGTTGCCATGGCAGGGTGAGGAGCAGCAGTAAGTTGTAGTGCTGGCGTCCTTGGTGTGGGAGCAATCCCTGGACGTTTTCAATTTTGGAGCCGGCATCGGGCCGAAATGAGGCGGCGAGTGGGAGCGAACGTCGGGGGTTTTGAGAGAGTAGTCAAGGGCGGAGGCCCAGTGTTGGTGTGGCTGTGAATGCGTTGCCATGGGAGGGTGAGGAGCAGCAGTAGCTTGTAGTGCTGGCGTCCTTGGTGTGGGAGCAATCCCTGGACGTTTTGAATTTTGGAGCCGGCGTCGGGCCGAAACGAGGCGGCGAGCGGGAGCGAACGTCGGGGGTTTTGAGAGAGTAGTCAAGGGCAGAGGCCCAGTGTTGCTGTGGCTGTGAATGCATTGCCATGGGAGGGTGAGGACCAGCAGTAAGTTGTAGTGCTGGCGTCCTTGGTGTTGGAGCAATGCCTGGACGTTTTCAATTTTGGAGCTGGCGTCGGGCCGAAATGAGGCGGCGAGCGGGAGCGAACGTCGGGGGTTTTGAGAGAGTAGTCAAGGCCGAAGGCCCAGTGTTGGTGTGGCTGTGAATGCGTTGCCATGACAGGGTAAGGACCAGCAGTAGCTTGTAGTGCTGGCGTCCTTGGTGTGGGAGCAATCCCTGGACGTTTTCAATTTTGGAGCCGGCGTCGGGCTGAAACGAGGTGGCGAGCGGGAGCGAACGTCGGGGGTTTTGAGAGAGTAGTCAAGGGCGGAGGCCCAGTGTTGGTGTGGCTGTGAATGCGTTGCCATGGGAGGGTGAGGAGCAGCAGTAGCTTGTAGTGCTGGCGTCCTTGGTGTGGGAGCAATCCCTCGACGTTTTCAATTTTGGAGCTGGCGTCGGGCGGAAACGAGGCGGCGAGCGGGAGCGAACGTCGGGGGTTTTGAGAGAGTAGTCAAGGGCAGAGGCCCAGTGTTGGTGTGGCTGTGAATGCGTTGCCATGGGAGGGTGAGGAGCAGCAGGAGCTTGTAGTGCTGGCGTCCTTGGTGTGGGAGCAATCCCTGGACGTTTTCAATTTTGGAGCTGGCGTCGGGCCGAAACGAGGCGGCGAGCGGGAGCGAACGTCGGGGGTTTTGAGAGAGTAGTCAAGGGCAGAGGCCCAGTGTTGGTGTGGCTGTGAATGCGTTGCCATGGGAGGGTGAGGAGCAGCAGGAGCTTGTAGTGCTGGCGTCCTTGGTGTGGGAGCAATCCCTGGACGTTTTCAATTTTGGAGCTGGCGTCGTGCCGAAACGAGGCGGCGAGCGGGAGCGAACGTCGGGGGTTTTGAGAGAGTAGTCAAGGGCAGAGGCCCAGTGTTGGTGTGGCTGTGAATGCGTTGCCATGGGAGGGTGAGGAGCAGCAGGAGCTTGTAGTGCTGGCGTCCTTGGTGTGGGAGCAATCCCTGGACGTTTTCAATTTTGGAGCTGGCGTCGGGCCGAAACGAGGCGGCGAGCGGGAGCGAACATCGGGGGTTTTGAGAGAGTAGTCAAGGGCAGAGGCCCAGTGTTGGTGTGGCTGTGAATGTGTTGCCATGGGAGGGTGAGGAGCAGCAGTAGCTTGTAGTGCTGGCGTCCTTGGTGTGGGAGCAATCCCTGGACGTTTTCAATTTTGGAGCTGGCGTCGGGCCGAAACGAGGCGGCGAGCGGGAGCGAACGTCGGGGGTTTTGAGAGAGTAGTCAAGGGCAGAGGCCCAGTGTTGGTGTGGCTGTGAATGCGTTGCCATGGGAGGGTGAGGAGCAGCAGGAGCTTGTAGTGCTGGCATCCTTGGTGTGGGAGCAATCCCTGGACGTTTTGAATTTTGGAGCTGGCGTCGTGCCGAAACGAGGCGGCGAGCGGGAGCGAACGTCGGGGGTTTTGAGAGAGTAGTCAAGGGCAGAGGCCCAGTGTTGGTGTGGCTGTGAATGCGTTGGCATGGGAGGGTGAGGAGCAGCAGGAGCTTGTAGTGCTGGCGTCCTTGGTGTGGGAGCAATCCCTGGACGTTTTCAATTTTGGAGCTGGCGTCGGGCCGAAACGAGGCGGCGAGCGGGAGCGAACGTCGGGGGTTTTGAGAGAGTAGTCAAGGGCAGAGGCCCAGTGTTGGTGTGGCTGTGAATGCATTGCCATGGGAGGGTGAGGAGCAGCAGGAGCTTGTAGTGCTGGCGTCCTTGGTGTGGGAGCAATCCCTGGACGTTTTCAATTTTGGAGCTGGCGTCGGGCCGAAACGAGGCGGCGAGCGGGAGCGAACGTCGGGGGTTTTGAGAGAGTAGTCAAGGGCAGAGGCCCAGTGTTGGTGTGGCTGTGAATGCGTTGCCAGGGGAGGGTGAGGAGCAGCAGGAGCTTGTAGTGCTGGCGTCCTTGGTGTGGGAGCAATCCCTGGACGTTTTCAATTTTGGAGCTGGCGTCGGGCCGAAACGAGGCGGCGAGCGGGAGCGAACATCGGGGGTTTTGAGAGAGTAGTCAAGGGCAGAGGCCCAGTGTTGGTGTGGCTGTGAATGCGTTGCCATGGGAGGGTGAGGAGCAGCAGGAGCTTGTAGTGCTGGCGTCCTTGGTGTGGGAGCAATCCCTGGACGTTTTCAATTTTGGAGCTGGCGTCGGGCCGAAACGAGGCGGCGAGCGGGAGCGAACGTCGGGGGTTTTGAGAGAGTAGTCAAGGGCAGAGGCCCAGTGTTGGTGTGGCTGTGAATGCGTTGCCATGGGAGGGTGAGGAGCAGCAGGAGCTTGTAGTGCTGGCGTCCTTGGTGTGGGAGCAATCCCTGGACGTTTTCAATTTTGGAGCTGGCGTCGGGCCGAAACGAGGCGGCGAGCGGGAGCGAACGTCGGGGGTTTTGAGAGAGTAGTCAAGGGCAGAGGCCCAGTGTTGGTGTGGCTGTGAATGCGTTGCCATGGGAGGGTGAGGAGCAGCAGGAGCTTGTAGTGCTGGCGTCCTTGGTGTGGGAGCAATCCCTGGACGTTTTCAATTTTGGAGCTGGCGTCGGGCCGAAACGAGGCGGCGAGCGGGAGCGAACGTCGGGGGTTTTGAGAGAGTAGTCAAGGGCAGAGGCCCAGTGTTGGTGTGGCTGTGAATGCGTTGCCATGGGAGGGTGAGGAGCAGCAGGAGCTTGTAGTGCTGGCGTCCTTGGTGTGGGAGCAATCCCTGGACGTTTTCAATTTTGGAGCTGGCGTCGGGCCGAAACGAGGCGGCGAGCGGGAGCGAATGTCGGGGGTTTTGAGAGAGTAGTCAAGGGCAGAGGCCCAGTGTTGGTGTGGCTGTGAATGCGTTGCCATGGGAGGGTGAGGAGCAGCAGGAGCTTGTAGTGCTGGCGTCCTTGGTGTGGGAGCAATCCCTGGACGTTTTCAATTTTGGAGCTGGCGTCGGGCCGAAACGAGGCGGCGAGCGGGAGCGAACGTCGGGGGTTTTGAGAGAGTAGTCAAGGGCAGAGGCCCAGTGTTGGTGTGGCTGTGAATGTGTTGCCATGGGAGGGTGAGGAGCAGCAGGAGCTTGTAGTGCTGGCGTCCTTGGTGTGGGAGCAATCCCTGGACGTTTTCAATTTTGGAGCTGGCGTCGGGCCGAAACGAGGCGGCGAGCGGGAGCGAACGTCGGGGGTTTTGAGAGAGTAGTCAAGGGCAGAGGCCCAGTGTTGGTGTGGCTGTGAATGCGTTGCCATGGGAGGGTGAGGACCAGCAGGAGCTTGTAGTGCTGGCGTCCTTGGTGTGGGAGCAATCCCTGGACGTTTTGAATTTTGGAGCTGGCCTCTGGCGGAAACGAGGCGGCGAGCGGGAGCGAACATCGGGGGTTTTGAGAGAGTAGTCAAGGGCAGAGGCCCAGTGTTGGTGTGGCTGTGAATGCGTTGCCATGGGAGGGTGAGGAGCAGCAGGAGCTTGTAGTGCTGGCGTCCTTGGTGTGGGAGCAATCCCTGGACGTTTTCAATTTTGGAGCTGGCGTCGGGCCGAAACGAGGCGGCGAGCGGGAGCGAACGTCGGGGGTTTTGAGAGAGTAGTCAAGGGCAGAGGCCCAGTGTTGGTGTGGCTGTGAATGCGTTGCCATGGGAGGGTGAGGAGCAGCAGGAGCTTGTAGTGCTGGCGTCCTTGGTGTGGGAGCAATCCCTGGACGTTTTCAATTTTGGAGCTGGCGTCGGGCCGAAACGAGGCGGCGAGCGGGAGCGAACGTCGGGGGTTTTGAGAGAGTAGTCAAGGGCAGAGGCCCAGTGTTGGTGTGGCTGTGAATGCATTGCCATGGGAGGGTGAGGAGCAGCAGGAGCTTGTAGTGCTGGCATCCTTGGTGTGGGAGCAATCCCTGGACGTTTTCAATTTTGGAGCTGGCGTCGGGCCGAAACGAGGCGGCGAGCGGGAGCGAACGTCGGGGGTTTTGAGAGAGTAGTCAAGGGCAGAGGCCCAGTGTTGGTGTGGCTGTGAATGCGTTGCCATGGGAGGGTGAGGAGCAGCAGGAGCTTGTAGTGCTGGCGTCCTTGGTGTGGGAGCAATCCCTGGACGTTTTCAATTTTGGAGCTGGCGTCGGGCCGAAACGAGGCGGCGAGCGGGAGCGAACGTCGGGGGTTTTGAGAGAGTAGTCAAGGGCAGAGGCCCAGTGTTGGTGTGGCTGTGAATGCGTTGCCATGGGAGGGTGAGGAGCAGCAGGAGCTTGTAGTGCTGGCGTCCTTGGTGTGGGAGCAATCCCTGGACGTTTTCAATTTTGGAGCTGGCCTCTGGCGGAAACGAGGCGGCGAGCAGGAGCGAACGTCGGGGGTTTTGAGAGAGTAGTCAAGGGCAGAGGCCCAGTGTTGGTGTGGCTGTGAATGCGTTGCCATGGGAGGGTGAGGAGCAGCAGGAGCTTGTAGTGCTGGCGTCCTTGGTGTGGGAGCAATCCCTGGACGTTTTCAATTTTGGAGCTGGCGTCGGGCCGAAACGAGGCGGCGAGCGGGAGCGAACGTCGGGGGTTTTGAGAGAGTAGTCAAGGGCAGAGGCCCAGTGTTGGTGTGGCTGTCAATGCGTTGCCATGGGAGGGTGAGGAGCAGCAGGAGCTTGTAGTGCTGGCGTCCTTGGTGTGGGAGCAATCCCTGGACGTTTTCCATTTTGGAGCTGGCCTCTGGCGGAAACGAGGCGGCGAGCGGGAGCGAACGTCGGGGGTTTTGAGAGAGTAGTCAAGGGCAGAGGCCCAGTGTTGGTGTGGCTGTGAATGCGTTGCCATGGGAGGGTGAGGAGCAGCAGGAGCTTGTAGTGCTGGCATCCTTGGTGTGGGAGCAATCCCTGGACGTTTTCCATTTTGGAGCTGGCCTCTGGCGGAAACGAGGCGGCGAGCGGGAGCGAACGTCGGGGGTTTTGAGAGAGTAGTCAAGGGCAGAGGCCCAGTGTTGGTGTGGCTGTGAATGCGTTGCCATGGGAGGGTGAGGAGCAGCAGGAGCTTGTAGTGCTGGCGTCCTTGGTGTGGGAGCAATCCCTGGACGTTTTCCATTTTGGAGCTGGCCTCTGGCGGAAACGAGGCGGCGAGCGGGAGCGAACGTCGGGGGTTTTGAGAGAGTAGTCAAGGGCAGAGGCCCAGTGTTGGTGTGGCTGTCAATGCGTTGCCATGGGAGGGTGAGGAGCAGCAGGAGCTTGTAGTGCTGGCGTCCTTGGTGTGGGAGCAATCCCTGGACGTTTTCCATTTTGGAGCTGGCCTCTGGCGGAAACGAGGCGGCGAGCGGGAGCGAACGTCGGGGGTTTTGAGAGAGTAGTCAAGGGCAGAGGCCCAGTGTTGGTGTGGCTGTGAATGCGTTGCCATGGGAGGGTGAGGAGCAGCAGGAGCTTGTAGTGCTGG
The DNA here is from genome assembly GCA_031468815.1 of Morus bassanus. Lineage (NCBI taxonomy): Eukaryota > Metazoa > Chordata > Aves > Suliformes > Sulidae > Morus > Morus bassanus. The sequence continues at coordinate 238,398 of CM062589.1, forward strand.
CGTCCTTGGTGTGGGAGCAATCCCTGGACGTTTTGAATTTTGGAGCTGGCGTCGGGCCGAAATGAGGCGGCGAGCGGGAGCGAACGTCGGGGGTTTTGAGAGAGTAGTCAAGGGCAGAGGCCCAGTGTTGGTGTGGCTGTGAATGCGTTGCCATGGGAGGGTGAGGAGCAGCAGGAGCTTGTAGTGCTGGCATCCTTGGTGTGGGAGCAATCCCTGGACGTTTTCAATTTTGGAGCTGGCCTCTGGCGGAAACGAGGCGGCGAGCGGGAGCGAACGTCGGGGGTTTTGAGAGAGTAGTCAAGGGCAGAGGCCCAGTGTTGGTGTGGCTGTGAATGCGTTGCCATGGGAGGGTGAGGAGCAGCAGGAGCTTGTAGTGCTGGCGTCCTTGGTGTGGGAGCAATCCCTGGACGTTTTCAATTTTGGAGCTGGCGTCGGGCCGAAACGAGGCAGCGAGCGGGAGCGAACGTCGGGGGTTTTGAGAGAGTAGTCAAGGGCAGAGGCCCAGTGTTGGTGTGGCTGTGAATGCGTTGGCATGGGAGGGTGAGGAGCAGCAGGAACTTGTAGTGCTGGCATCCTTGGTGTGGGAGCAATCCCTGGACGTTTTCAATTTTGGAGCTGGCCTCTGGCGGAAATGAGGCGGCGAGCAGGAGCGAACGTCGGGGGTTTTGAGAGAGTAGTCAAGGGCAGAGGCCCAGTGTTGGTGTGGCTGTGAATGCGTTGCCATGGGAGGGTGAGGAGCAGCAGGAGCTTGTAGTGCTGGCGTCCTTGGTGTGGGAGCAATCCCTGGACGTTTTCAATTTTGGAGCTGGCGTCGGGCCGAAACGAGGCGGCGAGCGGGAGCGAATGTCGGGGGTTTTGAGAGAGTAGTCAAGGGCAGAGGCCCAGTGTTGGTGTGGCTGTGAATGCGTTGCCATGGGAGGGTGAGGAGCAGCAGGAGCTTGTAGTGCTGGCGTCCTTGGTGTGGGAGCAATCCCTGGACGTTTTCAATTTTGGAGCTGGCGTCGGGCCGAAATGAGGCGGCGAGCGGGAGCGAACGTCGGGGGTTTTGAGAGAGTAGTCAAGGGCAGAGGCCCAGTGTTGGTGTGGCTGTGAATGCGTTGCCATGGGAGGGTGAGGAGCAGCAGGAGCTTGTAGTGCTGGCGTCCTTGCTGTGGGAGCAATCCCTGGACGTTTTCAATTTTGGAGCTGGCCTCTGGCGGAAACGAGGCGGCGAGCGGGAGCGAACGTCGGGGGTTTTGAGAGAGTAGTCAAGGGCAGAGGCCCAGTGTTGGTGTGGCTGTGAATGCGTTGCCATGGGAGGGTGAGGAGCAGCAGGAGCTTGTAGTGCTGGCGTCCTTGGTGTGGGAGCAATCCCTGGACGTTTTCAATTTTGGAGCTGGCGTCGGGCCGAAACGAGGCAGCGAGCGGGAGCGAACGTCGGGGGTTTTGAGAGAGTAGTCAAGGGCAGAGGCCCAGTGTTGGTGTGGCTGTGAATGCGTTGCCATGGGAGGGTGAGGAGCAGCAGGAGCTTGTAGTGCTGGCGTCCTTGGTGTGGGAGCAATCCCTGGACGTTTTCAATTTTGGAGCTGGCCTCTGGCGGAAATGAGGCAGCGAGCAGGAGCGAACGTCGGGGGTTTTGAGAGAGTAGTCAAGGGCAGAGGCCCAGTGTTGGTGTGGCTGTGAATGCGTTGCCATGGGAGGGTGAGGAGCAGCAGGAGCTTGTAGTGCTGGCGTCCTTGGTGTGGGAGCAATCCCTGGACGTTTTCAATTTTGGAGCTGGCGTCGGGCCGAAACGAGGCGGCGAGCGGGAGCGAACGTCGGGGGTTTTGAGAGAGAGTAGTCAAGGGCAGAGGCCCAGTGTTGGTGTGGCTGTGAATGCGTTGCCATGGGAGGGTGAGGAGCAGCAGGAGCTTGTAGTGCTGGCGTCCTTGGTGTGGGAGCAATCCCTGGACGTTTTGAATTTTGGAGCTGGCCTCTGGCGGAAACGAGGCGGCGAGCGGGAGCGAACGTCGGGGGTTTTGAGAGAGTAGTCAAGGGCAGAGGCCCAGTGTTGGTGTGGCTGTGAATGCGTTGCCATGGGAGGGTGAGGAGCAGCAGGAGCTTGTAGTGCTGGCGTCCTTGGTGTGGGAGCAATCCCTGGACGTTTTCAATTTTGGAGCTGGCGTCGGGCCGAAACGAGGCGGCGAGCGGGAGCGAACGTCGGGGGTTTTGAGAGAGTAGTCAAGGGCAGAGGCCCAGTGTTGGTGTGGCTGTGAATGCGTTGCCATGGGAGGGTGAGGAGCAGCAGGAGCTTGTAGTGCTGGCGTCCTTGCTGTGGGAGCAATCCCTGGACGTTTTCAATTTTGGAGCTGGCCTCTGGCGGAAACGAGGCGGCGAGCGGGAGCGAACGTCGGGGGTTTTGAGAGAGTAGTCAAGGGCAGAGGCCCAGTGTTGGTGTGGCTGTGAATGCGTTGCCATGGGAGGGTGAGGAGCAGCAGGAGCTTGTAGTGCTGGCGTCCTTGGTGTGGGAGCAATCCCTGGACGTTTTCAATTTTGGAGCTGGCGTCGGGCCAAAACGAGGCGGCGAGCAGGAGCGAACGTCGGGGGTTTTGAGAGAGTAGTCAAGGGCAGAGGCCCAGTGTTGGTGTGGCTGTGAATGCGTTGCCATGGGAGGGTGAGGACCAGCAGGAGCTTGTAGTGCTGGCGTCCTTGGTGTGGGAGCAATCCCTGGACGTTTTCAATTTTGGAGCTGGCGTCGGGCCGAAACGAGGCGGCGAGCGGGAGCGAACGTCGGGGGTTTTGAGAGAGTAGTCAAGGGCAGAGGCCCAGTGTTGGTGTGGCTGTGAATGCGTTGCCATGGGAGGGTGAGGAGCAGCAGGAGCTTGTAGTGCTGGCATCCTTGGTGTGGGAGCAATCCCTGGACGTTTTCAATTTTGGAGCTGGCGTCGGGCCGAAACGAGGCGGCGAGCGGGAGCGAACGTCGGGGGTTTTGAGAGAGTAGTCAAGGGCAGAGGCCCAGTGTTGGTGTGGCTGTGAATGCATTGCCATGGGAGGGTGAGGAGCAGCAGGAGCTTGTAGTGCTGGCGTCCTTGGTGTGGGAGCAATCCCTGGACGTTTTCAATTTTGGAGCTGGCGTCGGGCCGAAACGAGGCGGCGAGCGGGAGCGAACGTCGGGGGTTTTGAGAGAGTAGTCAAGGGCAGAGGCCCAGTGTTGGTGTGGCTGTGAATGCGTTGCCATGGGAGGGTGAGGAGCAGCAGGAGCTTGTAGTGCTGGCGTCCTTGGTGTGGGAGCAATCCCTGGACGTTTTCAATTTTGGAGCTGGCGTCGGGCCGAAACGAGGCGGCGAGCGGGAGCGAACGTCGGGGGTTTTGAGAGAGTAGTCAAGGGCAGAGGCCCAGTGTTGGTGTGGCTGTGAATGCGTTGCCATGGGAGGGTGAGGAGCAGCAGGAGCTTGTAGTGCTGGCATCCTTGGTGTGGGAGCAATCCCTGGACGTTTTCAATTTTGGAGCTGGCCTCTGGCGGAAATGAGGCAGCGAGCGGGAGCGAACGTCGGGGGTTTTGAGAGAGTAGTCAAGGGCAGAGGCCCAGTGTTGGTGTGGCTGTGAATGCGTTGCCATGGGAGGGTGAGGAGCAGCAGGAGCTGGTAGTGCTGGCGTCCTTGGTGTGGGAGCAATCCCTGGACGTTTTCAATTTTGGAGCTGGCGTCGGGCCGAAATGAGGCGGCGAGCGGGAGCGAACGTCGGGGGTTTTGAGAGAGTAGTCAAGGGCAGAGGCCCAGTGTTGGTGTGGCTGTGAATGCGTTGGCATGGGAGGGTGAGGAGCAGCAGGAGCTTGTAGTGCTGGCGTCCTTGCTGTGGGAGCAATCCCTGGACGTTTTCAATTTTGGAGCTGGCCTCTGGCGGAAACGAGGCGGCGAGCGGGAGCGAACGTCGGGGGTTTTGAGAGAGTAGTCAAGGGCAGAGGCCCAGTGTTGGTGTGGCTGTGAATGCGTTGCCATGGGAGGGTGAGGAGCAGCAGGAGCTTGTAGTGCTGGCGTCCTTGGTGTGGGAGCAATCCCTGGACGTTTTCCATTTTGGAGCTGGCCTCTGGCGGAAACGAGGCGGCAAGCGGGAGCGAACGTCGGGGGTTTTGAGAGAGTAGTCAAGGGCAGAGGCCCAGTGTTGGTGTGGCTGTGAATGCGTTGGCATGGGAGGGTGAGGAGCAGCAGGAGCTTGTAGTGCTGGCGTCCTTGGTGTGGGAGCAATCCCTGGACGTTTTCAATTTTGGAGCTGGCGTCGGGCCGAAACGAGGCGGCGAGCGGGAGCGAATGTCGGGGGTTTTGAGAGAGTAGTCAAGGGCAGAGGCCCAGTGTTGGTGTGGCTGTGAATGCGTTGCCATGGGAGGGTGAGGAGCAGCAGGAGCTTGTAGTGCTGGCGTCCTTGGTGTGGGAGCAATCCCTGGACGTTTTGAATTTTGGAGCTGGCGTCGGGCCGAAACGAGGCGGCGAGCGGGAGCGAATGTCGGGGGTTTTGAGAGAGTAGTCAAGGGCAGAGGCCCAGTGTTGGTGTGGCTGTGAATGCGTTGCCATGGGAGGGTGAGGAGCAGCAGGAGCTTGTAGTGCTGGCGTCCTTGGTGTGGGAGCAATCCCTGGACGTTTTCAATTTTGGAGCTGGCGTCGGGCCGAAATGAGGCGGCGAGCGGGAGCGAACGTCGGGGGTTTTGAGAGAGTAGTCAAGGGCAGAGGCCCAGTGTTGGTGTGGCTGTGAATGCGTTGGCATGGGAGTTTGAGGAGCAGCAGGAGCTTGTAGTGCTGGCGTCCTTGGTGTGGGAGCAATCCCTGGACGTTTTCAATTTTGGAGCTGGCGTCGGGCCGAAACGAGGCGGCGAGCGGGAGCGAACGTCGGGGGTTTTGAGAGAGTAGTCAAGGGCAGAGGCCCAGTGTTGGTGTGGCTGTGAATGCGTTGCCATGGGAGGGTGAGGAGCAGCAGGAGCTTGTAGTGCTGGCATCCTTGGTGTGGGAGCAATCCCTGGACGTTTTGAATTTTGGAGCTGGCGTCGTGCCGAAACGAGGCGGCGAGCGGGAGCGAACGTCGGGGGTTTTGAGAGAGTAGTCAAGGGCAGAGGCCCAGTGTTGGTGTGGCTGTGAATGCGTTGGCATGGGAGGGTGAGGAGCAGCAGTAGCTTGTAGTGCTGGCGTCCTTGGTGTGGGAGCAATCCCTGGACGTTTTCAATTTTGGAGCTGGCGTCGGGCCGAAACGAGGCGGCGAGCGGGAGCGAACGTCGGGGGTTTTGAGAGAGTAGTCAAGGGCAGAGGCCCAGTGTTGGTGTGGCTGTGAATGCGTTGCCATGGGAGTTTGAGGAGCAGCAGGAGCTTGTAGTGCTGGCGTCCTTGGTGTGGGAGCAATCCCTGGACGTTTTCAATTTTGGAGCTGGCGTCGGGCCGAAACGAGGCGGCGAGCGGGAGCGAACGTCGGGGGTTTTGAGAGAGTAGTCAAGGGCAGAGGCCCAGTGTTGGTGTGGCTGTGAATGCGTTGCCATGGGAGGGTGAGGAGCAGCAGGAGCTTGTAGTGCTGGCGTCCTTGGTGTGGGAGCAATCCCTGGACGTTTTCAATTTTGGAGCTGGCCTCTGGCGGAAACGAGGCGGCGAGCGGGAGCGAACGTCGGGGGTTTTGAGAGAGTAGTCAAGGGCAGAGGCCCAGTGTTGGTGTGGCTGTGAATGCGTTGCCATGGGAGGGTGAGGAGCAGCAGGAGCTTGTAGTGCTGGCGTCCTTGGTGTGGGAGCAATCCCTGGACGTTTTCAATTTTGGAGCTGGCGTCGGGCCGAAACGAGGCGGCGAGCGGGAGCGAACGTCGGGGGTTTTGAGAGAGTAGTCAAGGGCAGAGGCCCAGTGTTGGTGTGGCTGTGAATGCGTTGCCATGGGAGGGTGAGGAGCAGCAGGAGCTTGTAGTGCTGGCGTCCTTGGTGTGGGAGCAATCCCTGGACGTTTTCAATTTTGGAGCTGGCGTCGGGCCGAAACGAGGCGGCGAGCGGGAGCGAACGTCGGGGGTTTTGAGAGAGTAGTCAAGGGCAGAGGCCCAGTGTTGGTGTGGCTGTGAATGCGTTGCCATGGGAGGGTGAGGAGCAGCAGGAGCTTGTAGTGCTGGCGTCCTTGGTGTGGGAGCAATCCCTGGACGTTTTCAATTTTGGAGCTGGCGTCGGGCCGAAACGAGGCGGCGAGCGGGAGCGAACGTCGGGGGTTTTGAGAGAGTAGTCAAGGGCAGAGGCCCAGTGTTGGTGTGGCTGTGAATGCGTTGCCATGGGAGGGTGAGGAGCAGCAGGAGCTTGTAGTGCTGGCGTCCTTGGTGTGGGAGCAATCCCTGGACGTTTTCAATTTTGGAGCTGGCATCGGGCCGAAACGAGGCGGCGAGCGGGAGCGAACGTCGGGGGTTTTGAGAGAGTAGTCAAGGGCAGAGGCCCAGTGTTGGTGTGGCTGTGAATGCGTTGCCATGGTAGGGTGAGGAGCAGCAGGAGCTTGTAGTGCTGGCGTCCTTGGTGTGGGAGCAATCCCTGGACGTTTTCCATTTTGGAGCTGGCGTCGGGCCGAAACGAGGCGGCGAGCGGGAGCGAACGTCGGGGGTTTTGAGAGAGTAGTCAAGGGCAGAGGCCCAGTGTTGGTGTGGCTGTGAATGCGTTGCCATGGGAGGGTGAGGAGCAGCAGGAGCTTGTAGTGCTGGCGTCCTTGGTGTGGGAGCAATCCCTGGACGTTTTCAATTTTGGAGCTGGCGTCGGGCGGAAACGAGGCGGCGAGCGGGAGCGAACGTCGGGGGTTTTGAGAGAGTAGTCAAGGGCAGAGGCCCAGTGTTGGTGTGGCTGTGAATGCGTTGCCATGGGAGGGTGAGGAGCAGCAGGAGCTTGTAGTGCTGGCGTCCTTGGTGTGGGAGCAATCCCTGGACGTTTTCAATTTTGGAGCTGGCGTCGGGCCGAAACGAGGCGGCGAGCGGGAGCGAACGTCGGGGGTTTTGAGAGAGTAGTCAAGGGCAGAGGCCCAGTGTTGGTGTGGCTGTGAATGCGTTGCCATGGGAGGGTGAGGAGCAGCAGGAGCTTGTAGTGCTGGCGTCCTTGGTGTGGGAGCAATCCCTGGACGTTTTCAATTTTGGAGCTGGCCTCTGGCGGAAACGAGGCGGCGAGCGGGAGCGAACGTCGGGGGTTTTGAGAGAGTAGTCAAGGGCAGAGGCCCAGTGTTGGTGTGGCTGTGAATGCGTTGCCATGGGAGGGTGAGGAGCAGCAGGAGCTTGTAGTGCTGGCGTCCTTGGTGTGGGAGCAATCCCTGGACGTTTTCAATTTTGGAGCTGGCGTCGGGCCGAAACGAGGCGGCGAGCGGGAGCGAACATCGGGGGTTTTGAGAGAGTAGTCAAGGGCAGAGGCCCAGTGTTGGTGTGGCTGTGAATGTGTTGCCATGGGAGGGTGAGGAGCAGCAGTAGCTTGTAGTGCTGGCGTCCTTGGTGTGGGAGCAATCCCTGGACGTTTTGAATTTTGGAGCTGGCGTCGTGCCGAAACGAGGCGGCGAGCGGGAGCGAACGTCGGGGGTTTTGAGAGAGTAGTCAAGGGCAGAGGCCCAGTGTTGGTGTGGCTGTGAATGCGTTGCCATGGGAGGGTGAGGAGCAGCAGGAGCTTGTAGTGCTGGCGTCCTTGGTGTGGGAGCAATCCCTGGACGTTTTGAATTTTGGAGCTGGCGTCGGGCCGAAACGAGGCGGCGAGCGGGAGCGAACGTCGGGGGTTTTGAGAGAGTAGTCAAGGGCAGAGGCCCAGTGTTGGTGTGGCTGTGAATGCATTGCCATGGGAGGGTGAGGAGCAGCAGGAGCTTGTAGTGCTGGCGTCCTTGGTGTGGGAGCAATCCCTGGACGTTTTCAATTTTGGAGCTGGCGTCGGGCCGAAACGAGGCGGCGAGCGGGAGCGAACGTCGGGGGTTTTGAGAGAGTAGTCAAGGGCAGAGGCCCAGTGTTGGTGTGGCTGTGAATGCGTTGCCAGGGGAGGGTGAGGAGCAGCAGGAGCTTGTAGTGCTGGCGTCCTTGGTGTGGGAGCAATCCCTGGACGTTTTCAATTTTGGAGCTGGCGTCGGGCCGAAACGAGGCGGCGAGCGGGAGCGAACGTCGGGGGTTTTGAGAGAGTAGTCAAGGGCAGAGGCCCAGTGTTGGTGTGGCTGTGAATGCGTTGCCATGGGAGGGTGAGGAGCAGCAGGAGCTTGTAGTGCTGGCGTCCTTGGTGTGGGAGCAATCCCTGGACGTTTTCAATTTTGGAGCTGGCGTCGGGCCGAAACGAGGCGGCGAGCGGGAGCGAACGTCGGGGGTTTTGAGAGAGTAGTCAAGGGCAGAGGCCCAGTGTTGGTGTGGCTGTGAATGCGTTGCCATGGGAGGGTGAGGAGCAGCAGGAGCTTGTAGTGCTGGCGTCCTTGCTGTGGGAGCAATCCCTGGACGTTTTCAATTTTGGAGCTGGCGTCGGGCCGAAACGAGGCGGCGAGCGGGAGCGAACATCGGGGGTTTTGAGAGAGTAGTCAAGGGCAGAGGCCCAGTGTTGGTGTGGCTGTGAATGTGTTGCCATGGGAGGGTGAGGAGCAGCAGTAGCTTGTAGTGCTGGCGTCCTTGGTGTGGGAGCAATCCCTGGACGTTTTCAATTTTGGAGCTGGCGTCGGGCCGAAACGAGGCGGCGAGCGGGAGCGAACGTCGGGGGTTTTGAGAGAGTAGTCAAGGGCAGAGGCCCAGTGTTGGTGTGGCTGTGAATGCGTTGCCATGGGAGGGTGAGGAGCAGCAGGAGCTTGTAGTGCTGGCATCCTTGGTGTGGGAGCAATCCCTGGACGTTTTGAATTTTGGAGCTGGCGTCGTGCCGAAACGAGGCGGCGAGCGGGAGCGAACGTCGGGGGTTTTGAGAGAGTAGTCAAGGGCAGAGGCCCAGTGTTGGTGTGGCTGTGAATGCGTTGCCATGGGAGGGTGAGGAGCAGCAGGAGCTTGTAGTGCTGGCGTCCTTGGTGTGGGAGCAATCCCTGGACGTTTTCAATTTTGGAGCTGGCGTCGGGCCGAAACGAGGCGGCGAGCGGGAGCGAACGTCGGGGGTTTTGAGAGAGTAGTCAAGGGCAGAGGCCCAGTGTTGGTGTGGCTGTGAATGCGTTGCCATGGGAGGGTGAGGAGCAGCAGGAGCTTGTAGTGCTGGCGTCCTTGGTGTGGGAGCAATCCCTGGACGTTTTCAATTTTGGAGCTGGCGTCGGGCCGAAACGAGGCGGCGAGCGGGAGCGAACGTCGGGGGTTTTGAGAGAGTAGTCAAGGGCAGAGGCCCAGTGTTGGTGTGGCTGTGAATGCGTTGCCAGGGGAGGGTGAGGAGCAGCAGGAGCTTGTAGTGCTGGCGTCCTTGGTGTGGGAGCAATCCCTGGACGTTTTCAATTTTGGAGCTGGCGTCGGGCCGAAACGAGGCGGCGAGCGGGAGCGAACATCGGGGGTTTTGAGAGAGTAGTCAAGGGCAGAGGCCCAGTGTTGGTGTGGCTGTGAATGCGTTGCCATGGGAGGGTGAGGAGCAGCAGGAGCTTGTAGTGCTGGCGTCCTTGGTGTGGGAGCAATCCCTGGACGTTTTCAATTTTGGAGCTGGCGTCGGGCCGAAACGAGGCGGCGAGCGGGAGCGAACGTCGGGGGTTTTGAGAGAGTAGTCAAGGGCAGAGGCCCAGTGTTGGTGTGGCTGTGAATGCGTTGCCATGGGAGGGTGAGGAGCAGCAGGAGCTTGTAGTGCTGGCGTCCTTGCTGTGGGAGCAATCCCTGGACGTTTTCAATTTTGGAGCTGGCGTCGGGCCGAAACGAGGCGGCGAGCGGGAGCGAACGTCGGGGGTTTTGAGAGAGTAGTCAAGGGCAGAGGCCCAGTGTTGGTGTGGCTGTGAATGCGTTGCCATGGGAGGGTGAGGAGCAGCAGGAGCTTGTAGTGCTGGCGTCCTTGGTGTGGGAGCAATCCCTGGACGTTTTCAATTTTGGAGCTGGCGTCGGGCCGAAACGAGGCGGCGAGCGGGAGCGAACGTCGGGGGTTTTGAGAGAGTAGTCAAGGGCAGAGGCCCAGTGTTGGTGTGGCTGTGAATGCGTTGCCATGGGAGGGTGAGGAGCAGCAGGAGCTTGTAGTGCTGGCGTCCTTGGTGTGGGAGCAATCCCTGGACGTTTTCAATTTTGGAGCTGGCGTCGGGCCGAAACGAGGCGGCGAGCGGGAGCGAATGTCGGGGGTTTTGAGAGAGTAGTCAAGGGCAGAGGCCCAGTGTTGGTGTGGCTGTGAATGCGTTGCCATGGGAGGGTGAGGAGCAGCAGGAGCTTGTAGTGCTGGCGTCCTTGGTGTGGGAGCAATCCCTGGACGTTTTCAATTTTGGAGCTGGCGTCGGGCCGAAACGAGGCGGCGAGCGGGAGCGAACGTCGGGGGTTTTGAGAGAGTAGTCAAGGGCAGAGGCCCAGTGTTGGTGTGGCTGTGAATGTGTTGCCATGGGAGGGTGAGGAGCAGCAGGAGCTTGTAGTGCTGGCGTCCTTGGTGTGGGAGCAATCCCTGGACGTTTTCAATTTTGGAGCTGGCGTCAGGCCGAAACGAGGCGGCGAGCGGGAGCGAACGTCGGGGGTTTTGAGAGAGTAGTCAAGGGCAGAGGCCCAGTGTTGGTGTGGCTGTGAATGCGTTGCCATGGGAGGGTGAGGACCAGCAGGAGCTTGTAGTGCTGGCGTCCTTGGTGTGGGAGCAATCCCTGGACGTTTTGAATTTTGGAGCTGGCCTCTGGCGGAAACGAGGCGGCGAGCGGGAGCGAACATCGGGGGTTTTGAGAGAGTAGTCAAGGGCAGAGGCCCAGTGTTGGTGTGGCTGTGAATGCGTTGCCATGGGAGGGTGAGGAGCAGCAGGAGCTTGTAGTGCTGGCGTCCTTGGTGTGGGAGCAATCCCTGGACGTTTTCAATTTTGGAGCTGGCGTCGGGCCGAAACGAGGCGGCGAGCGGGAGCGAACGTCGGGGGTTTTGAGAGAGTAGTCAAGGGCAGAGGCCCAGTGTTGGTGTGGCTGTGAATGCGTTGCCATGGGAGGGCGAGGAGCAGCAGGAGCTTGTAGTGCTGGCATCCTTGGTGTGGGAGCAATCCCTGGACGTTTTCAATTTTGGAGCTGGCGTCGGGCCGAAACGAGGCGGCGAGCGGGAGCGAACGTCGGGGGTTTTGAGAGAGTAGTCAAGGGCAGAGGCCCAGTGTTGGTGTGGCTGTGAATGCGTTGCCATGGGAGGGTGAGGAGCAGCAGGAGCTTGTAGTGCTGGCGTCCTTGGTGTGGGAGCAATCCCTGGACGTTTTCAATTTTGGAGCTGGCGTCGGGCCGAAACGAGGCGGCGAGCGGGAGCGAACGTCGGGGGTTTTGAGAGAGTAGTCAAGGGCAGAGGCCCAGTGTTGGTGTGGCTGTGAATGCATTGCCATGGGAGGGTGAGGAGCAGCAGGAGCTTGTAGTGCTGGCATCCTTGGTGTGGGAGCAATCCCTGGACGTTTTCAATTTTGGAGCTGGCGTCGGGCCGAAACGAGGCGGCGAGCGGGAGCGAACGTCGGGGGTTTTGAGAGAGTAGTCAAGGGCAGAGGCCCAGTGTTGGTGTGGCTGTGAATGCGTTGCCATGGGAGGGTGAGGAGCAGCAGGAGCTTGTAGTGCTGGCGTCCTTGGTGTGGGAGCAATCCCTGCACGTTTTCAATTTTGGAGCTGGCGTCGGGCCGAAACGAGGCGGCGAGCGGGAGCGAACGTCGGGGGTTTTGAGAGAGTAGTCAAGGGCAGAGGCCCAGTGTTGGTGTGGCTGTGAATGCGTTGCCATGGGAGGGTGAGGAGCAGCAGGAGCTTGTAGTGCTGGCGTCCTTGGTGTGGGAGCAATCCCTGGACGTTTTCAATTTTGGAGCTGGCCTCTGGCGGAAACGAGGCGGCGAGCAGGAGCGAACGTCGGGGGTTTTGAGAGAGTAGTCAAGGGCAGAGGCCCAGTGTTGGTGTGGCTGTCAATGCGTTGCCATGGGAGGGTGAGGAGCAGCAGGAGCTTGTAGTGCTGGCGTCCTTGGTGTGGGAGCAATCCCTGGACGTTTTCAATTTTGGAGCTGGCGTCGGGCCGAAACGAGGCGGCGAGCGGGAGCGAACGTCGGGGGTTTTGAGAGAGTAGTCAAGGGCAGAGGCCCAGTGTTGGTGTGGCTGTGAATGCGTTGCCATGGGAGGGTGAGGAGCAGCAGGAGCTTGTAGTGCTGGCGTCCTTGGTGTGGGAGCAATCCCTGGACGTTTTCAATTTTGGAGCTGGCGTCGGGCCGAAACGAGGCGGCGAGCGGGAGCGAACGTCGGGGGTTTTGAGAGAGTAGTCAAGGGCAGAGGCCCAGTGTTGGTGTGGCTGTGAATGCGTTGCCATGGGAGGGTGAGGAGCAGCAGGAGCTTGTAGTGCTGGCGTCCTTGCTGTGGGAGCAATCCCTGGACGTTTTCAATTTTGGAGCTGGCCTCTGGCGGAAACGAGGCGGCGAGCGGGAGCGAACGTCGGGGGTTTTGAGAGAGTAGTCAAGGGCAGAGGCCCAGTGTTGGTGTGGCTGTGAATGCGTTGCCATGGGAGGGTGAGGAGCAGCAGGAGCTTGTAGTGCTGGCGTCCTTGGTGTGGGAGCAATCCCTGGACGTTTTCCATTTTGGAGCTGGCCTCTGGCGGAAACGAGGCGGCGAGCGGGAGCGAACGTCGGGGGTTTTGAGAGAGTAGTCAAGGGCAGAGGCCCAGTGTTGGTGTGGCTGTCAATGCGTTGCCATGGGAGGGTGAGGAGCAGCAGGAGCTTGTAGTGCTGGCGTCCTTGGTGTGGGAGCAATCCCTGGACGTTTTCAATTTTGGAGCTGGCATCGGGCCGAAACGAGGCGGCGAGCGGGAGCGAACGTCGGGGGTTTTGAGAGAGTAGTCAAGGGCAGAGGCCCAGTGTTGGTGTGGCTGTGAATGCGTTGCCATGGTAGGGTGAGGAGCAGCAGGAGCTTGTAGTGCTGGCGTCCTTGGTGTGGGAGCAATCCCTGGACGTTTTGAATTTTGGAGCTGGCGTCGGGCCGAAATGAGGCGGCGAGCGGGAGCGAACGTCGGGGGTTTTGAGAGAGTAGTCAAGGGCAGAGGCCCAGTGTTGGTGTGGCTGTGAATGCGTTGCCATGGGAGGGTGAGGAGCAGCAGGAGCTTGTAGTGCTGGCGTCCTTGGTGTGGGAGCAATCCCTGGACGTTTTCCATTTTGGAGCTGGCGTCGGGCCGAAACGAGGCGGCGAGCGGGAGCGAACGTCGGGGGTTTTGAGAGAGTAGTCAAGGGCAGAGGCCCAGTGTTGGTGTGGCTGTGAATGCGTTGCCATGGGAGGGTGAGGAGCAGCAGGAGCTTGTAGTGCTGGCGTCCTTGCTGTGGGAGCAATCCCTGGACGTTTTCAATTTTGGAGCTGGCCTCTGGCGGAAACGAGGCGGCGAGCGGGAGCGAACGTCGGGGGTTTTGAGAGAGTAGTCAAGGGCAGAGGCCCAGTGTTGGTGTGGCTGTGAATGCGTTGCCATGGGAGGGTGAGGAGCAGCAGGAGCTTGTAGTGCTGGCGTCCTTGGTGTGGGAGCAATCCCTGGACGTTTTGAATTTTGGAGCTGGCGTCGGGCCGAAACGAGGCGGCGAGCGGGAGCGAACGTCGGGGGTTTTGAGAGAGTAGTCAAGGGCAGAGGCCCAGTGTTGGTGTGGCTGTCAATGCGTTGCCAGGGGAGGGTGAGGAGCAGCAGGAGCTTGTAGTGCTGGCGTCCTTGGTGTGGGAGCAACCCCTGGACGTTTTCAATTTTGGAGCTGGCGTCGGGCCGAAACGAGGCGGCGAGCGGGAGCGAACGTCGGGGGTTTTGAGAGAGTAGTCAAGGGCAGAGGCCCAGTGTTGGTGTGGCTGTGAATGCGTTGCCATGGGAGGGTGAGGAGCAGCAGGAGCTTGTAGTGCTGGCGTCCTTGGTGTGGGAGCAATCCCTGGACGTTTTCCATTTTGGAGCTGGCCTCTGGCGGAAACGAGGCGGCGAGCGGGAGCGAACGTCGGGGGTTTTGAGAGAGTAGTCAAGGGCAGAGGCCCAGTGTTGGTGTGGCTGTGAATGCGTTGCCATGGGAGGGTGAGGAGCAGCAGGAGCTTGTAGTGCTGGCGTCCTTGCTGTGGGAGCAATCCCTGGACGTTTTCAATTTTGGAGCTGGCGTCGGGCCGAAACGAGGCGGCGAGCGGGAGCGAACGTCGGGGGTTTTGAGAGAGTAGTCAAGGGCAGAGGCCCAGTGTTGGTGTGGCTGTGAATGCATTGCCATGGGAGGGTGAGGAGCAGCAGGAGCTTGTAGTGCTGGCGTCCTTGCTGTGGGAGCAATCCCTGCACGTTTTCAATTTTGGAGCTGGCGTCGGGCCGAAACGAGGCGGCGAGCGGGAGCGAACGTCGGGGGTTTTGAGAGAGTAGTCAAGGGCAGAGGCCCAGTGTTGGTGTGGCTGTGAATGCGTTGCCATGGGAGGGTGAGGAGCAGCAGGAGCTTGTAGTGCTGGCGTCCTTGGTGTGGGAGCAATCCCTGGACGTTTTCCATTTTGGAGCTGGCCTCTGGCGGAAACGAGGCGGCGAGCGGGAGCGAACGTCGGGGGTTTTGAGAGAGTAGTCAAGGGCAGAGGCCCAGTGTTGGTGTGGCTGTGAATGCGTTGCCATGGGAGGGTGAGGAGCAGCAGGAGCTTGTAGTGCTGGCATCCTTGGTGTGGGAGCAATCCCTGGACGTTTTCAATTTTGGAGCTGGCGTCGGGCCGAAACGAGGCGGCGAGCGGGAGCGAACGTCGGGGGTTTTGAGAGAGTAGTCAAGGGCAGAGGCCCAGTGTTGGTGTGGCTGTGAATGTGTTGCCATGGGAGGGTGAGGAGCAGCAGGAGCTTGTAGTGCTGGCGTCCTTGGTGTGGGAGCAATCCCTGGACGTTTTCAATTTTGGAGCTGGCGTCGGGCCGAAACGAGGCGGCGAGCGGGAGCGAACGTCGGGGGTTTTGAGAGAGTAGTCAAGGGCAGAGGCCCAGTGTTGGTGTGGCTGTGAATGCGTTGCCATGGGAGGGTGAGGAGCAGCAGGAGCTTGTAGTGCTGGCGTCCTTGGTGTGGGAGCAATCCCTGGACGTTTTCAATTTTGGAGCTGGCCTCTGGCGGAAACGAGGCGGCGAGCGGGAGCGAACATCGGGGGTTTTGAGAGAGTAGTCAAGGGCAGAGGCCCAGTGTTGGTGTGGCTGTGAATGCGTTGCCATGGGAGGGTGAGGAGCAGCAGGAGCTTGTAGTGCTGGCGTCCTTGCTGTGGGAGCAATCCCTGGACGTTTTCAATTTTGGAGCTGGCGTCGGGCCGAAACGAGGCGGCGAGCGGGAGCGAACGTCGGGGGTTTTGAGAGAGTAGTCAAGGGCAGAGGCCCAGTGTTGGTGTGGCTGTGAATGCATTGCCATGGGAGGGTGAGGAGCAGCAGGAGCTTGTAGTGCTGGCGTCCTTGCTGTGGGAGCAATCCCTGCACGTTTTCAATTTTGGAGCTGGCGTCGGGCCGAAACGAGGCGGCGAGCGGGAGCGAACGTCGGGGGTTTTGAGAGAGTAGTCAAGGGCAGAGGCCCAGTGTTGGTGTGGCTGTGAATGCGTTGCCATGGGAGGGTGAGGAGCAGCAGGAGCTTGTAGTGCTGGCGTCCTTGGTGTGGGAGCAATCCCTGGACGTTTTCCATTTTGGAGCTGGCCTCTGGCGGAAACGAGGCGGCGAGCGGGAGCGAACGTCGGGGGTTTTGAGAGAGTAGTCAAGGGCAGAGGCCCAGTGTTGGTGTGGCTGTGAATGCGTTGCCATGGGAGGGTGAGGAGCAGCAGGAGCTTGTAGTGCTGGCATCCTTGGTGTGGGAGCAATCCCTGGACGTTTTCAATTTTGGAGCTGGCGTCGGGCCGAAACGAGGCGGCGAGCGGGAGCGAACGTCGGGGGTTTTGAGAGAGTAGTCAAGGGCAGAGGCCCAGTGTTGGTGTGGCTGTGAATGTGTTGCCATGGGAGGGTGAGGAGCAGCAGGAGCTTGTAGTGCTGGCGTCCTTGGTGTGGGAGCAATCCCTGGACGTTTTCAATTTTGGAGCTGGCGTCGGGCCGAAACGAGGCGGCGAGCGGGAGCGAACGTCGGGGGTTTTGAGAGAGTAGTCAAGGGCAGAGGCCCAGTGTTGGTGTGGCTGTGAATGCGTTGCCATGGGAGGGTGAGGAGCAGCAGGAGCTTGTAGTGCTGGCGTCCTTGGTGTGGGAGCAATCCCTGGACGTTTTCAATTTTGGAGCTGGCCTCTGGCGGAAACGAGGCGGCGAGCGGGAGCGAACATCGGGGGTTTTGAGAGAGTAGTCAAGGGCAGAGGCCCAGTGTTGGTGTGGCTGTGAATGCGTTGCCATGGGAGGGTGAGGAGCAGCAGGAGCTTGTAGTGCTGGCGTCCTTGGTGTGGGAGCAATCCCTGGACGTTTTCAATTTTGGAGCTGGCCTCTGGCGGAAACGAGGCGGCGAGCGGGAGCGAACGTCGGGGGTTTTGAGAGAGTAGTCAAGGGCAGAGGCCCAGTGTTGGTGTGGCTGTGAATGCGTTGCCATGGGAGGGTGAGGACCAGCAGGAGCTTGTAGTGCTGGCGTCCTTGGTGTGGGAGCAATCCCTGGACGTTTTCAATTTTGGAGCTGGCGTCGGGCCGAAACGAGGCGGCGAGTGGGAGCGAACGTCGGGGGTTTTGAGAGAGTAGTCAAGGGCAGAGGCCCAGTGTTGGTGTGGCTGTGAATGCGTTGCCATGGGAGGGTGAGGAGCAGCAGGAGCTTGTAGTGCTGGCGTCCTTGCTGTGGGAGCAATCCCTGGACGTTTTCAATTTTGGAGCTGGCGTCGGGCCGAAACGAGGCGGCGAGCGGGAGCGAACGTCGGGGGTTTTGAGAGAGTAGTCAAGGGCAGAGGCCCAGTGTTGGTGTGGCTGTGAATGCGTTGCCATGGGAGGGTGAGGAGCAGCAGTAGCTTGTAGTGCTGGCGTCCTTGGTGTGGGAGCAATCCCTGGACGTTTTCAATTTTGGAGCTGGCGTCGGGCCGAAACGAGGCGGCGAGCGGGAGCGAACGTCGGGGGTTTTGAGAGAGTAGTCAAGGGCAGAGGCCCAGTGTTGGTGTGGCTGTGAATGCGTTGCCATGGGAGGGTGAGGAGCAGCAGGAGCTTGTAGTGCTGGCGTCCTTGGTGTGGGAGCAATCCCTGGACGTTTTCAATTTTGGAGCTGGCGTCGGGCCGAAACGAGGCGGCGAGCGGGAGCGAACGTCGGGGGTTTTGAGAGAGTAGTCAAGGGCAGAGGCCCAGTGTTGGTGTGGCTGTGAATGCGTTGCCATGGGAGGGTGAGGAGCAGCAGGAGCTTGTAGTGCTGGCGTCCTTGGTGTGGGAGCAATCCCTGGACGTTTTCAATTTTGGAGCTGGCGTCGGGCCGAAACGAGGCGGCGAGCGGGAGCGAACGTCGGGGGTTTTGAGAGAGTAGTCAAGGGCAGAGGCCCAGTGTTGGTGTGGCTGTGAATGCGTTGCCATGGGAGGGTGAGGAGCAGCAGGAGCTTGTAGTGCTGGCATCCTTGGTGTGGGAGCAATCCCTGGACGTTTTCAATTTTGGAGCTGGCGTCGGGCGGAAACGAGGCGGCGAGCGGGAGCGAACGTCGGGGGTTTTGAGAGAGTAGTCAAGGGCAGAGGCCCAGTGTTGGTGTGGCTGTGAATGCGTTGCCATGGGAGGGTGAGGAGCAGCAGGAGCTTGTAGTGCTGGCGTCCTTGGTGTGGGAGCAATCCCTGGACGTTTTCAATTCTGGAGCTGGCGTCGGGCCGAAACGAGGCGGCGAGCGGGAGCGAACGTCGGGGGTTTTGAGAGAGTAGTCAAGGGCAGAGGCCCAGTGTTGGTGTGGCTGTGAATGCGTTGCCATGGGAGGGTGAGGAGCAGCAGGAGCTTGTAGTGCTGGCGTCCTCGGTGTGGGAGCAATCCCTGGACGTTTTCAATTTTGGAGCTGGCGTCGGGCCGAAACGAGGCGGCGAGCGGGAGCGAACGTCGGGGGTTTTGAGAGAGTAGTCAAGGGCAGAGGCCCAGTGTTGGTGTGGCTGTGAATGCGTTGCCATGGGAGGGTGAGGAGCAGCAGGAGCTTGTAGTGCTGGCGTCCTCGGTGTGGGAGCAATCCCTGGACGTTTTCAATTTTGGAGCTGGCGTCGGGCCGAAACGAGGCGGCGAGCGGGAGCGAACGTCGGGGGTTTTGAGAGAGTAGTCAAGGGCAGAGGCCCAGTGTTGGTGTGGCTGTGAATGCGTTGCCATGGGAGGGTGAGGAGCAGCAGGAGCTTGTAGTGCTGGCGTCCTTGCTGTGGGAGCAATCCCTGGACGTTTTCAATTTTGGAGCTGGCGTCGGGCCGAAACGAGGCGGCGAGCGGGAGCGAACGTCGGGGGTTTTGAGAGAGTAGTCAAGGGCAGAGGCCCAGTGTTGGTGTGGCTGTGAATGCGTTGCCATGGGAGGGTGAGGAGCAGCAGGAGCTTGTAGTGCTGGCGTCCTTGGTGTGGGAGCAATCCCTGGACGTTTTCAATTTTGGAGCTGGCATCGGGCCGAAACGAGGCGGCGAGCGGGAGCGAACGTCGGGGGTTTTGAGAGAGTAGTCAAGGGCAGAGGCCCAGTGTTGGTGTGGCTGTGAATGCGTTGCCATGGGAGGGTGAGGAGCAGCAGGAGCTTGTAGTGCTGGCGTCCTTGGTGTGGGAGCAATCCCTGGACGTTTTCAATTTTGGAGCTGGCGTCGGGCCGAAACGAGGCGGCGAGCGGGAGCGAACGTCGGGGGTTTTGAGAGAGTAGTCAAGGGCAGAGGCCCAGTGTTGGTGTGGCTGTGAATGCGTTGCCATGGGAGGGTGAGGAGCAGCAGGAGCTTGTAGTGCTGGCATCCTTGGTGTGGGAGCAATCCCTGGACGTTTTCAATTTTGGAGCTGGCGTCGGGCCGAAACGAGGCGGCGAGCGGGAGCGAACGTCGGGGGTTTTGAGAGAGTAGTCAAGGGCAGAGGCCCAGTGTTGGTGTGGCTGTGAATGTGTTGCCATGGGAGGGTGAGGAGCAGCAGGAGCTTGTAGTGCTGGCGTCCTTGGTGTGGGAGCAATCCCTGGACGTTTTCAATTTTGGAGCTGGCGTCGGGCGGAAACGAGGCGGCGAGCGGGAGCGAACGTCGGGGGTTTTGAGAGAGTAGTCAAGGGCAGAGGCCCAGTGTTGGTGTGGCTGTGAATGCGTTGCCATGGGAGGGTGAGGAGCAGCAGGAGCTTGTAGTGTTGGCGTCCTTGGTGTGGGAGCAATCCCTGGACGTTTTCAATTTTGGAGCTGGCGTCGGGCGGAAACGAGGCGGCGAGCGGGAGCGAACGTCGGGGGTTTTGAGAGAGTAGTCAAGGGCAGAGGCCCAGTGTTGGTGTGGCTGTGAATGCGTTGCCATGGGAGGGTGAGGAGCAGCAGGAGCTTGTAGTGCTGGCGTCCTTGGTGTGGGAGCAATCCCTGGACGTTTTGAATTTTGGAGCTGGCCTCTGGCGGAAACGAGGCGGCGAGCGGGAGCGAACGTCGGGGGTTTTGAGAGAGTAGTCAAGGGCAGAGGCCCAGTGTTGGTGTGGCTGTGAATGCGTTGCCATGGGAGGGTGAGGAGCAGCAGGAGCTTGTAGTGTTGGCGTCCTTGGTGTGGGAGCAATCCCTGGACGTTTTCAATTTTGGAGCTGGCGTCGGGCGGAAACGAGGCGGCGAGCGGGAGCGAACGTCGGGGGTTTTGAGAGAGTAGTCAAGGGCAGAGGCCCAGTGTTGGTGTGGCTGTGAATGCGTTGCCATGGGAGGGTGAGGAGCAGCAGGAGCTTGTAGTGCTGGCATCCTTGGTGTGGGAGCAATCCCTGGACGTTTTCAATTTTGGAGCTGGCCTCTGGCGGAAACGAGGCGGCGAGCGGGAGCGAACGTCGGGGGTTTTGAGAGAGTAGTCAAGGGCAGAGGCCCAGTGTTGGTGTGGCTGTGAATGCGTTGCCATGGGAGGGTGAGGACCAGCAGGAGCTTGTAGTGCTGGCGTCCTTGGTGTGGGAGCAATCCCTGGACGTTTTCCATTTTGGAGCTGGCCTCTGGCGGAAACGAGGCGGCGAGCGGGAGCGAACGTCGGGGGTTTTGAGAGAGTAGTCAAGGGCAGAGGCCCAGTGTTGGTGTGGCTGTGAATGCGTTGCCATGGGAGGGTGAGGAGCAGCAGGAGCTTGTAGTGCTGGCGTCCTTGGTGTGGGAGCAATCCCTGGATGTTTTCAATTTTGGAGCTGGCCTCTGGCGGAAACGAGGCGGCGAGCGGGAGCGAACGTCGGGGGTTTTGAGAGAGTAGTCAAGGGCAGAGGCCCAGTGTTGGTGTGGCTGTGAATGCGTTGCCAGGGGAGGGTGAGGAGCAGCAGGAGCTTGTAGTGCTGGCATCCTTGGTGTGGGAGCAATCCCTGGACGTTTTGAATTTTGGAGCTGGCGTCGGGCCGAAACGAGGCGGCGAGCGGGAGCGAACGTCGGGGGTTTTGAGAGAGTAGTCAAGGGCAGAGGCCCAGTGTTGGTGTGGCTGTGAATGTGTTGCCATGGGAGGGTGAGGAGCAGCAGGAGCTTGTAGTGCTGGCGTCCTTGGTGTGGGAGCAATCCCTGGACGTTTTCAATTTTGGAGCTGGCGTCGGGCCGAAACGAGGCGGCGAGCGGGAGCGAACGTCGGGGGTTTTGAGAGAGTAGTCAAGGGCAGAGGCCCAGTGTTGGTGTGGCTGTGAATGCGTTGCCATGGGAGGGTGAGGAGCAGCAGGAGCTTGTAGTGCTGGCGTCCTTGGTGTGGGAGCAATCCCTGGACGTTTTGAATTTTGGAGCTGGCCTCTGGCGGAAACGAGGCGGCGAGCGGGAGCGAACATCGGGGGTTTTGAGAGAGTAGTCAAGGGCAGAGGCCCAGTGTTGGTGTGGCTGTGAATGCGTTGCCATGGGAGGGTGAGGAGCAGCAGGAGCTTGTAGTGCTGGCGTCCTTGGTGTGGGAGCAATCCCTGGACGTTTTCAATTTTGGAGCTGGCGTCGGGCCGAAACGAGGCGGCGAGCGGGAGCGAACATCGGGGGTTTTGAGAGAGTAGTCAAGGGCAGAGGCCCAGTGTTGGTGTGGCTGTCAATGCGTTGCCATGGGAGGGTGAGGAGCAGCAGGAGCTTGTAGTGCTGGCGTCCTTGCTGTGGGAGCAATCCCTGGACGTTTTCCATTTTGGAGCTGGCCTCTGGCGGAAACGAGGCGGCGAGCGGGAGCGAACGTCGGGGGTTTTGAGAGAGTAGTCAAGGGCAGAGGCCCAGTGTTGGTGTGGCTGTGAATGCATTGCCATGGGAGGGTGAGGACCAGCAGGAGCTTGTAGTGCTGGCATCCTTGGTGTGGGAGCAATCCCTGGACGTTTTCCATTTTGGAGCTGGCCTCTGGCGGAAACGAGGCGGCGAGCGGGAGCGAACGTCGGGGGTTTTGAGAGAGTAGTCAAGGGCAGAGGCCCAGTGTTGGTGTGGCTGTGAATGCGTTGCCATGGGAGGGTGAGGAGCAGCAGGAGCTTGTAGTGCTGGCGTCCTTGCTGTGGGAGCAATCCCTGGACGTTTTCAATTTTGGAGCTGGCGTCGGGCGGAAACGAGGCGGCGAGCGGGAGCGAACGTCGGGGGTTTTGAGAGAGTAGTCAAGGGCAGAGGCCCAGTGTTGGTGTGGCTGTCAATGCGTTGCCATGGGAGGGTGAGGAGCAGCAGGAGCTTGTAGTGCTGGCATCCTTGGTGTGGGAGCAATCCCTGGACGTTTTCCATTTTGGAGCTGGCCTCTGGCGGAAACGAGGCGGCGAGCGGGAGCGAACGTCGGGGGTTTTGAGAGAGTAGTCAAGGGCAGAGGCCCAGTGTTGGTGTGGCTGTGAATGCGTTGCCAGGGGAGGGTGAGGAGCAGCAGGAGCTTGTAGTGCTGGCGTCCTTGGTGTGGGAGCAATCCCTGGACGTTTTCAATTTTGGAGCTGGCGTCGGGCCGAAACGAGGCGGCGAGCGGGAGCGAACGTCGGGGGTTTTGAGAGAGTAGTCAAGGGCAGAGGCCCAGTGTTGGTGTGGCTGTCAATGCGTTGCCATGGGAGGGTGAGGAGCAGCAGGAGCTTGTAGTGCTGGCGTCCTTGCTGTGGGAGCAATCCCTGGACGTTTTCAATTTTGGAGCTGGCGTCGGGCCGAAACGAGGCGGCGAGCGGGAGCGAACGTCGGGGGTTTTGAGAGAGTAGTCAAGGGCAGAGGCCCAGTGTTGGTGTGGCTGTGAATGCGTTGCCATGGGAGGGTGAGGAGCAGCAGGAGCTTGTAGTGCTGGCGTCCTTGGTGTGGGAGCAATCCCTGGACGTTTTCAATTTTGGAGCTGGCGTCGGGCCGAAACGAGGCGGCGAGCGGGAGCGAACGTCGGGGGTTTTGAGAGAGTAGTCAAGGGCAGAGGCCCAGTGTTGGTGTGGCTGTGAATGCGTTGCCATGGGAGGGTGAGGAGCAGCAGGAGCTTGTAGTGCTGGCGTCCTTGCTGTGGGAGCAATCCCTGGACGTTTTCAATTTTGGAGCTGGCGTCGGGTGGAAACGAGGCGGCGAGCGGGAGCGAACGTCGGGGGTTTTGAGAGAGTAGTCAAGGGCAGAGGCCCAGTGTTGGTGTGGCTGTGAATGCGTTGCCATGACAGGGTGAGGAGCAGCAGGAGCTTGTAGTGCTGGCGTCCTTGGTGTGGGAGCAATCCCTGGACGTTTTGAATTTTGGAGCTGGCGTCGGGCCGAAACGAGGCGGCGAGCGGGAGCGAACGTCGGGGGTTTTGAGAGAGTAGTCAAGGGCAGAGGCCCAGTGTTGGTGTGGCTGTGAATGCGTTGCCATGGGAGGGTGAGGAGCAGCAGGAGCTTGTAGTGCTGGCGTCCTTGGTGTGGGAGCAATCCCTGGACGTTTTCCATTTTGGAGCTGGCCTCTGGCGGAAACGAGGCGGCGAGCGGGAGCGAACGTCGGGGGTTTTGAGAGAGTAGTCAAGGGCAGAGGCCCAGTGTTGGTGTGGCTGTGAATGCGTTGCCATGGGAGGGTGAGGAGCAGCAGGAGCTTGTAGTGCTGGCGTCCTTGCTGTGGGAGCAATCCCTGGACGTTTTCAATTTTGGAGCTGGCGTCGGGCCGAAACGAGGCGGCGAGCGGGAGCGAACGTCGGGGGTTTTGAGAGAGTAGTCAAGGGCAGAGGCCCAGTGTTGGTGTGGCTGTGAATGCATTGCCATGGGAGGGTGAGGAGCAGCAGGAGCTTGTAGTGCTGGCGTCCTTGCTGTGGGAGCAATCCCTGGACGTTTTCAATTTTGGAGCTGGCGTCGGGCCGAAACGAGGCGGCGAGCGGGAGCGAACGTCGGGGGTTTTGAGAGAGTAGTCAAGGGCAGAGGCCCAGTGTTGGTGTGGCTGTGAATGCGTTGCCATGGGAGGGTGAGGAGCAGCAGGAGCTTGTAGTGCTGGCGTCCTTGGTGTGGGAGCAATCCCTGGACGTTTTCCATTTTGGAGCTGGCCTCTGGCGGAAACGAGGCGGCGAGCGGGAGCGAACGTCGGGGGTTTTGAGAGAGTAGTCAAGGGCAGAGGCCCAGTGTTGGTGTGGCTGTGAATGCGTTGCCATGGGAGGGTGAGGAGCAGCAGGAGCTTGTAGTGCTGGCATCCTTGGTGTGGGAGCAATCCCTGGACGTTTTGAATTTTGGAGCTGGCGTCGGGCCGAAACGAGGCGGCGAGCGGGAGCGAACGTCGGGGGTTTTGAGAGAGTAGTCAAGGGCAGAGGCCCAGTGTTGGTGTGGCTGTGAATGTGTTGCCATGGGAGGGTGAGGAGCAGCAGGAGCTTGTAGTGCTGGCGTCCTTGGTGTGGGAGCAATCCCTGGACGTTTTCAATTTTGGAGCTGGCGTCGGGCCGAAATGAGGCGGCGAGCGGGAGCGAACGTCGGGGGTTTTGAGAGAGTAGTCAAGGGCAGAGGCCCAGTGTTGGTGTGGCTGTGAATGCGTTGCCATGGGAGGGTGAGGAGCAGCAGGAGCTTGTAGTGCTGGCGTCCTTGGTGTGGGAGCAATCCCTGGACGTTTTCAATTTTGGAGCTGGCCTCTGGCGGAAACGAGGCGGCGAGCGGGAGCGAACATCGGGGGTTTTGAGAGAGTAGTCAAGGGCAGAGGCCCAGTGTTGGTGTGGCTGTGAATGCGTTGCCATGGGAGGGTGAGGAGCAGCAGGAGCTTGTAGTGCTGGCGTCCTTGGTGTGGGAGCAATCCCTGGACGTTTTGAATTTTGGAGCTGGCCTCTGGCGGAAACAAGGCGGCGAGCGGGAGCGAACGTCGGGGGTTTTGAGAGAGTAGTCAAGGGCAGAGGCCCAGTGTTGGTGTGGCTGTGAATGCGTTGCCATGGGAGGGTGAGGAGCAGCAGGAGCTTGTAGTGCTGGCGTCCTTGGTGTGGGAGCAATCCCTGGACGTTTTCAATTTTGGAGCTGGCGTCGGGCCGAAACGAGGCGGCGAGCGGGAGCGAACGTCGGGGGTTTTGAGAGAGTAGTCAAGGGCAGAGGCCCAGTGTTGGTGTGGCTGTGAATGCGTTGCCATGGGAGGGTGAGGAGCAGCAGGAGCTTGTAGTGCTGGCGTCCTTGCTGTGGGAGCAATCCCTGGACGTTTTCAATTTTGGAGCTGGCATCGGGCGGAAACGAGGCGGCGAGCGGGAGCGAACGTCGGGGGTTTTGAGAGAGTAGTCAAGGGCAGAGGCCCAGTGTTGGTGTGGCTGTGAATGCGTTGCCATGGGAGGGTGAGGAGCAGCAGGAGCTTGTAGTGCTGGCGTCCTTGGTGTGGGAGCAATCCCTGGACGTTTTGAATTTTGGAGCTGGCGTCGGGCCGAAACGAGGCGGCGAGCGGGAGCGAACGTCGGGGGTTTTGAGAGAGTAGTCAAGGGCAGAGGCCCAGTGTTGGTGTGGCTGTGAATGCGTTGCCATGGGAGGGTGAGGAGCAGCAGGAGCTTGTAGTGCTGGCGTCCTTGCTGTGGGAGCAATCCCTGGACGTTTTCAATTTTGGAGCTGGCGTCGGGTGGAAACGAGGCGGCGAGCGGGAGCGAACGTCGGGGGTTTTGAGAGAGTAGTCAAGGGCAGAGGCCCAGTGTTGGTGTGGCTGTGAATGCGTTGCCATGGGAGGGTGAGGAGCAGCAGGAGCTTGTAGTGCTGGCGTCCTTGGTGTGGGAGCAATCCCTGGACGTTTTCCATTTTGGAGCTGGCCTCTGGCGGAAACGAGGCGGCGAGCGGGAGCGAACGTCGGGGGTTTTGAGAGAGTAGTCAAGGGCAGAGGCCCAGTGTTGGTGTGGCTGTGAATGCGTTGCCATGGGAGGGTGAGGAGCAGCAGGAGCTTGTAGTGCTGGCGTCCTTGCTGTGGGAGCAATCCCTGGACGTTTTCAATTTTGGAGCTGGCGTCGGGCCGAAACGAGGCGGCGAGCGGGAGCGAACGTCGGGGGTTTTGAGAGAGTAGTCAAGGGCAGAGGCCCAGTGTTGGTGTGGCTGTGAATGCGTTGCCATGGGAGGGTGAGGAGCAGCAGGAGCTTGTAGTGCTGGCATCCTTGGTGTGGGAGCAATCCCTGGACGTTTTGAATTTTGGAGCTGGCGTCGGGCCGAAACGAGGCGGCGAGCGGGAGCGAACGTCGGGGGTTTTGAGAGAGTAGTCAAGGGCAGAGGCCCAGTGTTGGTGTGGCTGTGAATGTGTTGCCATGGGAGGGTGAGGAGCAGCAGGAGCTTGTAGTGCTGGCGTCCTTGGTGTGGGAGCAATCCCTGGACGTTTTCAATTTTGGAGCTGGCGTCGGGCCGAAACGAGGCGGCGAGCGGGAGCGAACGTCGGGGGTTTTGAGAGAGTAGTCAAGGGCAGAGGCCCAGTGTTGGTGTGGCTGTGAATGCGTTGCCATGGGAGGGTGAGGAGCAGCAGGAGCTTGTAGTGCTGGCGTCCTTGGTGTGGGAGCAATCCCTGGACGTTTTGAATTTTGGAGCTGGCGTCGGGCCGAAACGAGGCGGCGAGCGGGAGCGAACGTCGGGGGTTTTGAGAGAGTAGTCAAGGGCAGAGGCCCAGTGTTGGTGTGGCTGTGAATGCGTTGCCATGGGAGGGTGAGGAGCAGCAGGAGCTTGTAGTGCTGGCGTCCTTGGTGTGGGAGCAATCCCTGGACGTTTTCAATTTTGGAGCTGGCGTCGGGCCGAAACGAGGCGGCGAGCGGGAGCGAACGTCGGGGGTTTTGAGAGAGTAGTCAAGGGCAGAGGCCCAGTGTTGGTGTGGCTGTGAATGCGTTGCCATGGGAGGGTGAGGAGCAGCAGGAGCTTGTAGTGCTGGCGTCCTTGGTGTGGGAGCAATCCCTGGACGTTTTCAATTTTGGAGCTGGCGTCGGGCCGAAACGAGGCGGCGAGCGGGAGCGAACGTCGGGGGTTTTGAGAGAGTAGTCAAGGGCAGAGGCCCAGTGTTGGTGTGGCTGTGAATGCGTTGCCATGGGAGGGTGAGGAGCAGCAGGAGCTTGTAGTGCTGGCGTCCTTGGTGTGGGAGCAATCCCTGGACGTTTTCAATTTTGGAGCTGGCGTCGGGCCGAAACGAGGCGGCGAGCGGGAGCGAACGTCGGGGGTTTTGAGAGAGTAGTCAAGGGCAGAGGCCCAGTGTTGGTGTGGCTGTGAATGCGTTGCCATGGGAGGGTGAGGAGCAGCAGGAGCTTGTAGTGCTGGCATCCTTGGTGTGGGAGCAATCCCTGGACGTTTTCAATTTTGGAGCTGGCCTCTGGCGGAAATGAGGCAGCGAGCGGGAGCGAACGTCGGGGGTTTTGAGAGAGTAGTCAAGGGCAGAGGCCCAGTGTTGGTGTGGCTGTGAATGCGTTGCCAGGGGAGGGTGAGGAGCAGCAGGAGCTTGTAGTGCTGGCGTCCTTGGTGTGGGAGCAATCCCTGGACGTTTTCAATTTTGGAGCTGGCCTCTGGCGGAAACGAGGCGGCGAGCGGGAGCGAACGTCGGGGGTTTTGAGAGAGTAGTCAAGGGCAGAGGCCCAGTGTTGGTGTGGCTGTGAATGCGTTGCCATGGGAGGGTGAGGAGCAGCAGGAGCTTGTAGTGCTGGCGTCCTTGCTGTGGGAGCAATCCCTGGACGTTTTCAATTTTGGAGCTGGCGTCGGGCCGAAACGAGGCGGCGAGCGGGAGCGAACGTCGGGGGTTTTGAGAGAGTAGTCAAGGGCAGAGGCCCAGTGTTGGTGTGGCTGTGAATGCGTTGCCATGGGAGGGTGAGGAGCAGCAGGAGCTTGTAGTGCTGGCGTCCTCGGTGTGGGAGCAATCCCTGGACGTTTTCAATTTTGGAGCTGGCGTCGGGCCGAAACGAGGCGGCGAGCGGGAGCGAACGTCGGGGGTTTTGAGAGAGTAGTCAAGGGCAGAGGCCCAGTGTTGGTGTGGCTGTGAATGCGTTGGCATGGGAGGGTGAGGAGCAGCAGGAGCTTGTAGTGCTGGCGTCCTTGGTGTGGGAGCAATCCCTGGACGTTTTCAATTTTGGAGCTGGCGTCGGGCCGAAACGAGGCGGCGAGCGGGAGCGAACGTCGGGGGTTTTGAGAGAGTAGTCAAGGGCAGAGGCCCAGTGTTGGTGTGGCTGTGAATGCGTTGCCATGGGAGGGTGAGGAGCAGCAGGAGCTTGTAGTGCTGGCGTCCTTGGTGTGGGAGCAATCCCTGGACGTTTTGAATTTTGGAGCTGGCGTCGGGCCGAAACGAGGCGGCGAGCGGGAGCGAACGTCGGGGGTTTTGAGAGAGTAGTCAAGGGCAGAGGCCCAGTGTTGGTGTGGCTGTGAATGCGTTGCCATGGGAGGGTGAGGAGCAGCAGTAGCTTGTAGTGCTGGCGTCCTTGGTGTGGGAGCAATCCCTGGACGTTTTCAATTTTGGAGCTGGCGTCGGGCCGAAACGAGGCGGCGAGCGGGAGCGAACGTCGGGGGTTTTGAGAGAGTAGTCAAGGGCAGAGGCCCAGTGTTGGTGTGGCTGTGAATGCGTTGCCATGGGAGGGTGAGGAGCAGCAGGAGCTTGTAGTGCTGGCATCATTGGTGTGGGAGCAATCCCTGGACGTTTTCAATTTTGGAGCTGGCCTCTGGCGGAAATGAGGCAGCGAGCGGGAGCGAACGTCGGGGGTTTTGAGAGAGTAGTCAAGGGCAGAGGCCCAGTGTTGGTGTGGCTGTGAATGCGTTGCCATGGGAGGGTGAGGACCAGCAGGAGCTTGTAGTGCTGGCGTCCTTGGTGTGGGAGCAATCCCTGGACGTTTTCCATTTTGGAGCTGGCCTCTGGCGGAAACGAGGCGGCGAGCGGGAGCGAACGTCGGGGGTTTTGAGAGAGTAGTCAAGGGCAGAGGCCCAGTGTTGGTGTGGCTGTGAATGCGTTGCCATGGGAGGGTGAGGAGCAGCAGGAGCTTGTAGTGCTGGCATCCTTGGTGTGGGAGCAATCCCTGGACGTTTTCAATTTTGGAGCTGGCCTCTGGCGGAAACGAGGCGGCGAGCGGGAGCGAACGTCGGGGGTTTTGAGAGAGTAGTCAAGGGCAGAGGCCCAGTGTTGGTGTGGCTGTGAATGTGTTGCCATGGGAGGGTGAGGAGCAGCAGGAGCTTGTAGTGCTGGCGTCCTTGCTGTGGGAGCAATCCCTGGACGTTTTCAATTTTGGAGCTGGCGTCGGGCGGAAACGAGGCGGCGAGCGGGAGCGAACGTCGGGGGTTTTGAGAGAGTAGTCAAGGGCAGAGGCCCAGTGTTGGTGTGGCTGTGAATGCGTTGCCATGGGAGGGTGAGGAGCAGCAGGAGCTTGTAGTGCTGGCGTCCTTGGTGTGGGAGCAATCCCTGGACGTTTTGAATTTTGGAGCTGGCCTCTGGCGGAAACGAGGCGGCGAGCGGGAGCGAACGTCGGGGGTTTTGAGAGAGTAGTCAAGGGCAGAGGCCCAGTGTTGGTGTGGCTGTGAATGCGTTGCCATGGGAGGGTGAGGAGCAGCAGGAGCTTGTAGTGCTGGCGTCCTTGGTGTGGGAGCAATCCCTGGACGTTTTCCATTTTGGAGCTGGCGTCGTGCCGAAATGAGGCGGCGAGCGGGAGCGAACGTCGGGGGTTTTGAGAGAGTAGTCAAGGGCAGAGGCCCAGTGTTGGTGTGGCTGTGAATGCGTTGCCAGGGGAGGGTGAGGAGCAGCAGTAGCTTGTAGTGCTGGCGTCCTTGGTGTGGGAGCAATCCCTGGACGTTTTCAATTTTGGAGCTGGCCTCTGGCGGAAACGAGGCGGCGAGCGGGAGCGAACGTCGGGGGTTTTGAGAGAGTAGTCAAGGGCAGAGGCCCAGTGTTGGTGTGGCTGTGAATGCGTTGGCATGGGAGGGTGAGGAGCAGCAGGAGCTTGTAGTGCTGGCATCCTTGGTGTGGGAGCAATCCCTGGACGTTTTCAATTTTGGAGCTGGCGTCGGGCCGAAACGAGGCGGCGAGCGGGAGCGAACGTCGGGGGTTTTGAGAGAGTAGTCAAGGGCAGAGGCCCAGTGTTGGTGTGGCTGTGAATGCATTGCCATGGGAGGGTGAGGAGCAGCAGGAGCTTGTAGTGCTGGCGTCCTTGCTGTGGGAGCAATCCCTGGACGTTTTCAATTTTGGAGCTGGCCTCTGGCGGAAACGAGGCGGCGAGCGGGAGCGAACGTCGGGGGTTTTGAGAGAGTAGTCAAGGGCAGAGGCCCAGTGTTGGTGTGGCTGTGAATGCGTTGCCATGGGAGGGTGAGGAGCAGCAGGAGCTTGTAGTGCTGGCATCCTTGGTGTGGGAGCAATCCCTGGACGTTTTCAATTTTGGAGCTGGCCTCTGGCGGAAATGAGGCAGCGAGCGGGAGCGAACGTCGGGGGTTTTGAGAGAGTAGTCAAGGGCAGAGGCCCAGTGTTGGTGTGGCTGTGAATGCGTTGCCATGGGAGGGTGAGGAGCAGCAGGAGCTTGTAGTGCTGGCGTCCTTGGTGTGGGAGCAATCCCTGGACGTTTTCAATTTTGGAGCTGGCGTCGGGCCGAAACGAGGCGGCGAGCGGGAGCGAACGTCGGGGGTTTTGAGAGAGTAGTCAAGGGCAGAGGCCCAGTGTTGGTGTGGCTGTGAATGCGTTGCCATGGGAGGGTGAGGAGCAGCAGGAGCTTGTAGTGCTGGCGTCCTTGGTGTGGGAGCAATCCCTGGACGTTTTCAATTTTGGAGCTGGCGTCGGGCCGAAACGAGGCGGCGAGCGGGAGCGAACGTCGGGGGTTTTGAGAGAGTAGTCAAGGGCAGAGGCCCAGTGTTGGTGTGGCTGTCAATGCGTTGCCATGGGAGGGTGAGGAGCAGCAGGAGCTTGTAGTGCTGGCGTCCTTGGTGTGGGAGCAATCCCTGGACGTTTTGAATTTTGGAGCTGGCGTCGGGCCGAAATGAGGCGGCGAGCGGGAGCGAACGTCGGGGGTTTTGAGAGAGTAGTCAAGGGCAGAGGCCCAGTGTTGGTGTGGCTGTGAATGTGTTGCCATGGGAGGGTGAGGACCAGCAGGAGCTTGTAGTGCTGGCGTCCTTGGTGTGGGAGCAATCCCTGGACGTTTTCAATTTTGGAGCTGGCGTCGGGCCGAAACGAGGCGGCGAGCGGGAGCGAACGTCGGGGGTTTTGAGAGAGTAGTCAAGGGCAGAGGCCCAGTGTTGGTGTGGCTGTGAATGCGTTGCCATGGGAGGGTGAGGAGCAGCAGGAGCTTGTAGTGCTGGCGTCCTTGGTGTGGGAGCAATCCCTGGACGTTTTCAATTTTGGAGCTGGCGTCGGGCCGAAACGAGGCGGCGAGCGGGAGCGAACGTCGGGGGTTTTGAGAGAGTAGTCAAGGGCAGAGGCCCAGTGTTGGTGTGGCTGT
The DNA here is from genome assembly GCA_031468815.1 of Morus bassanus. Lineage (NCBI taxonomy): Eukaryota > Metazoa > Chordata > Aves > Suliformes > Sulidae > Morus > Morus bassanus. The sequence continues at coordinate 269,130 of CM062589.1, forward strand.
GAATGCGTTGCCATGGGAGGGTGAGGAGCAGCAGGAGCTTGTAGTGCTGGCGTCCTTGGTGTGGGAGCAATCCCTGGACGTTTTCAATTTTGGAGCTGGCGTCGGGCCGAAACGAGGCGGCGAGCGGGAGCGAACGTCGGGGGTTTTGAGAGAGTAGTCAAGGGCAGAGGCCCAGTGTTGGTGTGGCTGTGAATGCGTTGCCAGGGGAGGGTGAGGAGCAGCAGGAGCTTGTAGTGCTGGCGTCCTTGCTGTGGGAGCAATCCCTGGACGTTTTCAATTTTGGAGCTGGCGTCGGGCCGAAACGAGGCGGCGAGCGGGAGCGAACGTCGGGGGTTTTGAGAGAGTAGTCAAGGGCAGAGGCCCAGTGTTGGTGTGGCTGTCAATGCATTGCCATGGGAGGGTGAGGAGCAGCAGGAGCTTGTAGTGCTGGCGTCCTTGGTGTGGGAGCAATCCCTGGATGTTTTCAATTTTGGAGCTGGCCTCTGGCGGAAACGAGGCGGCGAGCGGGAGCGAACGTCGGGGGTTTTGAGAGAGTAGTCAAGGGCAGAGGCCCAGTGTTGGTGTGGCTGTGAATGCGTTGCCATGGGAGGGTGAGGAGCAGCAGGAGCTTGTAGTGCTGGCGTCCTTGGTGTGGGAGCAATCCCTGGACGTTTTCAATTTTGGAGCTGGCCTCTGGCGGAAACGAGGCGGCGAGCGGGAGCGAACGTCGGGGGTTTTGAGAGAGTAGTCAAGGGCAGAGGCCCAGTGTTGGTGTGGCTGTGAATGCGTTGCCAGGGGAGGGTGAGGAGCAGCAGGAGCTTGTAGTGCTGGCGTCCTTGGTGTGGGAGCAATCCCTGGACGTTTTCAATTTTGGAGCTGGCCTCTGGCGGAAACGAGGCGGCGAGCGGGAGCGAACGTCGGGGGTTTTGAGAGAGTAGTCAAGGGCAGAGGCCCAGTGTTGGTGTGGCTGTGAATGTGTTGCCATGGGAGGGTGAGGAGCAGCAGGAGCTTGTAGTGCTGGCATCCTTGCTGTGGGAGCAATCCCTGGACGTTTTCAATTTTGGAGCTGGCCTCTGGCGGAAACGAGGCGGCGAGCGGGAGCGAACGTCGGGGGTTTTGAGAGAGTAGTCAAGGGCAGAGGCCCAGTGTTGGTGTGGCTGTGAATGCGTTGCCATGGGAGGGTGAGGAGCAGCAGGAGCTTGTAGTGCTGGCGTCCTTGGTGTGGGAGCAATCCCTGGACGTTTTCAATTTTGGAGCTGGCGTCGGGCCGAAACGAAGCGGCGAGCGGGAGCGAACGTCGGGGGTTTTGAGAGAGTAGTCAAGGGCAGAGGCCCAGTGTTGGTGTGGCTGTGAATGTGTTGCCATGGGAGGGTGAGGAGCAGCAGGAGCTTGTAGTGCTGGCGTCCTTGGTGTGGGAGCAATCCCTGGACGTTTTCAATTTTGGAGCCGGCGTCGGGCCGAAACGAGGCGGCGAGCGGGAGCGAACGTCGGGGGTTTTGAGAGAGTAGTCAAGGGCAGAGGCCCAGTGTTGGTGTGGCTGTGAATGCGTTGCCAGGGGAGGGTGAGGAGCAGCAGGAGCTTGTAGTGCTGGCGTCCTTGGTGTGGGAGCAATCCCTGGACGTTTTCAATTTTGGAGCTGGCGTCGGGCCGAAACGAGGCGGCGAGCGGGAGCGAACGTCGGGGGTTTTGAGAGAGTAGTCAAGGGCAGAGGCCCAGTGTTGGTGTGGCTGTGAATGCGTTGCCAGGGGAGGGTGAGGAGCAGCAGGAGCTTGTAGTGCTGGCGTCCTTGGTGTGGGAGCAATCCCTGGACGTTTTCAATTTTGGAGCTGGCGTCGGGCGGAAACGAGGCGGCGAGCGGGAGCGAACGTCGGGGGTTTTGAGAGAGTAGTCAAGGGCAGAGGCCCAGTGTTGGTGTGGCTGTGAATGCGTTGCCATGGGAGGGTGAGGAGCAGCAGGAGCTTGTAGTGCTGGCGTCCTTGGTGTGGGAGCAATCCCTGGACGTTTTCAATTTTGGAGCTGGCGTCGGGCCGAAACGAGGCGGCGAGCGGGAGCGAACGTCGGGGGTTTTGAGAGAGTAGTCAAGGGCAGAGGCCCAGTGTTGGTGTGGCTGTGAATGCGTTGCCATGGGAGGGTGAGGAGCAGCAGGAGCTTGTAGTGCTGGCGTCCTTGGTGTGGGAGCAATCCCTGGACGTTTTCAATTTTGGAGCTGGCGTCGGGCGGAAACGAGGCGGCGAGCGGGAGCGAACGTCGGGGGTTTTGAGAGAGTAGTCAAGGGCAGAGGCCCAGTGTTGGTGTGGCTGTGAATGCGTTGCCATGGGAGGGTGAGGACCAGCAGGAGCTTGTAGTGCTGGCGTCCTTGGTGTGGGAGCAATCCCTGGACGTTTTCAATTTTGGAGCTGGCGTCGGGCGGAAACGAGGCGGCGAGCGGGAGCGAACGTCAGGGGTTTTGAGAGAGTAGTCAAGGGCAGAGGCCCAGTGTTGGTGTGGCTGTCAATGCGTTGCCATGGGAGGGTGAGGAGCAGCAGGAGCTTGTAGTGCTGGCGTCCTTGGTGTGGGAGCAATCCCTGGACGTTTTCCATTTTGGAGCTGGCCTCTGGCGGAAACGAGGCGGCGAGCAGGAGCGAACGTCGGGGGTTTTGAGAGAGTAGTCAAGGGCAGAGGCCCAGTGTTGGTGTGGCTGTGAATGCGTTGCCATGGGAGGGTGAGGAGCAGCAGGAGCTTGTAGTGCTGGCGTCCTTGGTGTGGGAGCAATCCCTGGACGTTTTCAATTTTGGAGCTGGCGTCGGGCCGAAACGAGGCGGCGAGCGGGAGCGAACGTCGGGGGTTTTGAGAGAGTAGTCAAGGGCAGAGGCCCAGTGTTGGTGTGGCTGTCAATGCATTGCCATGGGAGGGTGAGGAGCAGCAGGAGCTTGTAGTGCTGGCGTCCTTGGTGTGGGAGCAATCCCTGGACGTTTTCAATTTTGGAGCTGGCGTCGGGCCGAAACGAGGCGGCGAGCGGGAGCGAACGTCGGGGGTTTTGAGAGAGTAGTCAAGGGCAGAGGCCCAGTGTTGGTGTGGCTGTGAATGCGTTGCCATGGGAGGGTGAGGAGCAGCAGGAGCTTGTAGTGCTGGAATCCTTGGTGTGGGAGCAATCCCTGGACGTTTTCAATTTTGGAGCTGGCCTCTGGCGGAAACGAGGCGGCGAGCGGGAGCGAACGTCGGGGGTTTTGAGAGAGTAGTCAAGGGCAGAGGCCCAGTGTTGGTGTGGCTGTGAATGCGTTGCCAGGGGAGGGTGAGGAGCAGCAGGAGCTTGTAGTGCTGGCGTCCTTGGTGTGGGAGCAATCCCTGGACGTTTTCAATTTTGGAGCTGGCGTCGGGCGGAAACGAGGCGGCGAGCGGGAGCGAACGTCGGGGGTTTTGAGAGAGTAGTCAAGGGCAGAGGCCCAGTGTTGGTGTGGCTGTGAATGCGTTGCCATGGGAGGGTGAGGAGCAGCAGGAGCTTGTAGTGCTGGCGTCCTTGCTGTGGGAGCAATCCCTGGACGTTTTCAATTTTGGAGCTGGCGTCGGGCCGAAACGAGGCGGCGAGCGGGAGCGAACGTCGGGGGTTTTGAGAGAGTAGTCAAGGGCAGAGGCCCAGTGTTGGTGTGGCTGTGAATGCGTTGCCAGGGGAGGGTGAGGAGCAGCAGTAGCTTGTAGTGCTGGCGTCCTTGGTGTGGGAGCAATCCCTGGACGTTTTCAATTTTGGAGCTGGCGTCGGGCGGAAACGAGGCGGCGAGCGGGAGCGAACGTCAGGGGTTTTGAGAGAGTAGTCAAGGGCAGAGGCCCAGTGTGGGTGTGGCTGTGAATGCGTTGCCAGGGGAGGGTGAGGACCAGCAGGAGCTTGTAGTGCTGGCGTCCTTGGTGTGGGAGCAATCCCTGGACGTTTTGAATTTTGGAGCTGGCGTCGTGCCGAAACGAGGCGGCGAGCGGGAGCGAACGTCGGGGGTTTTGAGAGAGTAGTCAAGGGCAGAGGCCCAGTGTTGGTGTGGCTGTGAATGCGTTGGCATGGGAGGGTGAGGAGCAGCAGTAGCTTGTAGTGCTGGCGTCCTTGGTGTGGGAGCAATCCCTGGACGTTTTCAATTTTGGAGCTGGCGTCGGGCCGAAACGAGGCGGCGAGCGGGAGCGAACGTCGGGGGTTTTGAGAGAGTAGTCAAGGGCAGAGGCCCAGTGTTGGTGTGGCTGTGAATGCGTTGCCATGGGAGTTTGAGGAGCAGCAGGAGCTTGTAGTGCTGGCGTCCTTGGTGTGGGAGCAATCCCTGGACGTTTTCAATTTTGGAGCTGGCGTCGGGCCGAAACGAGGCGGCGAGCGGGAGCGAACGTCGGGGGTTTTGAGAGAGTAGTCAAGGGCAGAGGCCCAGTGTTGGTGTGGCTGTGAATGCGTTGCCATGGGAGGGTGAGGAGCAGCAGGAGCAGCAGGAGCTTGTAGTGCTGGCGTCCTTGGTGTGGGAGCAATCCCTGGACGTTTTCCATTTTGGAGCTGGCCTCTGGCGGAAACGAGGCGGCGAGCGGGAGCGAACGTCGGGGGTTTTGAGAGAGTAGTCAAGGGCAGAGGCCCAGTGTTGGTGTGGCTGTCAATGCGTTGCCATGGGAGGGTGAGGACCAGCAGGAGCTTGTAGTGCTGGCGTCCTTGGTGTGGGAGCAATCCCTGGACGTTTTCAATTTTGGAGCCGGCGTCGGGCCGAAATGAGGCGGCGAGCAGGAGCGAACGTCGGGGCTTTTGAGGGAGTAGTCAAGGGCAGAGGCCCAGTGTTGGTGTGGCTGTGAATGCATTGCCAGGGGAGGGTGAGGAGCAGCAGGAGCTTGTAGTGCTGGCGTCCTTGGTGTGGGAGCAATCCCTGGACGTTTTCCATTTTGGAGCTGGCCTCTGGCGGAAACGAGGCGGCGAGCGGGAGCGAACGTCGGGGGTTTTGAGAGAGTAGTCAAGGGCAGAGGCCCAGTGTTGGTGTGGCTGTGAATGCGTTGCCATGGGAGGGTGAGGAGCAGCAGGAGCTTGTAGTGCTGGCGTCCTTGGTGTGGGAGCAATCCCTGGACGTTTTCAATTTTGGAGCTGGCGTCGGGCCGAAACGAGGCGGCGAGCGGGAGCGAACGTCGGGGGTTTTGAGAGAGTAGTCAAGGGCAGAGGCCCAGTGTTGGTGTGGCTGTGAATGCGTTGCCATGGGAGGGTGAGGAGCAGCAGGAGCTTGTAGTGCTGGCGTCCTTGGTGTGGGAGCAATCCCTGGACGTTTTCAATTTTGGAGCTGGCGTCGGGCCGAAACGAGGCGGCGAGCGGGAGCGAACGTCAGGGGTTTTGAGAGAGTAGTCAAGGGCAGAGGCCCAGTGTTGGTGTGGCTGTGAATGCGTTGCCATGGGAGGGTGAGGAGCAGCAGGAGCTTGTAGTGCTGGCGTCCTTGGTGTGGGAGCAATCCCTGGACGTTTTCAATTTTGGAGCTGGCCTCTGGCGGAAATGAGGCAGCGAGCGGGAGCGAACGTCGGGGGTTTTGAGAGAGTAGTCAAGGGCAGAGGCCCAGTGTTGGTGTGGCTGTCAATGCGTTGCCATGGGAGGGTGAGGAGCAGCAGGAGCTTGTAGTGCTGGCGTCCTTGGTGTGGGAGCAATCCCTGGACGTTTTCAATTTTGGAGCTGGCGTCGGGCCGAAACGAGGCGGCGAGCGGGAGCGAACGTCGGGGGTTTTGAGAGAGTAGTCAAGGGCAGAGGCCCAGTGTTGGTGTGGCTGTGAATGCATTGCCATGGGAGGGTGAGGAGCAGCAGGAGCTTGTAGTGCTGGCGTCCTTGGTGTGGGAGCAATCCCTGGACGTTTTCAATTTTGGAGCTGGCCTCTGGCGGAAACGAGGCGGCGAGCGGGAGCGAACGTCGGGGGTTTTGAGAGAGTAGTCAAGGGCAGAGGCCCAGTGTTGGTGTGGCTGTGAATGCGTTGCCATGGGAGGGTGAGGAGCAGCAGGAGCTTGTAGTGCTGGCGTCCTTGGTGTGGGAGCAATCCCTGGACGTTTTCAATTTTGGAGCTGGCGTCGGGCCGAAACGAGGCGGCGAGCGGGAGCGAACGTCAGGGGTTTTGAGAGAGTAGTCAAGGGCAGAGGCCCAGTGTTGGTGTGGCTGTGAATGCGTTGCCATGGGAGGGTGAGGAGCAGCAATAGCCTCCTAAACCTAACCCTGACCCTAACCCAAACCTAAACATAAACCTGACACTACACCCTGACCCTAAACCTAACCCTGACCCTAACCCCTAATCCTGACCCTAACCCTAACAATAAACCTAACCCTAACCCCTAACCCTAATGCTAACACTAACGACCCTAACCCTAACCCTAATGACCCTAACCCTATCGACCCTATCATTAACCCTAAACCTAACCCTAACCCTAATAACCCTAAACCTAACCCTAACAACTAACCCTAATCCTAACCCTAACGCAAGACCTTACCATAATGCCTAACCCTAACCCTAACGACCCTAACCCTAAACCTAACCCTAACCCTAACGCTAATGAACCTAACCCTAACCCTATTCCTAACTTTAACCACCCTAAACCTAACCCCTAACCCGTAACCCTAACCCCTAACCCTAATAACCCTAACCCTAACCACCAACCCTAACCCCTAAACCCTAAACCTAAACACTAATACCTAACCCAAGTGACCCTAACCCTTCCCTAACCCTAAACCTAACCCTAACACTAATGACCCTAACATTAAACCTAACCCTATCCCTAACCCTCATCCTAGCCCTAACTCTAACCCTAACCCTAATGACCCTAACCCTAATCCCTAACCCTTAACCCTAACCACTGACCCCAACTCTAACCCTAAACCCTAACCCTAACACTTACCCTAACGCTGACCCTAACCCTAATGACCCTAACCCTAACCCCTAACCCACCTAACCCTAACCACTAACTCCTAACCATAACCCTAACCATATCGACCCTATCATTAACCCTAAAACTAACACTAACCCTAAACCTAATACCCTAACCCTAACCTTAACCCTAATCCTAAACCTAACCCGAATGACCCTAACCCTAAGGACCCTAACCCTGACCGTAACCCTTCCCTAACACTAACCCTAACGACCCTAACATTATACCTAACCCTAACCCTAAGCCTAACCCTAATCCTAACCCTAACCCAAATGAACCTAACCCTAACTCTAACCCTAACGCTAACCCTAATGACCCTAACCCTAACCGTAACCCCTAACCCTAACCACTGACCCCAACCCTAACCATAACAACTAACCCTAAACATAACCCTAACGCCTAAACCTAACCCTAACCCTATACCCTAACCCTAATGACCCTAACCATAAACCAAACCCTAACGTAAACCTAACCCTAACCCTATCACTAACCCTATCCCTAATGACTAACCCTAACCCTAACTCTAACCCTAACCCCAAAACCCTAAACCTAACCACTAACTCCTAACCCTAACCCTAATGACCCTAACCCTAATGACCCTAACCCGAACCCAACCCTAAACCTAACCCTAACCGTGACCCTGACCCTAACCCTAAACCCTAACCCCTAACCCAACCATAACCCTCTCCCTAACCCTAATGACCCTAACATTAACCCTAACGATAACACTAATGACCCTAACCATAAGCCTAACCCCAATGAGCCTAAACCTAACCCTAACCCTAATGACCCTAACCCTAACAACCCTAACCCTACACATAACCCTAACCCTAATAACCCTAACCCTAACCCTCACCCTAACCCTAACATAAACCTAAACCTAACCCTATCACTAACCCTAGCCCTAATGACTAACCCTAACACTAGCCCTAACTCTAACCCTAACCCCAACCCCTAACACTAACCCTAAACATAACCCTAACTCTAACCCATAACCATAACCAAAACCCTAACCCTAACCCCTGACCCTAAACCTAACCCTAATGACCCTAACCCTAACCCCAAGCCTAACACTAGCCCTAACCCCAAAAGCCTAACCCTAACCACTATTCCCTAACCCTAACCCTAACTCCAAATCCTAACACTAACCACTAACCCCTACCCTAACCCTAAACCTAATGAACGTAACCCTAAACCTAAACCTAACCCTAACCCTATCCCTGACCCTAACCCTTCCCTAACCGTAACCCTAACGACCCTAACATTAAAGCTAACCCTAACCCTTAATGACCCTAACCCTAACTCTAACCCTAAGCCTAATGACCCTAACCCTAAACCTAACCCCTAACCCTAACCACTGACCCCAACCCTAAACCACACTCTAACCCCTAACCCTAACCCTAATGACCCTAACCCTAAAAACTAACACTAACCCTAACCCTAAACCTATCCCTAAACCTAACCCTTACCCTAACCCTAATGACACTAAACCTAACCCTATCCCTAACTCTAATCATAATAACCCTAACCCTATCGACCCTATCATTAACCCTAAACCTAACCCTAACACTAATGACCCTAAACCTAAACCTGACCCTAACCCTAACGCTAATAAACCTAACCCTAACCCCAACCCTAAACACTACCTCCAAAACCTAACACTAACCCTAACCCTAAAGTTAAACCTAACACTAAACCCTAACCCTAATGAGCCTAACCCTAAACCTAACCCTGACAGTGACCCTAACCCTTCCCTAACCCAAACCCTAACCCTAATGACAGTAACATTAAACCTAACCTTAACCCTACCCCTAATGACCCTAACTCTAACCCTAAACCTAACCCTAACACTAACGCCTAACCCTAACCCTAATGAGCCTAACCCTAAACCTAACCCTAACCCTAACGCTAATGAACTTAACCCTAACCCCTAACCTAATCACTACCTGCTAAACCTAACCCTAACCCTAATGACCCTAACCCTATCCAAAGCATTAACCCTAACCCTAATGACCCTAAACCTAACCCTAACTCTAACCTTAATGACCCTAACCCTAACACTAACCCTAACCCTAAACTCTAACAGTAACTGTAAACCAAACCCCAACCCTAACCCCTAACCCTAATAACCCTAACCCTAAACATAACCCTAACCCTAACGACCCTAACCCTATCCAAAGCATTAACCCTAACCCTAATGACCCTAAACCTAACCCTAACTCTAACCTTAATGACCCTAACCCTAACACTAACCCTAACCCTAAACCCTAACAGTAACTGTAAACCAAACCCCAACCCTAAACCCTAACCCTAATAACCCTAACCCTAAACATAACCCTAACCCTAACGACCCTAACCCTAAACCTAACCCTCATACTAACCCTAACCCTAATGATCCTAACCCTAAATCTAACCATAACCCTAACCCTAATGACGCTAACCCTATCCCTAACCCTAATGACCCGAACCCTAACTGTAACCCTAATGACCCGAACTCTAACTGTAACCCTTACCCTAACCCTAAACCTGACCCTAACCCTATCATTAAGCCTAACCCTAATGACCCTAACGCTAACTACCCTAACCCTAACAACTAACCCTAACCCTAACCCCTAACCCTAAACCTAATGGCCCTAACCCCTAACACCTATCTCTAAACGTAACGCTAACCCTAAACTAACCCTAACCCCTAACACCTATCCCTAACCATAATGACCCTAAACCTAACCCTATCCCTAACCCTAACCCTAACCATATCGATCCTATTATTAACCCTAACCCTACCCTAACCCTAACCACCCTAGCCCTAACCACCCTAGCCCTAACCACCCTAGCCCTAACACTAACCCTGACCCTATCCCTAACTTTAACCACCCTAACCCTAAACCCTAACCCTAACGACCCTAACCCCTAACCCCCCTAACCCTAATGACCCTAACCCCAATCCCAACCCCAACCCTAATGACTCTAACCCTAACCCCTAACCCTAACCCTAACCCAGCCCCTCAGCGCCCGCAAAATGTGTCAGAAATCACCCTCCTCGCCCGCTGACGACACCCGCTCGCTCCGAGATGACGGTACAACCTTTGCCCCAACAGCCGAGGTGTTACAACAGATGAACCAGGAGCTCTCATCCCTAGGCCACCTCCCCCTGACTCTACATCCCCCGGCAGGGCGTCTCCAAGCCAAAAACACGCACACACAGGCACAGACCAACGCTACGCGGAACACTACAAACAACGCGCCTCAAAGGCAAGAAAAAACTCTCGGCAAGAATGACGACACCCGGACAGAAGAGCCCGTCGGGCAAGAACACCCGCGGGACGCTGACGGTGTCATGAGGAGGCCCTAAGGCAACCCCAGGAAAAGAGCAGCGTGTCACGGACCGTGACAAGAAGCTGCTCTCCAAACGGAGAAGATGGATGCGCAAGCAGCCCGGCTTCGAGACCTAAGGAACTTAAGGATCCAGGAAAGAAATGCCAGTCCCTGAAAACGGGCACCGGGATAGCAGAGCTGCTCACGTGGCCGGGAACAACGCTGCACAAGACCACCGTCCAGAAACTCACAAGGCGCCAGACCGACCCACGCTTTAAACTTCTGACGCAAGAAAAAGAAGCGCCCGATGGGTGCTGTGCCCACAATTAGAGCATTGCCAGGCCCTAAAGATGGTGCCCAATGCACGCGCCTCCCTCCTCGAGAGCAAAGTGAACATTGAGACCCGAAGGTCTCAGACACAGAACACAGACCACACAAACTACACACCACCACACACAGCCTGGAACCGCCCTGCCCAGCAAGCGCTACCCTCACGGTGAAGAGGAACCCACTCCCTTTACCTGCCCAAAGGGCACTGGTTCCTGGACAGCCCTGTGCCCTACACTATCTTTAAAAACCCTTTCTACCATGGCCAACCTTGTCCCCTCCCTCCCCCGACCCCTTCCCCAGCACCACTGCCTCAACTTAGCTTTCACAGGGCTGGGAGGCTCAATCCATCCTCGACATGAAAAAGCACAGTCAGCCCAATAGATCTATCCTACAGGACAGGAGACTGGGCTGCCAGCAGGTGTGTGCATACAAAATCCTACTATTAGCTAACGCTGCACTATCAAGCCTTAAGCCAAAACCGCATAGCAGCTTCAGGAGACCCGAGTGCAGACAGATGCTGAATATCACTCGATGGCCACAAAATCTCATGGACACCCCCTCAGACCCAAACACCTAATGAGACACGCTTCTTGCCGAAATACAAGCTCGATGAGGAAAAGCCAAAGGTGATGCAGACCAAGCAAGTAAAGTCTCAGTACAGAAGTACGTATTCCTTCAGACAGCAGGACAGTTCTGCCAGGTCGGTCCGACCTCAGCACCTGGTTCTAACGCTTGTCCAGCGGGGTCCACGATATCTCTCGCAGCCTCCCACACGACAGACAGCTCCCCTGTTTGGGGCTGCGTTTTGCACGTCCCGGCCCCCGCGATAAAAATCAAACACAACAGATAAGGACTCTACTTCATCTCCTCACCTCCAAAGGAAGCTTCCTTTCTCTGCTGACAGTCGACACTGATATCCTCGTGCCGTTCCTTGAATGCAGGCTAGCCCGTGGGTGCCCATACTGCCAAAGGAAGAGGAAAGGATCGTGCTCTTATAATGTGCTCCATCATTCTCTCCTTCCTCAAGAAATCAAAACAAAACTGCCGTCCCGATCGCTACGTAACAGAAGTTTGTGCAGGAGATGGCTGAGCCCATCCCCGTAAATGGAAAACTCTGCTATGACCCTGCTTTGTTTTTAGGCGACAGCAAACCCCTTCGTAGGTCGCCAGGAAAACCAGATACAACTAGTTCAAAACATCTGGCAGGTAAGCTATGACCTACAAACACATACACCCCACCTTATCCCCAAACCAGTCAGATAGCCAGCTTCGTCTCACAGAAAACTCGCATCTTCGACAAATACACCAAACAGAACATCATTTACGCTAAACAGAACAAAGTTCTTACCCTCTGACACACTCCGAAAGGGATTAGCGCACCCACATAATATATACACACTCACGCTATCAACCCACATACCATGCTTCCTCAGCATCAGCCCCGCAAAGACGGGGGAAAGCCTGATGCTACCTCCCCAGATGCCCTGGCGCTCCGCTCCCCGCTCTGCCGCTCCCATCGTGGGAAAACACTGGGAATAAACAGGTACAGAGGTGAAACAATAAATATGGAGAGGGACGAGCACAAAGGAACAGAGAGAGCAAGAGATGAATGGGAAGGAGGTCAGACACAGTGATATACAGAATGAAAAATAAAAAACCAGCGACAGCGAGCAAGACAAAGGGATAGAGAGAGAAAAAGAAGAAAGGACAGAGGAGATACAAGAAGGCAGCGACACAGAGCAGCACGTACAGGCACAGAGAGGAAAGGACGCCAGGAAACAGGCTGGAGAAATTGTGGGGAAAAAAGACGTATGCAGTTCAGGACAAAGAAATGGAAAAAGACAAAAGAGCGATGGGTGCAAAACAGATGGAGGATGAAAAAAAAGGAGGGAGAGGGAGCAGGAGAAAAGCACAGAAAGAAAAGAAAAGGGAATGGTAGAACAAGAGAGATAAAGGGAGAGAAGGAGACAGAGCAGAACAGAAGAATAGAGAGAAAAGGGGAGCTACAGGAAAAGGGAGGGGGAAGAACTCACAGTAGCATAGGAAAGAGGGGGGGTCAGGAGAGGGGCAGGGAGAGCCCGAGGGCCCAGAACTCATCGCAGCTCTTGCTCTCGGCACTGCCGGGAGAATCTGCCAGTTCAGATGCTTCTTTCGCCTTCTCTCCTCCCTTCCCCTTCTATAACTCTGGTCACTGGGCTGTTGTCTACCTAAAGAGAATACATGGGTCCCTTACAGCTCTTACGAGATGAGGCTTCCTGGACACGCAGCCCGGCTCAGTTGTGCGCTACGCTGCCGTACCGCACTTTGGGTCAGGCATACGGACCCTGCGGTGCACGTCGGTGGCCTGGCCTGCTGCGGACTACGAAGAGGGATCCTTCCTCCCTCACCTAGAGAGGCAGGCTCTCTCTTGCCTGCAGCAGAAAGGCAGCTGCCGGACAGATGGCCTTCAATTGCTGCTTCTTTACCTTTCTCCGGCTTCTCCAGCTTCAGCCATGGCAGCTCCTGTCCACAGCCAGAAAGGGCTTTGTCTGGCCCTTTTTGCCCCCACGCCGCAAGGACAGCAAGCCCAGGCAGACACAAGCCACACAAGCCTGAGGCGGCTGCAGTCAACGGCATCCCCAGGGCAGGAACAGACAACCGCGTCCTCAGCACCGCCTCCAGGAGAGGGAAAGAAGAAACAGCGACCATTACTACCTTAGATCAACCCTGACCCAAAGCCTCTCCTTCCGCAGGGGCTTCCGGAGGTGCCGCTCCTGCCCCACACTGCTGCTAAGGGCACCCGCGCTGAGAGAGAACGCAGTGCGTTTGAGGGCCAGCTTGCGGCCTTCCCAACAGGGCTTGGGGGCGGCCTGGGGCTACACGACAGCCTTCAGGGGAGGCGCCGGAGCTGGGGGCAGCTGCACGGGGCGAGCGGGGCCAGGGGAGGCTCAGGGGGACCTCTGGTGACTTGGGGAGGCGCCCAGCACCTGTGCCCGGGGGGGAGTGGGGGGGAACGTCCTCCTCCTTCCCCTCTTCCCTTCTATCGGCTCTCGGGTAACTCACTGCTTGTCGGGGAGCTGCTGCAGCTGGAAGCCCCCAGAGAACCACATAATCCAGCAACAAAACCATGCGCCGCACCTCGTGGGGCTGCAGTGATAGCAAGCACTGTGCCACGCCACACGTGCCCGAGAGGCGCGCGGCTGCCGGGCACCCAAGTCCACAAGAACTACAGCTCCCGGCGTGCGCTGGCAGACACAGCACGGCTGCCCGGCAGCCGAGTGCCGGACGACTGCACCTCCCGGCGTGTTCCGGGGAACCGGCACAGCCACCTGCGAGCCCCCTGCCCCAGGACTGCACCTCCCGGCATGCTCTGAGAAACCAACATGGCCGACCGGAAGCCCCGTGCCCCAGGACTACAGCTCCCGGCACGCCGCGAGAGGCAGCCTGCCCTGCGTTCTGAGCCTGCGGGACACCCTTCTCCCCGCCGACGCACCCATAAGCCCGACCGAATCCCCCAGCGCAACGCCACGCTCCTCAGCGCGGCTCCGGGCAGCCCCCGCCGCCAGCTCCGACACTGCGCAGCCCCTGCCGCCCGGCTCCGCTACACTGTGCCCCCCTCTCTCCCCTCCCTGCCCGCTCCGAACTGGCGCGGCACCCCCGCTGCTTCGCGTCCCCGCTGCGGACCCCACTGCCCCCCCGCAGGCAGCGCAGCCCTCGTCGGGGCTTTCCCCGGGACCCACCGCTCCGCGGCCCAGCCCCGCTCACCTTCTCCCTCGGTCCGGCCGACAGCCCGGTGACGTTCAGCCCCCGCTCAGCTCCTCCCTTGGCTCACCCTGGTCCCTCCACGGCCACCCGGGGCAGGCCAGCACCAGCCTGTCGGCCGGCACCACCCCTTTTACCGGGAGGGGCTGTCACCATCAGCCTCACTGCCCACACCTGGGGATCTTCCACGCGTGACTCCCCGGCTGCAGTACCCAATTCCGGCCGCTCGGTGGCAGCAGCGAGCAGCGAGAAACAGACGCCAGTGCGCATGTGGGGCTGCCCGGCTGCAGTACCCAATTCCGGCCGCTCGGTGGCAGCAGCGAGCAGGGCAAAACAGGCACCGCGGCTCATGCGCGGCTCCCAGGCTGCAGTACCCCACTTCGGTCGCGCGGTGGCAGCACCGAGCAGGGCAAAACAGACGCCAGTGCGCATGCGGGGCTGCCCGGCTGCAGTACCCAATTCCGGCCGCTCGGTGGCAGCAGCGAGCAGGGCAAAACAGGCACCGCGGCTCATGCGCGGCTCCCAGGCTGCAGTACCCCACTTCGGTCGCGCGGTAGCAGCAGCGAGCGGGGCAAAACAGACGCCACGGCGCATGCGCGGCTCCCAGGCTGCAGTACTCAATTTCGGTCGCCCGGTGGCAGCAGCGAGCAGGGCCAAAGAGACGCCACCGCGCATGCGCGGCTCCCCGGCTGCAGTACCCCACTTCGGTCGCGCGGTGGCAGCAGCGAGCAGCGATTAACAGACGCCAGTGCGCATGCAAGGCTGCCCGGCTGCAGTACCCAATTCCGGCCGCTCGGTGGCAGTAGCGAGCAGGGCTAAACAGACGCCACGGCGCATGCGCAGGTCCTAGGCTGCAGTACCCAATTTCGGTCGCCCGGTGGCAGCAGCGAGCGGGCCTAAGAGACGCCACGGCGCATGCGCGGCTCCCCGGCTGCAGTACCCATTTCGGCCGCCCGGTGGCAGCATTCCATTAATTATTATTCTTTGAGCGTTTAGCAGGAGGAGACGCGGCGGTTCCATCAGCCCCATTCGTACCACCCAGAGGCGGTAACTCCTTACTGAGGGTACAGAGCCTGTAGTTCCCCGCCCCTTTCCCACGCAGACACACACAGCGGGACGGCGGCCGAGCAGACGGACACGGGTGTACAGGGGGCAGTGCCTGGGCAGGCGTGTGCACGGGGGAAAATGCGTGGGCATGACCTCCACGAGGGGGTCCGGCCCGGACACGCCACAGCCGGTACCTCACCCGGAATTACCTGCAAGAGATCATCCCCTCCGGACAACTGTCCCGCTCCCAATAATCCATTACAGATAGGTACATTTAGGGAATACGTACATATTTTATATACTATCTATTTAAATTTATAGATAAAATGTTTAGACAGATTTTGTTATCTATTTATACTTACATATAGTCTCTAAATAGAGTTAATATAATATCTACTTACACTTACCATGTAACACACGCTAAACGTAGATGCTCACTCTATTCAGACTTTTCAGCCTTTTCGTATTATAAAGAAAAAGGATATCTGAATGAATTTATTTTAAACTCCTTTATTTTATAATTTATGTAGACACATAAACACAAGTTACTTTTGTATTTTAAAACCCTATATATCTCTTTAGAATTCTTTGTATTCTAAAATCCTTTATATAATGTAGCAGATACAGGCTTTTATTTTAAAATCCCTTTATACAACATATAAATGAATATTATTTTTCATTATATATATAAAAATGAGAGATTTTTCTCGAGGTCGCTGCCACACACCCATATTATACAGTTTTTCATGATTTTTTTTTTTTTCAATACCCCCCCCACACCCCTGAATTTTCAGGCATTTTTGGGCTGCAACCACCCTTTTGTGGGGGGGAACCCCTCCATGACCCTGCCAATCCCCCACTCACCTATTTGTCTGTTGCATAATCACACCCCCCCAGCGATAATGGGGTGCCCCAAATGACATCACCACCACCCCCCAGGCCTCCCCCCTTTTTTATTTACCCCCCAAAAAGGCAAGAAACAAGGCAACGTGCTCCAACCTGCAGCTCATTACTTTAATAATGCCATTCACATATGTACACCCCCCACACACCCAAAAAGGGACCTTTGCTAAAAAACAACAGGTGGGGCAGCCCCCCCAAACAGTTGCAGCCCCCCCAGCCCCCGTCCCGCAGGCTGGCGGCTGCCCCACGGCACAGCAGGAGCGTGCCAGGGGACGGGGCCGCATCCCTCGCTCCGGCTCTGCTCGGCCACGTTCCCCCTCTGTTCCCGCGCTGAGAAGGGCTCCCCGGAGCGACAAACGCCCCCGGTCCCTGTGGGCCCCGCACTCTCCCCACCAGACAGCCCTCGCCGCCCGCACCCGCAGGGCACCCGCTGGAGACAGAGCCGGGAGCCTCCAGGCACAGGGATGGCCCCTTACCTTCACTACGCACCGCAAGGCGCTTAGACGACATCTGAAAAACAAAAATCCCAAACTATATTTCAGCACATTAAAAAAAAATGGCACAGAAGAAAATGGAGGAATTCACTCAGAATAAGAGACAGGAAGTAAACTGAGCCAAAGGAGGATTCTAGGTAAAGGGGTCAGCTCACAACGCAACACATCCTTTAAAACATCAAGCGATTTGCACACTTAAAAACAGCATTCAGACTAATCGATACCATTTTGAACGTATTCTTCCCGTGACACTAAACACCCTTGCTGGTGTCGAAAAAGGTCTCATCCCTGCCTTAGGGCACTGCTGCGGGGAGATAACCCTGCCAGGCTGCAGAACAAGGTTGTACCGTAATCAGCTGCCCTGCCCAAGAGAGATGCTGCCGAACTGCCGGGGAAACACGCCATTGAAAGCGAGACAGAAATCAAGTACTTCAGAGCACTCCCTCAAAATATCGGGGGGAAAAAAGAAATCCAAAACATTCAGTTTCCTCTCTTGTTAAACATTACCAACAAACACCTAACTGCTTAAATACACCTAATAAATCGTAGGCTACATCTGTTTGGCAGTTACAGCTTAGAAAATGCAAGTCAGTTTGCAAAACATACAACGCTAGCTTTTTTCTTAAATGTTTCATTTATGATAGAAAACAAATAAGTGAGCTAAGAGATCCCCAATTAGAGTTTACTTTTAGGAAAAAAAAAAATCAAATCCCCAGTGCCGCAATGCATAAGGCCACCAAAAAGGACTGGCAGATTTGCTAAGGCATTTGGCTGTACTGAAGCGTGCAGAGGAACACCATTTTACTACACCTCGACTGTTACAGCTGAGAACCCAAACACTACCGAGGCCATCAACATTTGGAGTATGTCCTGTGCTTGGATCTCTGAAGGTAAGTTGATTTTCTTTAAAAACAGCACCAAACAAAATACCACAAAACCCCAGAGTAGAAAGTCTTGTGCTGATGACTTCTACCACCAAATCCATCATCCCCAAAGATCCACTCTCATGGGAAGTTCATAGAATGCAACTTGGTTGAATGAGCACTATTGCCATTTTTCAAAATCTCTTTCTGATCAAAGCCAAAGTTACACACTGCGGGGCTTTCAGAGGGCTCAGGTTCTGAATCCGTTCTCAACAAGAAACACAACAGCTAACCAGGATATTCCTGCAGTTGCCAGGTTCCTCTTCATCGTCTGGGAAAAAAAAAAACACCAAAAACACAACACCACAGAAAACAAAACAAAAAAGACACACTACCAAAAACAAAACACAGCAGAAAAACAAACCACCCCACAACCCACACACACAACACCGCAATCCGCTCAGCCAGCACTCTAGCTGCCTCTCCCACACAGTTACCATCATCCCCTTGGTGCCTGCAAAACACTACGGAAACTACTGTCCTTGCCCGCTGACGACAGCCACTCGATCCCAGATGACTGCACAACCTTTGCCCCAACAGCCCAGGCACAGCAACAGATGAACCTGGGGCTCTCATCCCTAGGCCACCTACCCCTGACTGTATGTGCCCGGGCAGGGCGGCTCCAAACCAAACACACACAGGCACAGACCAACGCGACACGGAACGCTACAAACGCGCCTCAAAGATGAGAGAAAACTCTTGGCAAGAACAACGACACCCGGACGGAAGAGCTCGTTCGGCAAGAACACCTGTGGGACCCTGACGAGGCCCTAAGGCAACCCCTGAAAAATAGCAGAGCATCATGGCCCATGACAAGAAGTTACTCTCAAAACGGAGAAGATGGATGCACAAGAAACCCAGCTTCAAGACCTAAGGAACTTAAGGATCCAGGGAAGAAATGCCAGTCCCTGAAAATGGGCAGCTGGAGAGCAGAGCTGCTCAAGCAGCCAGGAAAGACGCTGCACAAGACCACTGTCCAGAAACTTCCAAGACACTGCACCGATCCATGCTTTGAACTTGTGAGGGTGCAAGAAAAGCACCCGATGGGCGCTGTGCACACTATTTGGGCATTGCCAGGCCCTAAAGATGGTGCCCGATGCACGCGCCTCCCTCCTCGAGAGCAAAGTGAACATTGAGACCCGAAGGTCTCAGACACAGAACACAGACCACACAAACTACACACCACCACACACAGCCTGGAACCGCCCTGCCCAGCAAGCGCTACCCTCACGGTGAAGAGGAACCCACTCCCTTTACCTGCCCAAAGGGCGCTGGTTCCTGGACAGCCCTGTCCCCTACACTATCTTTAAAAACCCTTTCTACCATGGCCAACCTTGTCCCCTCCCTCCCCCGACCCCTTCCCCAGCACCACTGCCTCAACTTAGCTTTCACAGGGCTGAGAGTCTCAATCATCCTCAACAAGAAAAAGCACAGTCAGCCCACCAGATCAATCCTGCACTTGCCAGGTGCCTCTTCATCATCTGGAGAAAAACAAAAACACCAAAACAAACCACAAAAAAAAGAAAAAAAAGACATACCACCAAAAAACAACGAACACAACCACCCCACAACCCACACACACAACACTGCTGTCAGCGAGCATTGCATCTGTCAACAAGGAGCTTTCCTGCAACATCCCACACACCAGATGCACCTGGGCATTCCCCTCACCTGCTCCAGACTGGGACAGTTGTCATCGCTTGCAGCCCCTAGAAGTATCATGAGACACAAAATTACCAGTGCACTTGCCAAAAATCACTGGCTCCACACTCCTCCTCTCTGCGCCCCAGCTCACCTCAAACACTCATCCAATTCCAAAGGCAGCCAGCACAGAACCTGCAATTCCAAAGAGAAGCACTTCAACTCACTTGACATAGAACACCTTGCTATTTAACAACAGCCTGACCCACAACCACCTCACCTTCTCCGACCTCTCATCAGCATGCAGCAGTGCCATGCTGAGCCTGCGTGCAGCACCTGCACGTACCAAGATACTGCCTGAAAACGCAGCCTACCCACACCGATCCCCATCTCGCACTCCTTTACCTTGAGAGCTGGCCCACCCGGCCTCCGTCATTTCCACCTGCCACATGGAGGCTCACCCACCACCTGTAACACCCAAACAGCATGGGTCACCTATAACTTCACCACCAACACAACACCTCAAAGAATGCCTACTCCAGCCCACCAATCACTGCTCACCTTGCCCAACTCACCTCCAGTGCCCACATCCTGCTTGCCTCATGCCTTAGCACACTCAAAGCTAAAAAAAAAAAACCAACCCATAAGGGAGTCATATAGCCATCAGTCACACCTTCCCTCTGTATACCACACTCCGACTCACCTTCTTACAGCGCTCCCCTCAACTCTCCTCCGTCACCTGGCACGACCCATCCTGCAGCATCTGCGAAAACAACATCAAACAAGGCACCTGGATGCACAGCAAGAGCTTAACGATTCCAGAGGTCTTTTTCCCATGTAGGAATACCATCTAGAGCCCAACTACAGCCTGCCATTAGAAGAAATACATTCAGTCAAACATTTAGCCCTACACATACAAGCTTGAACACCTTTGAGATGCAATCTGCTCAGCTAGCACTCTAGCTGCCTCTCCCAGATAGCTACAGTCATCCCCTTGGCACCCACAAAATGCTACAGAAATCACTGTTGTCATTGGCTACCAATGGCTCTTCGCTCCGAGAAGGGCTGTACAGGCTTTGCCACAACAGTCTATGCATATTAACATTAACCGTGCACATGTGACCCAGAGACATAAGAAAACTCTCACCAAGAAGACTGACTCCTGGCCTGGAGATGCCATGAGCCGAGAAGATCAATGTGGCCATGAGGAACAATCTACAGCATCCACAGAAAAGTCACACACCATCACCTATGATTAAACAGTAAGACCAGAACTGGGAAGCCGTATGCGTGACAACCCAGGCTTAAAGACCTAAGAACATTAAGATACAGGGAAGTAGTCCTAGAGAAGGACTCCAGGTAAACAGACTGCTCTTGAGCAGCAATGCTGAGGTTGCCTTAATCTCCACCACAAAAAGACGACTCTCTGTAAACTTCTGATATGCGAGACACAGAGACAGATCTATGCATTAGACTAATAATGCAAGCAAGGAACTCTCAGTTAGCATTATGCTGATGAGCCAAGGCTAGCAAAACCTTGATACTGCTACCGATGTGCCCACCTGGCACAGAGAACAATAGAGACATCAACATCTGAGTAAGGTACAGTACAGGACACAGAAGACAAACTACAAAACCACACAGTAACACAGACTAAATCTGAAACCGCCCTGCCCAGCAGACACTCATGTTTTGCAGAAAGGACAACACACCCTCTCTCTGCCCAAGTATGTCCAATCTCTGATCAGTCTGCTACACTGATTTTAAAACCCCTGCCTGCCCCACTTGCACTTCACCCAACCAACTGGCCACCCACACAAAGATAGCATAAGGCCCTCAACTTCCCTTTCAGAGGGCCATCCTTTAAAAAGGCCACATAGGCTACGTAGGATGTTGCTGTAATCACCCAGATCCTCTTCGTCATCTGCAAACATGGTGTGCCATCAGTCAGCATCACACCAGTCAATGCTGACCTCTTCTGCAATGACACCCTCCTCAGAAATGCCATGATGTTCCGCTCGCTCCCAGTCTAATAAGGTTGGATGTTGTGGCCACCACCACCTATGGCACCTATAAAAAAATCCAGAGAGACAAAGCAACTGTTGTGCCTGGAAGCGGTCACCCACTCAAACAATTCCACACCTCAAAAATAACCACTGCTGTGGTTTGCTGTTCATTGCTCACCTTGCCCAACAAGTCTGGGGCGGACATCCTGCCTTGCATGTAGTTTTGTTAGTTGCTTTACACATTCAAAACAGACCATTAACTACTCATAGGTGCTCACAGCAACACCATCCCTCCATAGTCACGTGCCAACCTACCTTCTCAGAACACTCTGTTCCCCCCGCTTCTGCCTTCCGTGTCTGGCTTCCTACTTTACATCTGCAGCAACAAGAAAACAAAGTCAATGGGATGCTGACAAAAACCCTAACTAACAGCAAACCTTCCCCATTTGACCTCCCTACTCCACTAACCTGGCAAATCCATGCTTTGCACTCCAATCTGTGATGTTGAGTCAGCAACATCAGTGAGTTCAAAAAAAAAGACACACAGTAATACCTATTAGAAGTACACACCCTTCCCTCTTCTTTCGCCTACCCCAATGGCCACATCCCAGACTCATCCTTTTCCCCCAGCACTTCCACATAGCTCCCCTCACCTCCTGAGCCATGCCTCCAGGGTCAATGGCTACATCAGGCACCTGCTCATATAGTCCGTCCTTATCTGATGACTCAGGAACCATAACCTTCAATCCTGGGCCCACCTCAGGGAAAATAGAGGCACACAGATGTATACTGCTTTCCAAAAGCAAGAACCCACCACACAAAACAGACTAAAATCCTTTTGACTCACTCGGCAACAAAGAGACCCCAAAAGCACTAAACCCAAATGACCAACCATACGCCTCCATCACAGCCCACGACACCCTCTGCTCGCCTTTCCTGTTGTGCATTGCTCAAGTGTCCTGCTTAGCCAAGGCCTATTACTAAAACTGCAAGAATAAGTCAAACCACCCACCAAGACAAAAAAAAATTACAGTTACTGCCAGATGACTCAAGTATAGGCACAGACTGACAGGCCAAATGCCAAGGGAGATAATGGAAATGAATGACTATGGCTGGTGTGATGACAGAAGAACTCCTGTCTCCATGAACCGCAGCATAGAGAACCCCTCAGCAGACAGCATGCTTGAATGAGAGCACAGACACATACAGGACAGGAGACTGGGCTGCCAGCAGGTACGTGCATACAAAACCCTACTATTAGCTAACACTGCACTATCAAGTCTTAAGCCAAAACTACATAGTAGTTAAAGGAGACCCGAGGGCAGACAGTTGCTGAATATCACTTGATGGTCACAAAATCCCATGAACATGCCTCAGACAAACGTTTAATGAGACACTTCTTGCCAAAATACGAGCTCGATGAGGAAAAGCCAAAGGTGATTCAGACCAAGCAAATAAAGTCTGAATACAGAAGTACGCATTCCTTCAGACAGTGAGACAGTTCTGCCAGGTTGGTCTGACCTGAGCACCTGGTTTAATGACTGTCCAGTGGTGTGGGTGATCTCTCTCACAGCCTCCCATGCAACAGACAGCTCCCCTGCCCAAGGGCATGTTTTGCACATCCCAGCCCCTCCCCACCCCCACGATAAAAACCAAACACAACAGATAAGGACTCTACTTCATCTCCTCACCTCCAAAAAAAAGCTTCCTTCCTCTGCTGACGGTCAACACCAATATCCTCATGCTGTTTCTTGAATGCTGGCCCTTGGGTGCCCACACTGCCAAAGGAAGAGAAAATTACTATACTCTTATAATGTGCTCCATCATCCTCTCATTTGTCAAGAAATCAAAAGAAAGCCAAAAGAAAGCTGCCATCCCGATCACTACATAACAGAAGTTTGTGCACAGGAGATGGCCGAGCCCATCTCCATAAATGGAAAACTCTGCTAGGACCCTGCTTTGCCTTTCGGTGACAGCACCTGCCATCGGGGAGCCCCAAACCCCTTTGTGAGTCACTAGGAAAACCAGTTACAACTAGGTCAAAACATCTGGCAAGTAAGATATGACCTACAAACACATATAGCCTACCTTATCCCCAAACCACTCAGATAGCCGGCTTCCTCCCACACAAAACTTGCTTCTTCAACAAATACACCAAACAGAACAAAATCCTAGCCCTCTGACACACTCCGAAAGGGAGTAGTGCACCCACATAATATATACTCACGCTATCAACCCACGTACCACACTTCCTCAGGGTCAGCCCTGCAAAGACAGGAGGAAGCCTCACACTACCTCCACAGATACCCCAGTGCTCCGCTACCCGCTCCGCCCATCCTGTCATGTGAAAACACTGGTGGGGATATCTGGAGAAAAAGAGGAAAGAGCCACAGGGACCTGGATGTCAAAAGAAGACCTGACTTTACCTGCAGGAATAAACAAAAGAAATCCTGCCAAAAACTCTAACCAAAACCCAGAAAATATCAAAAGGTAGAAAGCTCAAAGAGACAGGACATTGTACCATGCAGCAACCGAGACTGCCTGACAGATGAAGCCACGAGGACAAGAGGTCCGCCACAGAAGAGGCTCTAGACCCTTCATCCCAATTCCCTATACAAAGCCCCTTAGGGAATTACAGCAGCAGTCGGCCAATAGAAAAAACATAACAGCATGTCATGGTGACTCAGAGATCTAAACCTTATGACTACAGAAACTGGTGCTAAACACACAATAGCTAAACAAGAACAAGACAACATAACTGCCATCACTGATACTAGAGCAAACCTCACTGGACACTTAAGGAAAAAGGCAAAAAGGGAATCACAGAAAAAGCTTACGCACCTGGGACTACAATAAGAGACAGACCCTCAGCTGGAGATTGTTGCAAGCACAAAGAACACACATCCTCTTCTCCAACAAGTTCCAGGGAAGACAGTGACACAAGCCTGTGTTGGAAACAAGTGACTAGTCAATGCCTCTAAATAACAATGACTGTGACATCCAGATGGACTGTGAATGGACAGATGCAAAAATTAAGTCAGGGAATGAAGTACAGAAAAAGGCACAGGGGGGCAGAGACCTCAGAGTTCCGCAGCTTACATTTTAATGTACCTTAACAAACCTCATGCATCCTGAGTTGAGACTCATCTGATATTTCAGCCCCACGTGTTGCGATGCAGAGGCCCAGACAGTTTACGCCATGTCTCTCATGACTTTGTCATGTCTTCACATCAGCTGCCAAGAGACCAAACCAGAACAGACCTCATCAACAGCCAAATCCAACAGCAAAACCCATCTGAGAAAGGCTAATGAACCCACCCCCCCTTCCTATCCCATCCCCCAGTCCTAAAACTTTAGAACCCCCTTCACTTCTCCTGAACTGTCAGGGAAGGAACCCCACCCCTTCCCGACAGCTCCTGCCCTGCGTTTGCAGTCCTGAAGCCCCTGTGTCTGCCACTGCTCTTCCAAACTCTACCCCGTGTTCTGGGACCACCTCCTATCCCCCCATCTTCCCACAGAAGCCGAGCTCTGCTAAAGGCCCACAAAATAAGGGAAGTCCTGACATTTATAATCTATGAGGGCTTGACACAGCTGCAAAGGTTCTAGGGACAATAATGTACTCTGTGGGCAGTAAAGAAAAGCAATTAACTGCTCCATACCCTGAAAGACACTACACTTTACGTCCCACCTACTTTCTTGAGAAGTGGCAGAACTCCACATACAGATGCATACAACATACTCACCCTAAGCCCTACCACAGCATCTCACTATCAGGCCTATTAAGAGATAATGTCAACAACTTAAACAGTAGACAGCAAAACTAGTGAAGAAACCTGAGGGTCCATCTTCAGTAAAATCAGGAATTCCAGCAAAATAAAATGCACTTATAATGGAAAAAAACCCCAACCAACCAAACAAAACAGCATATACTATTAAACCATCTTACCTCCCCTAAACACCCAAACCAACATCATATGAGAAAAAAAAGAAAGAGGTAGGACACAAGGGAACTTTCCAGTATAGATGCTGCCAAACATTACCGAGCCCTAAAATCCTTACCTCAAACACCTCTGCTTCTCTAAACATCAAAACACACCCACCCGAAGAGCTCAGACAACGCAAAAGCTACAATCACGCAAAGGAATAACAGAGCACCAACACCCGCGAGGCCCAGGAGCAGAATAAGGTCCCGGAGCAGAAGCTGAGGCTCAGGTACCCCCGGCCCCGCCCAGCGCCCTTCCCACAGTCCCCTGGGAAGGGGGAAGGGCGGACCACCAGAGAGGACAAAGGCGCCTGGAAGCGCCGCAGGGAGTTTTATCACCTGCCTGAAGTTCACGGCGTGGAGGAAAGTGGGGGGTGGGGGAAAGGCTTGGGCTGCTGCCGGGGGTGGGGCCTGTCACTCAGGGCGGGCGGGGCCACGGGAGCCGGGCCCTGGCCCCGGGCGCTGCCCGCCGCGGGCGCGCCGTGTGCCTACAAGGGCCGGGCCGAGGTGCGCTGACCCCACCTTCGCGCCCCCGCCGGGGGCGGTGCCTGCCGCGGGGGCGGTGCCTGTCGCGGGGGCGGGGCCGCAGGATCCGCCCGCCCACGGGGCTGTTGCCAGCGGGTGAGACCTGTCGCTAAGGGGAGGGGGGCCACGGGGGCACCAGCACCGCCCCTGGACCGTCACGGGGGGGTGGGGCCGGCGTACCAGCCCCGCCCTCTCCGGGTCGCTGCTGGGGGTGGGTCTAGTCGCTGAGGGGGCGCGCCGGCCCCGCCCCCTCCCCCAGCGCAGCGCCGGGGGCGGGGCGTGTCGCTGAGGCGGGGCGGCAGTGGGGCCCGGCCCCCGCCCTCCCCGGGTCGCTGCTGGGGGTGGGTCTAGTCGCTGAGGGGGCGCGCCGGCCCCGCCCCCCTCCCCCAGCGCAGCGCCGGGGGCGGGGCGTGTCGCTGAGGCGGGGCGGCAGTGGGGCCCGGCCCCGCCCTCCCCGAGTCGCTGAGGGGGCGCGCCGGCCCCGCCCCCTCCCCAGCGCAGCGCCGGGGGCGGGGCGTGTCGCTGAGGCGGGGCGGCAGTGGGGCCCCGCCCTCCCCGGGTCGCTGAGGGGGCGCGCCGGCCCCGCCCCCTCCCCCAGCGCAGCGCCGGGGGCGGGGCGTGTCGCTGAGGCGGGGCGGCAGTGGGGCCCCGCCCTCCCCCGGTCGCTGAGGGGGCGCGCCGGCCCCGCCCCCTCCCCAGCGCAGCGCCGGGGGCGGGGCGTGTCGCTGAGGCGGGGCGGCAGTGGGGCCCCGCCCTCCCCGGGTGGCTGCTGGCGGTGGTGCCGGGAGCCCCGACCCCGCCCCCGGCCCATCGCCATGGGCGGGGCCTGTCGCTAAGGGGGGTTGGGGCCGGGGGGCACGGGTACCGCCCCCAGCCGTCACCAGGAGGCGGGGCCTGTCGCTAAGGCGGGGGGGGGGGCCAGCGAGAACCCGCAGGGCCCCCGTGGGCCATCGCCAAGGGCATTGCTCGGTGCCCTTCCTTTAAGATAAACCCTAAATATTTAACTGCCTTTCTGATACAGCTGGACTTTGGACAGAGGTGCACAATGGCCCTTCGCTACTAAGCCAGTCCGTAGATGTGTAGTGTCTTTTATACAAGCGTCCTCATCTTTGGTTGCTATTAATAAATCATCTACAAGGGCTGATTCACCCAGTAATTTTATGTCTCTCAAATCATTTCTCAGCAGTCATAAAAAAAAATGTAGGAGACCGTGCAAACCCTTGTGGGAGATGTGTCCATGTTAATTTCCATGTAAAGGCAAACAAAAGTTGGCTGCCCTCATCCAAAGCGATACTAAAGAAGGCAGCGGTTAGATCAATCACAGTAAAATATCTTGCCCAATACGATGTCTGTAAAAGTATGGCAGAACAATCAAGCATTACTCCATGAGGAGTCACTACATGCTGATTAACTACCAGTATATCTTGTACAAAATGATATTCTGGGTCCCTGTCTTCATCTAATTTTTTTTTTTTTTTTTTTTTTTACAGGGAGTGTAGGAGTATTATAAGGTGACACACACACTTTCAAAATTCCTTGGGCTAAATAGCAGTCTGTCTGCTTTTGAATGCTCTTTTCAGCTTCTTCGGGAATCAGAGACTGTTTCACAGCTGGGGGGGGGTCTCCTCCCTTTGTTTTCATGTTTACAGGTTGAGCTGAAACTAGTAAACCTACATCTGTGTTAATTTTACTCCACAGCTTTATTGGTACAGATTTCAATACTTCCAGTATTTTTAGCTCATTATTTGGGCTTCCACTGACTACAGTCATTCCCATGATTATTAAATCTATCCCTTCAGGTGTCCAGTGTAATTCTACATCAAGAGCCTGCAAGAAATTTCTCCCCAATAGGCACACTGGACAGTCTTCTGCCAATACAAATCGCCCCCATACACTCTTTTTCCCTATGGTTACTAATAGGGGTTTACGCAAATTCTGCTTTCTTTGTCCTGGGAATACATGTATTACAATTCTGTCTGTGGTCTGAGACCCTCTCGGGGTAAAGTTGAAAAGGGATAATGTGGCTCCCATATCTACCAAGAATTCAACTTCACAATGTTCAACTTTACCTATAATATGTCCCTGCTGATCCAATTGTGTTACCCACGTATTAAAAATTTTTCATCTTTCTCCTTCCCCTTCAAGATCTGCAAGGTCTTCTCCCTCCAGTCACTGTGATTCCTGGGGCAATCCTTCCTGGTAATAATTTCCTTCTGTTATAACTTGTAAGGACATCAGAAAGCAAACCAGGGGGCCCTATGGTGCACCTAGATGAAAACTGTGGTTCCTGCAGGGCAAGTGTAAGGCTGTGGGGTGTATGGAAAGGCAAGCGGAAGACCATAAGGCATGTGTCTCTTCAGCTTTAGTGTGCGTGTGTTTGTCTCTCTCTCTCTTCCACCTTGTTGGCATTGTTCCCACCACTCTATCCTCACCTTCATTACTGAATCTCTCATGCAAGGACAGCATGTAAGCTGAGACTTTTTAGTGACCAGCTTTAATTTACTTGCCTTGCCAGATGTGCAGTGGCTGCTGGGGAATTAAAAAAAAAAAAAAAAAAGAAAAAAAAGTCTGAAAAAGTCCTGGGCATTACCAGGATGGATATGGACAATGACAGGACGAGAAGCTACTGTTTCACAGCTCCAGAAAACCGTGGTGAATCCACATCCTCAGTACTGTATGCTGTCACAGTCTCTGCATCTTATGAAGGACAAAATTTTGAGTTGGAAAGGTACAAAGCTACCATCTTGTATAAGGCCACAGTTTCTAACATCCCTAACACTGGAGGGGATGAGAGGAATAGACTGCAAAAAGAGGCAAGAGGTATGTGCTCCTCCTAAATAGCATCTCCCATTGCCAGTGTTAGGGACAGAACACTGGTGTGGACTTAGGACGATAGCTCCAGCCCAGCAGGACATTTTGTATGTTCTTAGGACATGTGACACAGAGATGAATAGAATGGACAAGTGATGCTTTAATTATTTTGACAGCCTCTGTCTTGTGGACTGTTCCACTGAATTAGTTTCGTTGTATCATAGTTAGACCTCTTTCTCCACTGAAACAGTAAACGCCAATCCCAATGTTTGAAACCCTGAAATGAGTAGGAATGCCATAATTAGATTGCAGGGGAAAACATATCTGTAAATTTTTGAGTCTCTAAACACAATATAGCTCAGAAATAAAGATCAAAATTTTATTACCATGTTGGTAATAAAAATAATTCATGACTTCTGTAAACCATTACATAAACATTATAGTATAGAGAAGTGTTAACAATTTTCAACAGTTCACTACAATTAAATAAGTATGCATTACAAATAGTATCTTTTGTATTAAGAACAATTTCATTCACAAAATCATTTCTGCCTGTACACTCAAAACATTAACAGCTTCCATTAATTAATATGAGTAAAAATTCCATATATATTTAGGGTCTGATGATGACCACAGTTACACAAGCATAGTGTGACAGTAATAATATTACTATCTTTATTATTTAATACTAGGATACTCTGAATGGCAACACAGAACACAACAAGTATGTCTTTAATAATCTGCTTCAAAGAAGAGTAATAATAAGCCTGTAACATGCAGCTTAGGATCTACCTATAATTAGCATACTTTCAGTTAAATTACAACTCCTAACTGTAAAACCCTGAGAAATGACAGCTTTAATCTGTTATTCCCCAGGCTAAAATAATTGTGAGAACATAATGGCACTCCCACTATATTCCTACATAAATTAACACAGAACTTTGCCAAATACCAAAATGAATATTGAAAATCTATTTAGTTTGCTTCTATGTGTTTTGTGAATCTGGCAAGTTACCGTACTGTAGTCTTGCTACAATATAATTTTCATGTATCCAATTTCTAGACAGTGTGTATAGTAGAAGGTCAGGTTTCCCTTCTGACTTCTTCCAAACAGTCATTTCTAGTCAACTGTATGTATTTTATTGTTCTTCATTTTAAAGTATTAGTGTAAAAGTATGTATTTATTTGTATTTGCAGTTGACTTTAATAAGATACAGAAAACTGTGCTTATAATTCCTCACAAAAATAATTTTGTGAAGAACAACTGTATTATTTCCATATGACTGCAAAGAATGATACACAGAATCGTATAGCTTGGAAAACACCTTTAAGATCATGGAATCCAACTGTAAACCTAACACTGCCAGTTCACCACTAAACCATGTCCCTCAGCACCACGGCCAAACATCTTTTAAATACCTCCAGGGATGGCGACCCACCACTTCCCTGGGCAGCCTGTTCCAGTGCCTGACAACCCTTTCAGTGAAGTAATACTTCCTAATCTCCAATCTAAACCTCCCCTGGTGTAGCCCGAGGCCATTTCCTCTCGTCCCATCACTGTGACTTGGGAGAAGAGACTGACCCCCACCTCACCACAACCTCCTTTCAGGCAGTTGCAGAGAGCGATAAGGTCTCCCCTCAGGCTCCTCTTCTCCAGACCAAACCCCCCAGCTCCCTCAGCCGCACCCCATCACACTTGTTCTCCAGACCCTTCCCCAGCTCCGTTGCCCTTCTCTGGACACGCTCCAGCACCTCCATGTCCTTCTTGTCCCGAGGGGCCCAAAACTGAACACAGCATTCGCGGTGCGGCCTCACCAGTGCCGAGCACAGGGGCACCATCCCTGCCCTGCTCCTGCTGGCCACACCATTGCTGATACAAGCCAGGATGCCGTTGGCCTCCTTGGCCACCTGGGCACGCTGCTGGCTCGTGTCCAGCCGGCTGTCAGCCAGCACCCCCAGGGCCTTCTCCGCCGGGCAGCTCTCCAGCCACTCTTCCCCAAGCCTGGAGCGTTGCACAGCATTGTTGTGGCCATGATGCTGTACGGTTCAAGTGATTACCGACAGGTTTGTTTATAATTATAGCAAGCTGGCCAGCCTGAGAATTTCACACATGGGTGTGTTTCTTTGGCATGTGTTTTTTCCTTCTCCACAAAATGGTTTGTTGATAGTTTTTAAATGTGTTTGTAATTCAGCACCAAAGAGGCTTACAGGGAACACGTGCAAAATTTTCAGTACTGATATTACTATAGGACACACATCATTATTTTCAAGATTCATCACTGTAAAACACAAAACTGTTTAAAAAGCAACAAACTAGACATATTAGTTCATTTCCTCTAAAAGTGCAGCACATATAAACTATGAACATCAACATGACTCACACTGCAGGTGCTGTTGACAATCCTCTTTTGTCGGTGTCGTGAGATTAGGAAAATTGCCTGTTGCTACCAAAACAAAAAGGACCAAAAGATAGCGCTAGGACCACAGGCAAGCGGACTAAAATACACAGGAGGAACTCTCACCCTCGACCACACAGCACAAAACCACGCTTCCGTACCTTGCGGGCAACGACCGTCGCACAGCTGCGTACGGGCAGCACGACGCGCTCCAAGCGCCGAGGGTTCGCGCCCGGGCGCTCCCCGGCGCTTTCGCCGCCCCGCGCCGCGCGCAGCCCCGCCCCCCGCCGGCCCCACCCAGCGCCGGGCGGCGCCGCGGCCGGCCGGCTCGCGCATGCGCAGCGCGGCGGCCGACGGCGCCGCGGCAGCGGGGGGGGGGGCGGGGCAGCAGAGACCGGCCGGGGCCCGCCCCGCTCGCCGCCCGGCAGCGCGGGGCGCGCCAGCAGCGAGCGCGCGCGGGCTGTGCTGGCGGTCGCTGAGCCCCGGGACGGGGCGGCGAGCGCGAGCCTCACCTCACCTGCTCGCGCAAGGCGCGGCACCGCGCCGCCGCAGCCCGGCCGCAGCGCGCGTGCGTCGCGCGGGCGCGGCCCCCGCGCGGGCGCGGCCCCGCCCGCCCGGCTACGCGCGGCGCAGGGGGATCGCGTCCGCGTCGTGTTTGCGCCAAGGTGCGCGCTAGCTTTGGGGAGCTGCGGCCTGTAGCAATAATAACTCGTATTACAGAGGGTGGTTAAACAAAGCGTAACACAGGCTTGGAGTCTCCCTTACTGGATGGTTGCAAAGCTTGTTACAATGTTGCAATTACGATTGTGATTGCGTGTACATTCGTTCGATGCACTGAAAGTATGATAGACAAGTTACGGAAACCATATACTGCTTATGAGAAGGAGTGAGACTTATGAGACTCATGAAAAAGGTCTCATAGTCTCAAAGGGGGGAAAAATGATGTCCTGCGGAGAATGAAGTTTTCCACTAAGTAATAACCAATGGACCGCGTCAGCCTGGCAAAACAGAATCTTGTGGTCAGAGGAGGGGACTGAGAGATAGGGAAGCATTTGTTTTACGACTATATCCTTGGAGAAGAACCGAGAGACTGATAAAACAGAACACCCTGCCTCAGAAGGCACCGAAAACTGGTTGATAAAGTGTGAAGTCAAGGAGGACAACTGATTGGGATGTTTATGCATGTTGAGAAGAACCAAAACTAAGTGTCCTTTAGGTGAACTATCCTCATTTTAATACTAAAAATCACACCCATAGGCCAGAAAGCCCCCTACTCAAATAAGCCCCTTACTCTCTGAGCATGCATGGTAAATTTAAAGGGAGACATATCTTTAAGGTGAAGTGAGAAACAAACTAACCAATGATCAGCTGGGGGGGCAGGACTATTAGCTGTGACTGACACATTAAACTGTGTAAATACCTTGTAGTTTCTTGGTGCAGGGTGCTAGTCTGGTGCGGTTACCACCCAGCACCCATCTCTGCACAAATACGAAATGAATAAAATACCTCCGCTCTGTGTGTAGTTTGGCGTTTTGCGCACCAGGCGAAGAAACCTGCTTTTTGGGAAAACACAAGCATCTACACCGCCAGGCCGTAATCAATTGAGAGCAGCCGAGCACGGCAGGCTGTTGTGCGCATGCGTAAACCAGCTGGCTGCAGCGCTGGTGTATACCCAGGAAAGGCAGCACTGTCACACCCACGCTGCCCAGCTGCAGCGCCGCATAAAAACCATGTGATGGGAAGAGTGGGCCAACCAGATGACACACCACCTGCGCCATGGGACGGTGGCGCAGCACCAGAGCGCAGAGGACGAAGGGCAGCAGTGGGCATCCTCAGCGAAAATGCGCATGTGTCATCCGAGTGCCTGCAGCACCGACCTCTGATGGCGCAAGGGCACCCATGAGCGCGGTGTACGGTGCTGCGCATGCGTGACACCTTGGGCTGCGGCGCCTGCCGGGCTCCGATGGAGCAAGGGCAGCTGCGAGCACGCTGGGCTGTGCAGACTGGAGCTTGCCAGCCGCAGTACCGCAGTACAGTTACACAAGGGTCCGAAGAGGTCTGCTCACTCACACATGTGTAGGAGCACCCTAAGCCCCCGAGTCACAGTGTACCATGCCCATGCCTGCTGTTCCTGCAGTGTCCCGGGGACGGGCAGGCTGCTCCATGGAGTTGACAGACGCAAGCGGAACAAGAGTGCATGGACCATCTTGCAGACACGGGGAAGATGCAGTGGCCAAAGACAGCCGTGCTTCTGTTCCATGAGGACCGAAGGAGGGCAGCAGCGACTATTGGGGCTGCAGTGTGCAGGAGTGAGCAGGTGTACTTCAGTGCTGCGCTTCTCGAGGGCAATGGCTGCAGCACACACAGCAGCAGGGTGCGCAGCTGCCTGCGCTGCAGCCGGGTGAGCACCTGGGAGCCGCAGCAAGAGAGGCCGAGGTCACGCCCGCGACGTGCACCATGCAGCCAAGCGTGCTGCTCTGATGCTCCACTGGGAGCCCCGTGCCCTGCACAGGGGGAGCCTGCACTGTGGCTGCAGGGCTCATATCACGGACTCACAGAGTGATTGAGATGGGAAGGGGCATCTGGAGGTCACCTCGTCCAACCTTCTGTTCAAGCAGGTACACTTACAGCAGGTTGCCCAGGACCGCATCCAGATGGTGTTTGAATATCCCCAAGGAGGTAGACTCCACAGCCTCCCTGGGTAACTTGTGTCTGTGCTTGGGCACCGTCACAGTGAAAAAGTGTTTCCTGATGTTCAGACAGAGCCTCCGGTGTGTCAGTTTGTGCCCATCACCTCTGGTTCTGTTACTGGGCACCACTGAAGAGAGCCTGGCTGAGTCCTCTTTGCACCTCCATCTGCTGGTATTTATATACATCGATGAGGTCTTCTCTAGGCTAAGCAGTCCCATTTCTCTCAGCCTCTCCTCAAAGGAGAGATGGTCCAGTCCCTTAATCATCCCTGTGGCCCTTCGTTGGACTCCCTCCTGCACTGTGGAGCCCGGAACTGGAAAAAGCACTCCAGGTGTGGCCTCACCAGTGCTGAGCAGAGGGGAAGCATCACCGCCCTTGTCCAGCTGACAATACGTTGCCTAGTGCAGATCAGGATACCCTCAGCTTTCTTTGCAGCAAGGGCACATTGTTGACTCATGCTGCTTTCCAGCTGGGGTGCCATCAACATATACTGGTGCATGGGGTTGTTCCTCCCCAGGTGGAGGACTTTGCATTTCTCCTTGCTGAACTTCATGATGTTCCTGTCAGTCCATTTCTCCAGCCTGTACACACAGAATGGGTCTGGGAACCAGTCCGCCTATCTGGGCTTGGGCCGCTGGCAGAAGGCCAGACAGCCAGTCATAAAACGCCCTTCTCTCCTCAGTCCTTGCATTTGCCCTTACTGTGCTGAGTCTAGATGCTGGATGCCTCTCCGATTGAAAGACAGCGAAAGAAGGCAGTGAGAACAACAGGAGATGAGGCAGAGCAGAATCCAGCCTTAACACTCCTCAGGTCACTGCTGCTCTGCTGTGGATGCCAGTTAGGCTAAGATGAAGGTCTCACTGACCACCAGCTCTCAAAAACAGTTCATGCTTAGAAGGTTTCCAAATACACCTCTCCTGCTGCATAAGGCAGGGCAAACCTTGTGGCCTTCAAAATGCTGGTTATGACATTCAGGGTTTTTTTAATTTCCCCACTTTGTTTGCTTCAGTTAGCATTCACAGATTGGCAGTGAGGCTCACTTCGGCAAACAGCCATCCATACTTAATATTTGTTTGCTCAACAAACCTGTGGGAAAGAACTCAAAGACTCTGAAACAACTCTCCCAAGAGAGACCAGCTCTGGGCATCGCCAAGCTGTCCAAAACACATGGCAAAGACCTCAAGGCACCCTGCCATGGCCCCAGGGAACCATGAAAAGCTTCAGGCAGCCAAGATGTCCCCTGCAGCAGCCCAAATGTGGCAGCAAGGTGGTAGGAACTGCCCTGCAGACCCCCAAATGGGCATCCCCACATTGAGGACAGAGCTCAAAGGTGAGTGAAAGCCTCAGGGGCCCCTGCAAACATCCCAGAGACTCTGACAAAGTCCCAGAGAGAGATCACAATACCTGCAGACCCACAAGTGTCCCCCCACCAGTCCCTGGAACAGCCTGACACAGGTGCCCAGAGCACTTCAGGGATCCCAGGCTCCCTGGAAGCAAAAAGAGCCACAGAGGACCCAGAAAAACCTGCTCTGCAGACCCCAAAACACCTCCACAGGTACACAGACGGAGAGCCCCTTACACCATAAAGCATGCAAGCACATGCATGCACATGCATGCACACACACATGCAGACATGTCCTGCACCCCTGGTGTAGCCCCAGTGAGGGAGCAGCTTTGCCTCACAGCCAGCACGAACACAGGCACATACACCCACCCACAGTTAACTTCTCCGCCTGTCTGAGAGATGCTGTAACCAGGGGAAGAGGGATGGGTAGGGTACCGCAGGCATAACAGCCTCACCCCTCACATGCAGACTCATCCACGAACACTGGTACAGCTGACAACACAGACACCAGCACGGAAAAAGGCACTGTGCAGTAATCCTGCAGGCATGTGCAGGCACTCCCCTCAGTACCACAATGCACCCAAAAGCCCAGGTGCACACGCACAGCATCCCATCTCCTCCACACAGTATCCCCCAGGAACCTCTCGCCACATGCACAGGTAACCACAAACCTGCACCCAAGACCCCACTACAGATCCAAGCAGTCCAGCCCAGATCTCACCCACTGAACAACCTGCTTAGGTAACTCCACTCATCCCTTGGAGCTTCCACTTGCAGCCTCCATCCTTCCTCATACCCTGCCTGCTCCTTCCGTACCCGAAGGCCTGATGGTGCCCCACTAGAACAGGCGTGATTCTTGAAGAAAGCAGACTAATGAATCCAGAAGCTGCTGTTGGTTTCAATGCACATTGTTTTTTTCTTTCCTTCCTGGGCCAGGGAAGTGCTGCCAGGAAGAGAGCAGACTGACCACAGGCAGCCAGAGTAACATCGCAGGGAGCACACTAGGTTGAGAGACATCGTACGCTGCAGAGAAGCAAAGGACTACGCTCCGCTCCCCTCTGCCTCTGACAGCCCCACGCTCATCCAGCAAAACACAGCTGTGCAGAGTTGATGCAGTCATGCCGCAGGCAGCAAGGAGGACAGCCAACACAGTTTGAGCATAGTGGGAAGCGCATCAGCCTCCAGCAGGGCCTATGTTGGAGTCGAACAGGCTGGGAGACACTTGGCTGAGCCTCACTCTTTCCCCTGATGTCATCTAACATCGGTGTTAACTGACAAAAAAGTGAAGTTAAAGGCTACCTTGTGCTTGTCTTACTGCAATAGGAAAAGAAAATGCCGGTGAACCCTGAGGAGCGACCCATCTTTCTCTGGGTCTCTGAATGCTCTGTACCTCAGTCCCAGCCATGTCCAGCCAGCCATCCCGTTCTCCCGCAGCACAGAACCAAGGGCGCACAGGACCACGTGGGCACCAAGAGGCCACCTCCAACCAGTGAAGGGAGATAAAAGACATCTGGAGTTGTGGGGGATTGGGGGCAGGATTGTGGGTGGTTTGCGGTTGCTGCGAGTACTGGAGCATTGTTTGGGGGTGGGCTTAAGGGGAATGAAGGCAGGATTGGAGGTGGGGGTTATAGCAGGCTTCAGGGGTGCTGTCAGAGGCATTGGTGGTCTTGGGCAGGCCTTGGGGAGTTCTGAGATTGTAGGAGGGGGCTGGTTCAGGTTTGGGGGTGGTTTTGTGGTGCAGGGGCTTCAGAGGTTGGTGGTGGCCTTGGGGCAGGTTTTAGTGACTAGGGGCTTTGGGAGCTGGTTTGAGTGGCACCTGCAGAGCCCTCAGGCTGACCAAGTTTGCAAGCAGCAGGTCAGGGTGAGGGCTATCTACCAGAGGGGTTCTAAGTGCGTGTGGGTGACAGTGCCTTGGGTCCTACCTGTGGCTACTGACATTGCAGGAGAAGTCCTGGGGGACCCCAGAAGAAGCACTGTCTTCAAGGACATGGCAGGGGACCCCAGTGGACACATCACAGACCTCGCTGGAGATGAAAAGCCCCCACCCCTTATTCCTTCAGACCCACCTCCCATTCCCCTCCATGTGTGTTTGTCAGAGCAGCCCTCGCCAAGATCTAGCCTTACTCACCCCCCACTTGCCCAGCATGCAGGGCCCTCCCCACACTAACGTGCCTGGGCTCAGCACAAGGACTCCATGCCAAAAGCCCGCTTGCAGGCCTGAGGCAGAGCCTTGGGTTCAGCCATGGTATTTTTCCATTCCTTGTGTGTTATGCCTTGTGTGTTATGTCTGAGAGACCTTCCTATAAACAATGCTTAACCACCATTCTTTCAGCTTTTAATGACTTAAATGCTGATGCAATTAGTTACTTGTTCCTCTGTCAAACATTCCTTGCTCTCTGCTTTCCTGTTTGGTACCCCTTCTAGGCCCCTTCTGTACTTACGTACTTCCTTAGAAAAACGTCACTGAAATGAACAAACCAGGTCATGTTGCTTCTCTTCCAAGTTTTTGGTCCTCAGAGGATTACCCTGCAAAAGAAACAAATCTACCCAGCCTGGTATCATTGTTACAGAGTTGGTTTGGAAGCACTGAGGCAGGGTTTGAGGATGTCTTAGGTGTTTTGGGGCAGGGTTTAGTTGGCGCTCACCTTCGCTGGCACCTCCAGACTGTACATGGGTGTGGGGGTGGTCCCTGGCTGTCTATGCTTGGAGGCCTGGAGATCTGAAGGGAGGGGTGGCAGAAAGGGGAAAAGAGGAGGAAGAAAGAAAACAGAAAAGAGGGATAGGATGGACAAGGAAAGGTGAATTTGTACAACAGGGAGGAAGGGGGGAGAAGGAGAAATGGGGGGCAAGTGTGGGAGGAAAGGAGAGAAGGGGGAAGGAGAGAGAGAAGAAAGGATGGCAGGAAAAATGGGGATGGGATAGGGAAAGGAAACAAGGACGGAAGTAAGTAATCAAGTGGGGAAAGGGTGGAGAGAGGAAGGGGGCAAGAAAGCAGGTGAAAAGCAATGAAAAGAGGAACGAAGGGGAAGGGAGCGTGAGGTGAAACGAGCTCCTAGGAGAAGAAACCTGCGGGCCCGAGGCCAGGGCACGGCTGCAGCCGCGCCCCGCAACGACCGGGGAAACGCGGGGCGGGGGGGGCGCTGCGGGAACCCGAGGCGCCGCCGGGAGCAGGAGCTCCTGCCCCCGCCCCGCCCCGCGGCTCCGGGCCGCCCACCCGCCGCCCGCGCCGGGCGCTGCCCCGCCGGGGCTCTGCGCTCGGGGGGCCGGAGGGGGCTGGCGGGGCTCTGCGCTCGGGGGGCCGGAGGGGGCTGGCGGGGCCCTGTGCTCGGGGGGCCGGGGGGGCTGGCGGGGCGCCGGGGCTCTGTGCTCGGCCGGGGGGGGGGCCGGGGGGGGGCTGGCGGGGCCCTGTGCTCGGGGCGCCGGGGCTCTGTGCTCGGCCGGGGGGGGGGCTGGCGGGGCGCCGGGGCTCTGTGCTCGGCCGGGGGGGGGGCCGAGGGGGGGGCTGGCGGGGCTCTATGCTCGGGGGGCCGGGGGGGGGCTGGCGGGGCCCTGTGCTCGGGGGGCCGGGGGGGCTGGCGGGGCGCCGGGGCTCTGTGCTTGGCCGGGGGGGGGCCGGGGGGGGGCTGGCGGGGCTCTGTGCTCGGGGGGCCGCGGGTGGGGGGGCTGGCGGGGCGCCGGGGCTCTGTGCTCGGGGGGCCGGGGGGGGCTGGCGGGGCGCCGTGCTGGGGGGGCCGCCGGCGGGAGGAGCTGCCCTTCGGCTCGCTGTGGTGCGAGGGGGGCGCGGCGCGCCGGTGGTGCCTCTGCCCCGGCCTGGCTGCTCTCGGCCGCGGCGCTACAGAACGAAAGAGCGACCTTGGTGAGGATTTTGAAGAGGAGGGGAGGAACTGGGGCGGGTTTTGAGCGACTCTAAGGGAAGATTTGTTCAGAGTTCGAAGATGATAATGTCTTTTGAGAATGTCTTTGAGAAATCAGGATGGGATGCCGTGAGAAAACGCTGGCTGCGTGTCTCAAGACAGCGATAGAGGGCTCTCAGTCTGGAACTTGGTGGAAGATGCTGGGAAGGGTAAGGAAGCGAAGAAATAGGGGATTCGCAGTCTCCAGGAGCAGCGGTGGAGCTGTGACCGAGGGATGCCTGAGCTCTGAAGGCAGAAAGGGGCTACGCTTCCAGGCTGGTCTTCTGGTGCTCTGAGGGACTAGACAGCTGTGTCAGGGTGTAAGGTTTTACCCGTCTCCTGCTTGAAAAGCTGTTTCTTTTCTGCTTTGCTGCACTGTAGGCTGCAAGCTAGATGCTCATTTCCTAAGTGGTACCCTAAAAACACCAGTGTTGCTGTGACGATAACTCGATTCTAAAACAGATGTCCCAAATGAGATCTCTGAACTTTTGTCTAACG
The DNA here is from genome assembly GCA_031468815.1 of Morus bassanus. Classification (NCBI taxonomy): domain Eukaryota; kingdom Metazoa; phylum Chordata; class Aves; order Suliformes; family Sulidae; genus Morus; species Morus bassanus. Next base: position 308,520 of record CM062589.1, read on the forward strand.
CGGTATCTCCTAAGCAGAGAGATTCTTTTCTTTCATTTTTTTAATGGATATCAGCACCAATGCTGTGCAGGGCAAGCGCTAGATGGACATCTCTGCTAATTAAATTAAAAGCATAGACAGAAAGTATGTATGCCAAGTGGAAGCCAAGCACCAAAAGTGACCTCAGCCTTTATCTTGAAGAGACAGTAAGGCAACAATAAGTTCTAATGTCCTTTTCAATGTTATGAGATTCTTCTTGTTTCTCATTACAAATCGGCTTGTCATTTTGCAGTCCTGCTGCTGACACAAAGTTTGTGGAGGAAGAAATTAAGACCTTAGAAGGTGTGTCTCATGCTACGCTGACTTTTGAGTCATCCACTCACACTCTACAAATACTTCTTCTGTCACACTGCCTGTCTCACAGGGTTACTGTGACAGCAGTTATGCCTAGATTTCGTGAAAAGCTTGTGCAATAAAAATCTCAAGTTAGTGCAGAGAAGAAATATGTTAAATAATTTCTAAGGTAAGACACAGACTAAACAGAAAATAAAATTGTTTTTTCTAGTAGATGTGAGTGGTCTGGTAGACACCCTAGGGCTTTATCAGACAATGCTGTATGCATTTTGAATTTACTGTCAGTTGTTGACAAGGCTGTGCTTAGAATCTCTTCGTGTTTGACTTTGAGGTTGCTGGTTTTTTAATATGTTGTTTGCTTGCACCATCTTTGGTGCTTAGGAAATTTACCATAAAAATTTTTGTCCTCATGTAATACAATTTTTTTTCCATCTCCTTAAGAAACAGTGACCAGAAGGAAATCATCACCAGCGAGTTGGGCTGAATAAGCTTAAAACCACTGCTTCCATACCCTCTCCAAAAAGCTACTCCTGCACAGAAATCCACCCCGTATTCCATCAGATGTCCTTCCTTTCCCCTCCTTCCATGCTTGTCCCTGATCAGACAGCTCAAACCAGTCCACGCCGTGCTCCAACCCTGCTCACCCTTCACCTACCCAGCACACAGGTCCCTCCCCTCACTGACATGCCAAAAGCCTGCTTGTGGGTCCAAGTCCCTCCTCACAGCTCCAAGGTGTCTGTGTCTGTGGGACCAAGAGCATGTGCACCGGCCCATGTTGGGAAGAAACCTCAGACCAGAAGGAGAGAGGAAAAGCTGGGGAGGATCAAATAGGCCATACAGGCTAACCCCAGGCTGCCTGTAGCCATTGCCAGGCGGCGTCATCCTCCCCTTTCCCTAGCACCTTCTGCCAGGGTCATCCTCAGTGGGTGGACAAGAGAAATCCTGGAGGCAGAGAGGACCGTGCTTGCCAAGGCCCTTATCCACCACAGGCAAGAAAACCCTTGCCCCAGGCTCCCGCAAGGTTCAATTTTGAATGCTTTGTGCTCCGTGGCATAAAGGTGATCAAATAAACTACAGTATGTATTGATTTGAATATGACTACTGAAAGAGGGAAGGGAATCTCAGGAGGTAGGAGAGTCTCTTCTTGCCTCTTCTTTCTCTGCCCAGGAGCACCTCTTAAGAGAGAAATATCTAGGCTGGGCTTACACAGGGATGTCCCTTCTGACCCCTTCCCACCCACCCCTTCCCTCACTCCAGTGTCTGATCTATTCTGTGGGCCTCATTAGCTAAATTAAGAGGAGTCCCAGTATTGATTAACACACGATCCCTGACACAGCAGGAGAAAACACTGGTTGGAGTGGGGGTGTTGATCTGTGTTATCTTGAGTCCACCCACCCCACTCCCTCCAACCAAAGATACCAAAGGATCCCCAGGAACCCTACAGTAATCCAAGAGATCTGGGGAGGACTCCCTCCTACAACCCTTAGTGGCCTCAGAGATGCTGCATAACCTTGTCTGCAGGACAGCTTGTCCAGGACAACTTTTACTGTGTGCAAGCAGCACACAAGGAGCATCTACACAAGTTAGGAGTATAAAGCAGAATCATCATCACATACAAACAAGAACTAGGATTTAATGGGCTAGCAGGATAAGCATTAATATGCTCAGTCTCCGTTTTCCCTATGACCACGCCGACGAAATCCAAAGAACTGCCACTGCCCAGGCAACTATTGGTCAGAGAAGGATTGGCTTCTGCTCCTGGTGTTTCTGAGATGCTAGCTTCCAATCCCCCAAGTTTTCCTTCAAAATTATTGAGATTTTTACTATTTCAGTGCTTTCTGTGGGTCCCTCTGGGTGGGTAACCACCATGAACCCTTTCTCAAATCCTTGAGGTACTACCCAGCCCCATTTCAGGCTCACACGTCTGTGCTTCCACTATCTTGCATGGCTACACAGTATATACTTCCTCACAGCTCTCTCCAACAGCTTAGCAATTTCCTGAGAAGTCTGAGTGCATGTAATGAAGCTATCAAAACCAGGTCTTGAATCAGACCACAGAGAGATGAAACCGGATAGTGAGGGAAGAAGATTACAAATCTTATTACAAATCTTACTTAAGGGTTAGAGATCAAGAGTTGTATCTTTCAGGAGTTTATAATTTACTTTAGCAAGCCACAAAACGCGATACATAGAGTGTGAATCCTAATTGATGAAGCATGAGGCCAGAGATTACAGTGATTGATAAACCATAAGCCCTTGATCATAGAGATATCCTGTAAGCCATAAACTCCTGGCAATACGTGGCAAATACCAAAGGCTAAAGCATCAACCCTAAGCGATAACCACTAAAGCCGGTGAAAACCTGGAAATGTTGTTACAGTTTTACAACTTTTTTTTTTTTTTTTGGGGGGGGGCTGGGTGGGGTATGCAGAATAGTAGCTTCTGACTGCAAAATGGTATTTCTGAGAAATCTCATACACTGTTAACATGTTTAATGTGTTTACAATTCCAAAGACCTTTTCCTATCCTGAATAAAGGCATTGAATGGTACTTCGTATGACCAGCCTCAGGAAAAAAGGGGTCAAAACAATGCTGAATTACATGTCAGATAATATTAACTCAAATCAAGTGTTACTTTCAGCATTCAGAATCAGCAGACTGATTAGTCAAAGGCAAGACAGTTGACTGACTGATAGCTATTGCTGGTGTAGGTGGGTTCAAGGGCAGAATTGGGAGTATGTGTTACCACATCTAAGGGGATGTGATTGTAGGAGAAAAGATATTACAGAGAACATAGCTAACTACAGGCAATTCCTTAGCTATAGCTATTGCAAACAGCTATACATGGCATGTAGAGAAAGCTAATGAGAACCACCATACTGACCTTGCACAGAAGAACACTTAAGGATACCTGTACATACTAGAAAGCAATTCTCTTGGGGGGAGGGGAGACACCAAACCACACAACACAACAGCTTTTATGATCTTAGGTAAGCTGACACTTTGAACATGAAGTTGAAACAGACAATAGCCGTGCCTTTACATGCATCTTTGCAATAGGTAATATCCTAAATTCAATCTGATAAAAAAATTAGGTGAGGGTTTTTTAGTAAGTAAATAACTGTATGGCACTTTGTAGTACAGGCTTAGGGAAGTCTCACAGTACTCCCATATTATCAGAGACACAAAAAAAGGCATTGTGATAAACATAAAAATAAAAGCCAAGTTATGACCGAATAACACATCTGATGAAAGACAAAGAATTCTGATAGACCCAGTAATTTTCTGATGGTTCTTTCCCTCAAAACAATTACTTCATTTTTCACAAAGTGGCATCATCCAGCCTCAACAGCTAAACTCGACAAGCATTTTTGCCTCCTGGGGTTTTCCAGGGGTTATTTTGACTACTGATAAAGCCAGTAGTGTTATGAAATTAAGTCACATTAAATGAATTGAACAGAGAGCATTAATCTGTGCAAATTACTTCCAACAATTAGAAAACCATGGCTGTAGCAAAGTCAGACAATAGTTTCCATTAGAGAGCAGAAAAATAATGCCATATATAACCTCCTTTCTCTTAGACCCTACAGCTCAAGGAAGGTTTATGTTCTACTGTGATACGATTTAGAAAATATTTCCTGGATCTCTGGTAGAGTAGATGCCTAGCCCTTCCTATTAAGTTATCCACAAGTGCCTGGGATGATGGGTGAAAACACAGATTTTCTTTTTGAGAACCCTGAATTCCAGCTGAAGGGGAAGGTATGGGAAGAAAAAATAAACATATAGCATTCTTTTATTTGTTTTGAACAACTGTCATTGGAAGTTATACCTAACTGGTTACATTCCTTGTGCATATTTACAAGCTTTTTTTGGCAGAGATGGGGCCATCTGCAGTAACATCTGTACAATGGTAAGGCTTCGAAGAAATTATTCATTCTGCATTAAGGCTAGAGATAATATGAAAATAGGAGAAGTTTCCACCGGTCAAAAGCTCCTGTTCTCCCCTCTCCTCTTTTGTGATATTTCTCCTGTGTTTCAGCCATCTTATCAACTGCATTGAATATGCACTTCTAGTCAACCGCTTCTAAGGCTGCCAGAACACTGACTTTCCACCTATTCCCATGTTCTCATTGTTTACTGTTCCTGACACCTGCTCGCTTTGCTAAAGATGTATCTGCTCCCTCCAGTGTTTCCAGCCACGCTGATTCTCCTTCCTCTTTTGCATGCGCATGGAAAATGGATCTCTGTATTCTGCTAAAAGTAGTTCCCTCATTTTATAAAAGATGCATCAGATAGACATATAACCCTTGCTTAGATAGCCCTTATTTTTTCCTACAGTGACCACGCTTTAGTGCCTTTATAAGTGAATTTCAGGTAGTATTTCCATTTCAATTATTTACCATCAAAAGCCTTTTTTTTTCTTTTTTTCCCTCCAGACTGAATCCGTAGTGCAGCAGAGAGTTTAAAAAAAGAAAGCCTCTTATCATTGTCTGTCTTTATTATCTATGTGGCCCTTATTCACAGAAACTCAAACATGTCAGCACATCAGTATAGACTCTGGGAACAGTCACTACTGTTATTTATCTTATTATTAGAAAATGCTTTTGAGACACATTTACAGGAAGTCCCCATATGACAACTCCCTTGAGTAAGTGTATTTCTCCGCCGAGTTTCTCTGAATTACCAAGGACAGAGTTTAGCAGTTAAATATACTTCCCTATTAGGTCCTCTTGATCTCTGAACATGGAATCCCAAATTGGGTATCAGTGTGACAGATTATAATACCAAGTGTTGCAATGTTAGGCCAGTCTTCCTCCCTTTTTGGACTGTCAGTAAAACACAGCAGTACTACTGAGCACTGTCACTCATGCTTTGTGGCCTTGGACAAGCCTCCCCGTTTGTCCTGTGTGGAGCGAAGAAAAAAGTATGCAATACGACAGACCCAAGCATCCAAAAAAAAAAAAAAAAACAGAAGTCCTCAAGTCTTACACATAGCATCAGGATAATCTTTCCAAAAGTATTATTAGTGGGACACACGCATCAGGCCCTGTAGAGGAAAAAGCTAGTGGATTTATCCAAATGCTTTCAGTAAATGCTCAGCTCCATCCGCCAGTAAGCAATATTCCTAAACTGGCAGTCTGAGAAGAAAAATCTCTGTTATGATAGCATTTTTCATTCTGATCACCAGAAAGTTTGTGCTGAATGTTGGAAGACAGAAACAAAGCCTTCATTGAGGCAAATACGGAGAGTGCCTCATTCACCAGAGAAGGAGAAAAGGAATCAGGAAGATAATATGACATTTTGCAGGCATGCAAATCTCACTGAATAGCAGTGCAAGAGCACTTTTCTGAAATATTATCTGTAGTAAATTGCCTGCACACATTCTATTCACAGAAGTCTTTGCCAATCTGAAGCAGCTATTCTCTCAGTACTTTAAGAGTAAATACACAGTTGTGACGTATCCAGATATCACTGACTGCATTCAAGTGTCCATCATACAAAAACACTCTTGAGCTCAGAAAGGCACTCTCAGGCACAGAAATTTTTTGGTTCTTAAAGGTCAGTAATGACAGCTTCATTTCACTGTTCTGTGCTGAGGATTTTTTCCATGCAAAGCTCTAGTGTCGTCTGAGAGAGTGGTACAGAACCAGCTCTCCCAACTGTTGAAGTAATAGTTTTAAGTCAACAACCTCTGCTCAAAACCAGTGGTGACATGGACCTCAAATGACAGAATTCACCTCAAAAAATTCACTAGGCTATCTGTTCTGTTAAAACCAACTCCTTAGACTGTCGCAGCTTTCAATGGGACACTGAAATTGTCAATAGGTCACTCTTCCAATTCTGAATAATGTCAGAGTTACATCTGGAAATAATTACACAAGGTGGTTCTAGCATGGCAAAAACAAATATAATTCATAAATTCACTTAGGATTCAGTGAGCCTGAGGTAAAGCGACCACGATAAGAAGAATGTATCTTAGGCAGTGTCTTCCATTCCCCAACCTCCAAGCACAAGGGTATCTCACGGTCTTTGCTTAAGCTTCTCTTGAATTTTTAAGTCTTCAAAGGGCCTGCTGCATTCTGTGGCGCTACAGCTAAATTGAGGTTTCTAGACACATTATTGTCAAGTACATTGAGAAAGATATTTCTTTGTGTAAAAAAAAAAATCTGTGCATATGTCCCCCCGTGTGGTCCTCAGAGGGACATATCTTCTACATTAAGGGGTTTATGTAAGATACAGTTGAGTATCTTTGAATAACTGAAGTGTAAGAAGTAAACTGTGGAAACTTGTGGGTGTTTCATCACCCAGTTTGTACCTAAAATTACTAAATTACATGATCAGCATGAGGAAGAAACGGACAACTTCAATGCCTGGAGAAAAGTGGGCCAACCATCATGTCACTAGTATGGCTCACTGTCCGTAGAAAATACAGTTTGGGGCACAGGCTATAGCCTGTTTCATAGCCAAGTTTCATTTTTAAACATTGGCTCGTTATATGTGGCCAGTGAATAAAAGGTCATTGGAATTTCAACTTCAAATTCAATCAACCAATCCCTTCATGCCCGTTAAATGATTGCAAGTTAGAAACATGAATAGGACCTTGTATTGTGCAGAAAAACTACTACAGCATAGCTGCCATAAATTTGAACTACTTATATTCACAGAAATGTAATGGAACCTTATTTGGGTTTGTTCTCAGGATCATAGGAAAATTCAGGTTGGAAAGGACCTAAGGAGGTCTCTAGGCTCCTGTTGGAAGCAGGGTCAGGAATAAGGTCAGACCAAGATACTCAGAGCTTGTGAAAAGGAATTCAAGAAAGCAACCTCTAAAACAAAACAAAGGGGAAAAATACCCCTTCCTCCTTGATTCCACCAAGACCACTGCTTAAAAGACTGTAGAGAACTAACCTTAGAAGTATATTTCCAGCAGTAGTTTGTCACCTGTATTAATTTATTTGGTTCAAATTATATAAAATCCCTTGTAAAGCAAGTCATATGTATTAATAGGAGAACAGAGTTAACGTCTGGGGGAAAAAAAAGAAATACAGCTTGCTATTATTTGTGACATTCATTAAAATAACCTAATGCTGACAAATTTGAAAAGTGATCTTTTGTCTCTCAGTGTTTTGATGACAAAGTACTGCTTAATACGTTTTTTCATTTACTAAATGCTTCAGAGAGCAGCATTAAGTACAATAGAGAATTAAAGATTTATATTTGTGACAACTGTTGCTGTAAAGCACAGCTCTTTGAGGAAATAATCTGAATTCCGCTGTTTCAAACTGATGTGCTGTAGTAGCGTGTTTTGGAAACGATAAGCAGGGTGAGAACCTGCCTACTTTGTACTAGGTCCCTTTCAACAAGCATCCCAAAGACTGCAGTTTCAGAGCACGAATGAGAAAGACTGAAGCACATGAGGGACATACTCTGTTGCTCCTTAGCAGGTGGAAGCAGGCATTTGCCCTTCTCATCTAATTTTTTGCACACAGCATTGCTGTTCCGATACACATAAACAATGCTAAGAGGTTTTGTTTGGAATTAAACCTATTTGTACAGGAGCACAATTGCTTTCTGCTCTGCATAGCTCCCTGTCGGTAGGACTGTTCCTTTCCTGATGCTCTTGTACCTTAACGCACTAACAAGCAGGAAATTATAGAAACAGAATTGGACAAATTGCTTAACTTCTGACTCACAGGCTCTGGAATTATCTGTATCTTCACATTCACTGCAAACCGGACAAAATAAATAAAATCTGGTGAAACAGCACATCATATGGCCAAACTAGAAATGCAGGACCTTCCTAATTTTAAGAAATTTTAAGTGGTCATGCTGCATCTCTTTCATGAGTTGTTATTTCAAAGTCAGATGAGGGAGGTCGATCTGTCAAAGCATGTGGTAGAGAGTTTGGGGGGCTCCCAATAGTTAGCAGCTATTTGGCCAATTATTTAAAATTTGGCAGTTAAATAGATAATTCTTGGGTGGTGGACAATGAACAGGAGGAAAATCTCGCACATCTCATACTGATCCAAGTTATTTTGAAAAAAAACTGGACTGAATTAACCTCTGGCATGAATGAGAATACTTTTGTAGAGAATAATGCAGTAACAAAACAGTTGAGCTTTTTCTCTGTTGTGAGCCGAGTTGATTGTGCTCAAGAACATTCATTGCACTACTCTTCCATGGCCTAACACTTCTTTGTACCAATTTTTACTTTTACCTTCTGGCAACAGAATACCTATTATACTTCCATTTGCTTGTTTTAATCACCTACCAGACAATTTAGACAGGCGCTTGTATTTCTTGCACTGCAAGAATTACAGAAATAATTGCTCCCCCCTTTTACCTTCTCTGTGTTCATTGACTTAACCATCTCTGTCTTATAGCTCTGATCATCCTTGTCATTGTTCCTCTACAGCTTTCTTAGTTCTGAAATATTATTTTTAAGATGGACCACCCATTATTATGGCATACAATGTTCAAGACAAGGACATACAAGGAACTATAAATTTCTAAAACCTGAAGTTTAGAAAAGGACCAATGTTACTCTGTAGCTTGGCTTCCTTGAGGGACACAGGCTTGAGTGGACAATGAGTCCTTTCACAGAATCAGAGAATGGTTGAGGTTGGAAGAGACCTCTGGAGGTCATCTTGTCCAACCCCCTGCTCAAGCAGGGCCACCTACAGCAGGCTGCCCAGGACTGCATCCATATGGCTTTTGAGTATCTCCAAGGATGGAGACTCTGCAACATCCTTGGGAAACCTGTGCCAGTGCTCAGTCACCCTCACAGTGAAAAAGTGTTTCCTGATGTTCAGACATCTGACTCGCTCACAACTGTGTTTCAGTCTGTCTCCATCACGTATGGTCCCGTCACTGGGCACCACTGAAGAGCCTGGCTGGATCTTCTTTACCGCCTCCCTTTGGCTATTTCACAGCATCACAGAATGGAAGGAGTTGGAAGGGACCTCAGTAGATCATCCCATCCAACCCCTCTGCTTGAGCAGGTACACCTAGAGCAGGGTGCACAGGACCGCGTCCAGGCGGGTTTTGAGTGTCTCCAGGGAAGGAGACTCCACAGCCTCTCTGGGCAGCCTGTTCCACTGCTCTGGCACCCTCACAGTAAAGAAGTTTTTAGTTTTTTCTCAAGTTTAAGTGGAACTTCCTGTGTTCCAGCTTGTGCCCATTGCCCCTTGTCCTGTCATTGGGCACCACTGAAAAGAGTCCAGCCCCATCCTCTTGACAGCCAGCCTTCAGATATTTATAAGTATTGATGAGATCCCCCCTCAGTCTTCTCTTCTCCAGGCTGAACAAACCCAGGTCTCTCAGCCTTTCCTCATAAGGGAGATGTTCCAGTCCCCTGATCATCTTTGTAGCTCTCTGCGGGACTTGCTCGAGCAGTTCCCTGTGCTTCTTAAACTGGGGGGCCCAAAACTGGACGCAGCACTCCAGATGTGGCCTCACTAGGGCAGAGTAGAGGGGGAGGATAACCTCCCTTGACCTGTTGGCCACACTCCTTTTAATGCATGCCAGGATACCACCAGCCTTCTTGGCCACAAGGGCACATTGCTGGCTCATGGTCACCCTGCTGTCCACCAGCACTCCAAGGTCCTTCTCAACAGAGCCACTTTCCAGCAGGTCAGCCCCCAACATGTACCGGTGTATGGGGTTGTTCCTCCCCAGGTGCAGGACCTTCAATTGCTTATGTTGAATTTCATGAGGTTCCTCTCGGCCCAGCTCTCCAGCCTGTATTTGTACACATTGATGAGATGCCCCTTGAGCCTTCTCTTCTCTTCCCTATACAGTCCCAGTTCTCTCAGCCTTTCCTCACAGGAGAGATGCTCCAGTCCCTTGATCATCTCAGTGGTCCTTTGCTGGACTCTCTGCAATAGCTAGCTCCATATCTCTCTTATAGTGGGGAACCTGAGAGTGTTTTCCACTAGCACAGCCCAATCCTGCAGCAACTCACTTTTGATTTAGCTGGACTGCATCAGAAGTAAAAGCATAGCCGCATGGCTTTTGCAATTAGTAGCAGGTAAAGCATCAGCTCCTGCAGTTTGCCCCCCTCCAACACTGCAGGACTGCATGAGCGTCCATGTCAGTGTATCCTTGTGGACACCACATACTTTTCCCATGTCTCATTGCCTTGCTCCCATTCTGATATGGAAAAAAAATATCAGTTGCATTTCTTATATTTTTATATCATTTTAATGGTGCCACCTATGAATCCCAGATGATTCTATGCTGAAAAAGCCACAGACTCCCAAAAGGAAACAGGAATGGGCTCTGGCGAGAGCCTATATGTCTTATGCCAAATGGAATGCTGAAAGATCATTTTATATTAATGGATGTTTATTACAGTAGAAAAGCATCCTATTAGCAAAGATATTTCCTAGTTGCCATGAGAATTTGTTACTACAGCCCCCTGAGGATTGACACTGATCCCCTACACCCCTTGAGTTTTGACAATAAAGCTAGGAAAGGAAAAAAGTTTGCTACATATTGTATAATTATTCTTTAATCTCTTTTTTTTTTTTTAATAGAGAACCTGTCAGACTGTGTTTTAGGAAGTTGCAACATAAATTCTTAAGGGTGAAGAAAATGTTACATCTTGTAATATTGATTTGATCATAGCCAACGTCAGTTCTAATGATGGAGATGAAGGAACCTTTTTTCTCTACCTGTACATGCCTGATAATCTAGTCCCTTGATATGGAAGTGAGAGATGAGATATTAGTTACTTACTTAATGCTAGCTTGAGTCTAAAAAGAGATGCCACCCACGTCAGACTCTCCACTTAGAAGAAAACTTTTCACCATAACTTTCTGAAGTATCGGAGCCCTAAGTAAATGAATCATTACATAGTATTATAGTTCCTCTGACAGACAAAACAAACAAGCAAGCAAGCAAACAAACAAAAACCCTGAAATCAAACAGGAAGGTTCTAACTACCATCTTGTACTACCTCCATTTCTAGGCTGAAAGCATTCCTTGTCCCCACCCCCTCAAGATTTAGAGTTTGGATTAGTCCATTTAAACATGCAGCTAGAAAAATGCCAATTTTCTTAATGGGAATAAAATAAGACCATAAGCCTAAGAAGTAGGAAAACAAAGAATCATCGTATAAGGGTACAGAGATGGATGCTAAATGCATGTTTATGTATCATGTCAATTTCTGAAGAACATAAATACTGCCTTACCATATATTAGTCCTATTGCTTAACCTAAGTTATTTGTTTTCCATCTGCACAGGTTGAGCTGTATATTCTAGAATACAAGTTACTCTATTGTATGGTTTCAGCAGGCCAATTCCCTGCTGGAAATCAGTGGATGACTCGAAGCAAAGACAAAAGCCAGCCTTCTGTGAAAGTCTCAAGAATGCTGTGTAACACCCTGCTGCCCAAGGCACTCACACACATTATAGCATCAATTTAAGTTAACTTGAAAGAGTGCAAAGGATATTTTCCTCTTTATTTTGCTCTATAGGAGCGAGTGGCACTATGTATGTTTAAATAATGCATTTATTCTTTCAAAAAGAAGTTCGACATCCACACAGATACATTAAAGTGACCTTAACCAAGCAGACAGAATTGCACGTTCCTTCCCTTGGATGCTGCTTTTGCAAATAGCAGTAAAGAAGAACTTATGTACAATCAGCCCCAGGAAACTCCTTTGTTGCTGGGGTACTTGCCTCTTTCTGGGAGAGATAGGCTTCTTTGTGTACTTCTCTCCCCTGAAAATAACACACGCTGTGAGTAGGACAAGCTCACAGAGGATGAAAATATTTCACTGCTTTGTTTACTTTCATTTGTGACAAATGTACTTCAGAACACACGCCAATACAATCTGCCTAAGTGAGCTGGTGTCTCCTGCTGGCTATCACAGTAAATCCACTTACAAGAGCAATGAGTTTACTTTTTTTATTTCAAAGACCTTTATGTATGGAACATTATATTCAAAACTCTTCAGGAAAAAGTGACTGAAAGGGAATGGCTTTTTGTTTCTTCTCCCGAGTGTCAGACACAAAGACAATATGATAATTTTCTTCTCTCATTGCTAACTGGGATGAACATTTGCGAGATACGCATCCAAAAATATTTATGTATGTGAAAATGCGTTTGTCACCTGGGAATTAGCTATGCCTATTTGTCACACTGACCAACCAGACAGTGACCAGATTTTAATTCACTGAGAACCTTGCACTGTGCTATACATAAATTAAAGTGCTACTAAAGCTTGCAAAAGCAGGAGCTAACCTGTCCAATAGGATACGGGGTCATGGTGCAAGAAACTTCAATTCTTATTCCCAACCTGTTTTCAAATACACACATGCGCACGCATAATGAGTAGATGTAACCTCATTCCTAAGCCTTGCAATAAACATTGCTAATACAAAGAGACTTCCCTTACAAAGTAAGTATAATAAGTAAACTTCCTGTTGGTTTCAATTTTCAAATCCAATATGTTTATAGGAGCTATTTAAATCCCCCCATCATCTTCTCGGTAGTAACTCCGTACATTTTTTCTAGCTGTTGCATAAAAACCAACCAACCAAAACAAAACCACTTTTCTCTTGCTGTAGCTTATGATGTTATGCTAAACTGGCACTGATGAAAAACAGGGCCACGGGTACTCAATACATTTGGTGCATGAGAGTTGGCTCCGATATTTTTTAGGAAGCGCTGCAACTAAGAACTGCTTAATATAGTTTTTAGTCCAGTTGGTGTTAGGGTTACAGAAAGCTATGGGACTTCAGGAGTTTGGTGTGTGCTACTGGGAGTATGTACTGGTAAACTATTCTGTGTCCTTTCTTAACTGTACCTATAAGCATGTATTTATTCAGAATTTCTTAGAGGGGATGATGACAAAGGAGCAACGTCACTGGCAGAATAAAGCTTGAGCACCATAATGAAAACACTGCTCTCTTCACTGCAAGTTTTGTTGAAAGCCTATCAAAGATACAGGTTTAACTTGTACATAGCTCAGAACGTGAAGATCAGCATGCTGGTTAATCCCAAGTTATTGATTAAATTTAAACAAACTGGGAGTTTTTTCAGGAGGTCAGCTTGACTGCGGCATACCAGATCAGCTTTGGCAGACAGCAAATACAGGGCTAAGTTGCTTTTTCCAATCAACTGATCCGAACATAGGCCACTGATCTAGCAAGTGCACAGTTTGTTAAAAAGTGTGTGTTTTTAAACTAACAGCCACAAGCAACCAGTCAGCTCAGGTAGGATAGTACTTAAAAGCACAGTAAAAATACAATTTGTCCTAAATTACAATGAGCTTACAGTCTATTTGTTCGCACAACCAACACAGAATACCATCAGAGTATTAGCACAGCCTCTGGAAAAACTTGTCTCATATGCACCATGGTGACCTGCTTTGATAGTTATTTTTGGCAAGTTGCATCTAATCTATAGTCTGACATTAGTAAATTGACTCATAGCTTATAAGCAAAAAGTGGGGTTTGGTTACAGTTCTGCATAAGCATGCTTTCATTTTTAAAGGTTGGCAAAGACTTATTTAAAATCAACATGTTTAACCAAGACACTGGCCAGATTCTTCTAGGATCCATACTTGCATTATGATAAGGGAAGTTCCCAGATTTTATTTCTAGCCCTTACACTGAAACTAGCCTGTGGCACAATCTGTCACAGCATAGAAATCAATATAAACTCATGCTCCCATCTGTCAATTCCATTTGATGGTCCATGCTATACTGCCAGCATTGACCATCAAGGGACAAAGTAATGGAAATGCACTTGAGAGTCTGCAACAAGAGCACCTGCAGGATTGCTGTCAGAGGTGCACAACTGACAGAGCCAGAGAAGCAATCTGCTAACTGATACACACCTACCGTATACCCCTTTAATCCAGACAGACCTCATGCATATTGCAGATAACTCCTCTTTCATTAAATAGCATTCTCATTTGACCACAGTGCCACAAAAGCCTGCTCTTGCCATGCTCCTTATTGCCTAGACTTAGAGCTAGTGCTCAACCAGTTTCTCCCAAGCCCAGAAGTCTTCTTACCACATCTTTGTCATAATTCACCTGCCACCTCCTCTAAGTATTGATAGAGCTCTTACAGCTGTTTTCTACAATTTAACCTTCCAGACATACATTCCAGCAGGAAGGCCAACTGTCTCCCACAAAGCTAGTTTTCTAGGCCAAAACCACCATGGCTTCGGGATAACAGCAGCACTGTTTTATGAATACACTTCAACTAAACCCAAATTTCAGAGTCCTTCCTCTCCAGAGGAGAATGAGATCGACTGGCTGCAGTTTATACCCAAGTATTCTAGCTGTTAATAAGGTCAAAAATAAAATCGAAGAAGCTTTGATACTAAAAAAGCTCGCCCTTGCCATCAATACCCTTTCAAGGCCCCTACCTGGAACTAATGCCTCTCTGAGGGCTGTCTAGATGCAAATCTGCTACCCACAGCTACCTTCCATCCTGAACATGCCTTAAAGGAGTTTTCCAGCTCCCTTTTCAAAAGCAAAGCCAGTCATCTCCAGGTATGCCTGCTCCTTCCAGGTGCAGCCCTACGGTCAACTAGAGCCATTCAGTACTGACTGGCAAGGTTTTTCAAGCATATGGCTTAAATATTCTCTCATTCATATAGGTAGGTCAAGTGAAAATACCAGCAAGGTATTCTTCAGCCTTAGGGCCTTCAAAAACCTGCTAACAGACATAACAGACCTTAGAACACACAGACACAAAACAGAGGTTTAAAAATACTCATAAAAGAAACGGTGATAGGATCACTGCTGAAAGCCTGGTCAGGGAAGCACAAAAGGAAGGACAGTTACTTCTCTGTTCTAAGGGGCCTTTTTCTTCAAGTGCTGGTCTACTGCCCAGTCTACGTCAGCATGGCAGAATTCTATGCGCCTTATATGGTTTGTTCTGAAATGGATGGTTCTTTTAATGACTTCACAGATTTTTTTCATCCTATAATCACACAAAAACATTTTCACATAATTGTCTTCATTAACCAAAATCATCAGTGCACATGAGAAATGTCTTTGGCCCAACTTTGCTGTGAAATCTTCACATAGAACTATAACTAAGTGACTTTACATTTTATTTTAATTTCCAGGATATATCCTAGCCTGTTTTAGCAAACAGAATGCCTTGCTTAGCACCTCACATTGTTCTTTCGCCTTGTACTTGAATAAAAAGAGGCTGCTGGTTTGGTGCTGGTTTTACACCCTTTCTGTAGAAACACAAACAGGGTTAAAACAAGCCTGGTAAGGGAGCCAGACCCTAATAGGCTAGACAGAATTCCCCCCCTCCCACCCCTTTTTTAGAATTCCACATGGTGAAAGAAACTCAGAAAGTCTTCCGCTTGTTTGGCAACTAACAGAAAAATATTTCTGTTTGCACTTAGCAACACTCTGAACCAGAATTTTTAGTACAGAATTAGTTTATGGAGCCTATCCTGTTACTCCAAGCTCTCTGCAACACTTTTACTCAGCTTCTTGCTTTTTAGAGATCTTCAGGACTGAGAAATTTTTCAGGAGACTCCACTCAAGGAAAGATCTCCACAGCTTCCCTTCAGGATACTGCTCTTTCAGAGTATCTTGCTTGTTTTTTTGAAAAAATAAATTCAGAGGAAATACAGATAGCAATACAAATACCTCCAAAATTAACATGGGAAAATGGAAATACCACACTTAAGTAAAATGACTGTAGTATGTTGAGGTTTTTTTGCTTTATAATGGAAAATACAGCTGGTACTATCTGCACACAAAAATGAGAAAATTATTATTTTCAGTCTCTAATATTACATTATACAGGAAGGATTTGTAAATGATAAGCTTAATTCACACTCTTATTAAAAAGCATAAAGTAAATGATTCATGTAGAAATGGTTAAAGTTTGTACCTTCTCAGAAGCATGGTTGCTCTCTAAACTGCCATCTGAATTCACACAGTCTCTCATCTAGTGTGGCTTAGAATTTCAGCAAGGAAGTTAAGATCTGTCATTGCTTCAGTTCAGTAGAAAGACATTAGTTGTGGATCCTGATCCTGAATATATTCTGTAACTATCTGAAAACTTCTTGCCTTTTTAAAAAACAAAGAATGGGAAAAGGAAATAGCTGGTAAAAGACTTTCAAGGCAGCTGCCTAGAATTTTTCATGGTCATTAGTTCAGTTCATAGACTTCAAAAATATAAACAAGATTCATTAAATAAAGAAGAATGACATTTTCTACATTCATAAAACTATAGATCAGCATTTGTAAGCCCTCATGAAGGCATCTAGTCCTCATCCAAATTAGATATGGTAGCTTAAAAGCTAAAAAATGGGGGGACAACGACAGATATCTATTGTTGGTTTATCAATTATGGCATTTTCTATTAGTCTAAGATGATGCATATAGGCTTTGAAATACATAATCCCAGTAGTTATGAAAAAAGGGCTATACTAACAACAAAGTCGGTTTCATGTTCTGGTATTCCACTTGACTGTCTATCTCCTCAGTTTAAGGGATGTGGCCTGAGGCCACAGTCATGACAGTGAGCTATATATAACACTGGCAATAAAACAAGTATAGAATTCTTGTAGGAACTGGGGAAAAAAAAATCCCATATGCATACATGCATTAAATTAGAATGGTAAGTCTACCTCATGGAGTCTCATGCTGTACCTTTTCTAAGATCTTTAGCAGATAACTGAAACCTTAAGCAAAAGTTCACATATGGTTTATCAAAACATGCATAAAAACAATTGTCTGCTTACCTACAAGAAACATTTCTGATTGCCGTTCAGTCACGAGAATGATTCTCTATGGGCCATGTGAATCTCAGGCTGAGTCTTGGCTGATTACAAGAAGCTGCACATGTGCACGATGAGACCTGCTGTTAAACGGCAACTTCCCACTGGAGAACAAAGTGCTGTGCTCACAGGCATTTTGTACTTTGGCAAGCTCAGTCATCAGTGAAATTACATTTAATTTTTTTTTTTTTTTATCTAGAAGAGTAATTGGGTGAGCAGGACCCATCAGACTGCAAGCGTCCCATCTCCATAAGACAGAAATATACTTAGCAGCTAACCAGAGAGGAAACTGGAGATAACTTGGCACTGTGCTGTAGTAGCAACACATCACTGCTTTTGAATAGCAGAACCGAGTTCAAAGAGACAAACTGCTTTGCTCTACTACTGGAGGGCAGAGAGCACAAACTTAGAAGACAATTACACAGTATTTCTCATTTAAAAAACAAAGAATGACTACAGTGGAAGCACTGGGAGGTCCACCACTGTAAAAAGATTAGAAGCTAAATACATTTTGAGCAAAAATAGTTATGTCTTGACTATGTCACGTAACATACTGCAGAAATCTCCAACATAGCACAAAACAGTTGTGTTCATATCAGTGTGCTATTGAGCAGGAGTTCGTCACAGCTGAGCTGCTCTTAAATCCTGTGCTCTGATTAAGATATTGTGTGGGCACATATCATCACAGGTGTGGAAAGCTCAGGCACCCGTAACTCAAGCCTGCACTTGTACCAACAATTCTTGTAGTTTGGCTAAACTGGAGCAAAAGGAGTGGAAAGACAAAATAATTATTTACAAATAAAAATTTATACAAGGGGAAACTGTAGACAGTTAAAGAGGTATTGAAGAGAAATCAATGAGGCAACTGAACATGGATGAACTTTCAAAGGAGGTGATGGACACATATAGTTGACAAAACACTCAACACCATTACATAGAGATCATTTCAATATTGGTATTTGATTTGAAAGGATGACCAGGCAGGTCTAAATTCTCTCTCTGCTAATTTCCATCTAATTTCTCTCTCTCCTCTTTTTAAAGTTGTATTGGGATGACATTTCAAATATCAGTGCTCTGCATGAATTCCAGAAGCAACTTGTGGCAGTGGGAAGGGAGATGTACGGCATCTGAATGAATGCAAGGGAGCTTGATGAAAATTTCAGCCTCGTGTTTTTTTCTGAATGCTTGCTGTTTTCCTTTCAGATCTGGAAAGTTGCAGATTGACATATCTCTGGATTTTTTATGTTGTGATTCTTTTCTCCTAGGATCTATGCCCTACTGGTTCTGGGAAACTTGTGACCTCTGCATTTTTAATTAGAACTCATAACTTTTTCCATAGCAACATATTTTGATGTCGCAAATACAGAATCTGTCAAATCAAACAACGTCTGGTCAGATGAAGTCCAAATACGTATAAATGCTGAGCAGCAATGGGATGTATGATATGACACAGTTAAGAAAAAAATGAAAATAGCAAAAGAGGGATGGAAGTCTTGGCTTTGGTTAATTCATAAGTTTCATCTTAGTAATTAATAAGCCAATACAAACATAGAAGAATTACATTGCATGCTGAACTGCTTTAGACAAAGAATTCTTAAAACTAATTTCCTTGCCGTTGTGAACAGATAAAATCCAGTTGTCTGATTGGTGTGCCAGTACCCACATGGTACAAAGGAAGTGAACTAGTCTCAGGAAATATTCTAGGTGTGGAAAAAGCCTTACTCACAAGGATGAACTGTATAAGCAGGCGGCAAAAAAAAAAAAGAAATCCTCTGCAACAAAACCTGAGCTCTGATATTAACAGATCCAGGAATAATGCAATTCAATATGTTGGATTAAGAAAAAAAATTTAGTATAATACAGCAGTTATACATGTATTTTTTCCAAAACATTTATTTATGATACATACCTTGCATGTGCCAAAAAATATTTCCTTCAATAAGAAAAACTAGGAATTTTTGTCATTCAGATACACTATTTATGTATTATTATAATTCATTCACTGATTCTTGATTACAGACATTTTTGGTATTACTGTTCTTGACATCTATGTGAGCTTTTTTAACATATTTCAGTGTCCGTAGAGACTTGTGCAGAAGAGTGTTTCCTGTCACCTTTTCCTTGTAATTACCAAGAAAGGTAATTTCCTCTCTAATACATAAAAGTCTTGGACAAAAATGATATTATTTTCTGATTAACCAGACTTTTGCTCACTCTTACCATAGTCAGTTACTTGTGTTTCCTCTTCCTGCTTTAAGCTAAGATTTGGCTTCAGACTAAGAAAGCATCTTTTAGTGCCATTACTGGTAGCATGCAAGACAATCACCGTTCTGCAAGGACACCCATGTGTAATTCATTGTCAGCCCAGCAGCCAAGAGATATGAATGTGCTCATTAAGTTTTTTAGAACAAATGTTGAACTGCATGAACATCTTCAAGAAGAAGAGCAAACACCAATGTGGGAATAGCTGCTGTCTTTTTTTTTTTTTCTCCCTCTGGTTAATGTTAGACACATGATTACTATCCCTTTGTCTATTCCATCTGTTTCCACTTTCCATAAAAAACACTGGAATATTAAGTTAAACTTGGTGTGTTTTAACCTTGCACTGCATATAAGGCCTTCCTGGAGTTCCTGGATCCTCCACTATCACAGGCACCCTGCCTGAGTGTGTGTCGGGGGAGAGGGGCACAAAAACACAAAGAGATCTCCTAGCAGATATCTGATATTTCCGCTCATCTGTCTCTGGTATAAAAGAAAACTGACTAAGTTCAACATTCCAGAAAATGTACTTTGGTAGCCTGCAAGACTGTCTAAACAGAGTATGAAAATCAATGACATTACTTACACAATTTAGATTTTCCACTTTAAAATGAAATGCTCTATTCAAATAAACTCTCCTACAATTGTCAGAAGGGGTAATTTTTGAAATTAAATGCTCCATCTCACCAATTTAAGAGAACAAAAAAAAACCCTGCTTTGAAAGTTTTGATTTCCAAAAAACCACAACATTTTTTAATTTATTTAAAAACAAGCTGGAACAATTTAGTAAATCTACTGCTACATATAACATTCATTTAAGCAATCTGACAGCTAGTTTGCTGGTATTATATATGAGATACAGAAGGAGCATCACTATATTTATGTATGCCTCAAAGAGGACCATATTATTGATAAAACCAAACAGTAAAACCAGAATGTTTTGGAGTTAGAGAAACAAAATTTCCAGGATTTTGCCTTCCAAGTATAGGTTGTTCAAGCTTATGCCTGCAGCAAACAGGTGTGCCTTCTGCCTAAGTTGCTTGGTGAGAGAAGCTGAAACCGACGTTGCTTTCATTCATTTTCTGTGTTCGCAGTTTTCCCAGCTATTTCCATAGATCCTGGCTGCCTCATGGGTCCTAAGGATGCCATAACCTTAAACAGTCTTATAAATCTAGAGGGGAAAATGATCTGTCTCTTGTCTTAAGCAGAGAGCCTAGGAGAATGTCTATGGGGCTTTACCAGCAAAGTTTCTGAAAAAAGAGCCAAAATTCAGGGGTCCCTGACCTTTCCCAGCCTTCCTCCACCAGTATCAGTCTGCAGCCTGCTCTGTAAAAGTTTCTGCTCACCCAGAGAGCAAAATTAGAAATCTTCTCCAGGGACACACTCTCTTTCTTCCACCAAGCCACTCATCAGTCCAATGAGGCATGGAAATCAGAAAGAAAAAAGTGAATTAAAAAAATGTATGTAACTCAATCAGGGTTTCCCACAGCAGAGTGTAAATGCCCAGACATGCACAGAGTCTAATACTGCCTCGACAGCAGGGCCCTAGCCTTCATGCTTAGGCCTTCGGTGTCTGGAGTGAGCTGCAATAGTGTAGAACCAGCACCAAGCACTTTCCTGGTAATCCATGTATCTATGAAGCACGTATGCGTAAACATGTTTAAACTGAATAACAGCAGTGTTTAACAAGTGTTCTGATCTTCTAATTCCCACCATTCGTACAAGTGTGCATGCCATTTCATTAATGGCATATTTTCTTCAAAAATTTTTGGATTTATGACTGTTATGTAAGGCTTTTTGAAGGCTAATGATAGTTTCTTAGAAAAAACTCCTGGTTAGTATAGTCTCATTTTTATCATAAGTCACCACAGATCAAGGTAAGACTGATAAATATGGAGATTTTTCAATAAACAAAAAATCAGATATTAAAAATAACAAACTCCAGTACCCTATTTTTTTTTTAAGTTCAATTCACTAGTTGTTGGGTTATGATTAGCCTTTTTTAAGTGAAACCTATGAAAAAGTTTGTATATCCAATTTTTGTGACCACTTCTAATTCCTGTCACAGGTTCTGCACAGGGAGGATGTGAGGTTTAGAGAGATTTTGCACCACCTAGTGAGCCACTGATGCCTGCATCAGCAAGAGGGGATGCAGCTGCTAACAGGGAGCTCCAGGTGTGTTTTGAATGGGTAAAATGCACTCTCAGCACAAAGTTCACAGAAGGTTTGGAATTGCTGTCCCAGAAACACAGGTACGCTCATGTTCTTTCAGCAGCACAGTTCCAACTTCCACACTGTGAGCATCTCCTCTGCTTGTTTTAAAACTACTTCCTGCTGGTGCTGCTAGACCCACCTAGTGCTTGTATTGGAAGAGGCCTTAACAAGCCACTATCCCACTGGCTCCTGGGGGCAGCTACATTATGTGCATGCAGGTCTGAAATTATAATAGACTTTACTGCATGAATGTGTGAAGACACATGACGAAAGCCACAGTCTGCATGCTCTGCTCAGTGGGCTCTCACCCCAGGAGGGAAAAGCCTGGTCTCAAAATGTCTGATCAGAGTACAGCACAAGCCATAACATAAGCCTGCTCTGGGCTGGGACTGCATACAAGTCACAGTATTTTTCCTTAAATAATCATAGAGTATCTCAAATTGGAAGGGACCCATAAGGAACATTGAGTCCAACTCCCTGCTCCACGCACAACTATCTAAAACTAAATCATATGACTTAACAGCATCACCCAGAAATATAATTATAAATAATATATATTTTATATATAATGTATAAATATGATGTGATGTGTTGTGATATGCTATATATTACATATATGTAATCACAAGAAATATAACAGGATGTATATACTCTCTCACTCTTAGAAATCCTTGTACTACAGTACGTATTTCCTATTTTCCTGTACCCTTCTACTCTTTTTTGTGCTTACACTGACAGCTATAGGTATCTCAGGTAGCCAACTGCTCTCTGCTTACAGCTTTAAGTGTCAGTGCACTGTTTGTCCAGAACTGAATAGTATAAAAGCTGCAAGTAAATAAGCAACACAAAAACAGCATTTCCCTCCTCCACTCAACCCTCTGTCGAGGCAAAAGGCAAAAAACTTGAATGGAAAGAAAATGTCCACTTTCAACTGTCTTGTTCAGTGTAAAAGCCACAAAATCCATAACTGGATTTCCTTTTTCAATAAATTCTGTACTATGCTGTGGCAAGTAAATGTAACAAATATTTAACTTCCCTCCAACACAGAGTGCCTTCACGTAAGTGGTGAATCAGACCAAACATCTGTTTAGCTAAATATGTTGCTTCCTACAATAATGTCTAAAGGGTAACCATGGAAGCATATTAGGGTTATGACATATATGTATTAAAGGCTCCAGAACATTCTCTCACCCTCCAGAAACTTGCATCTTAGAGGTTTCTTAAATCAGAAGACAGCATTGGTCCTCCCTGGGTTTCCTTTCCAGGGATGTGTTCATTTTGCCTTGAACCCATACAAATTTCCCATGTTCAGAACATTCTACGGCAACGGGAAGAACAGTCATCTTCTCTTTACTCTGAGAGTGGCTTTTGTTGCCCCCTACTTCTCATGTTGTAGAAAGCACACTAGCATTACCTTTGCTACGTCTCTCATGACTTAACAGAATTCTATCAGATCTCTCCCTTTTCCCCCATTATTTTACTCCTTTCCAAACTAAAGCGTTCAATTTACCAGGCTGCTTCTGCATGAAACATAATTGCATACTCTTCATTGTCCTTCACACCCTTCTTTAAACCTTTTCCAGTTCTACTATGTTCCTTCCGAAGCAGCGGAATAAAAACTGCACGTGTGCACGGGGAATTTTTACAGTGACAGAATTTATTCTGCACGTCACCTTGCTTTTTTTCACCATTCCAGACTAACTAAAAGCAAAAACTTCCAATGAGTACTACAGGTATTTTTCCTGATTGTTAATAGTCAGCTCAGAGCCAAGTACTATAAATGCAAAATTAGGTTTTTGAGGGTTTGGGTTTTTTTTTAATCCTGGTCCATCACTTCACATTACCTACATAGACCTTTGTCTTTCATTTCATTTGACACATAACGTAACACATCCTCCTGTAATTCCTCAGGGAGATTGAAGACTAGAGCCTACCATGAAAATGGAGTCTCCTCATTACTTTCCCATTCCCAATCACTAATGAATGCTGATGATCCTGGGATCAAGAGCCCTGCAGGACTTCCTGGACATTGACTATTTCATCATGTCTTGTGCCTACCTTATAAACCATTCATTTCAATGTATAAGGACTCTATTCTCATAGATCGTGACAGCCTGGTGGCTTCACTACTGAAATGCAGTTTCTGAAATATATCATTATGACTTTGATATAATTTCAGACTAGAAAATTTTATAATGTTTTTATTAAAATTATTTATTTTATTTAGTTCGTTTCCCATTACCAGGCTTCAGCATAAACATGATTTTGCACATCAATTGTTCAGCAATAACTACATGACTTTTACTCCGAACAAGCAAGGTAACAAGGTAGCTTATTCCCTGCTTTGTAGCTCTGTCTTCAATGCTAAAGGCTGCTATTGAAGGATAGCCTCAGCATACTGCAAACGTGGAATTCAAGTATGCCAAAGAGAACTATAACTAGGGAATGTTCACCCAACCAAAATTTGTTGTAGTTTCAATTTATACAGATACATTACTTACAGAACTTATGTACTAAGCACTTTAGCAAGAGACATGTACTACTGTATGTAGTTATAGTTTATATAGCAACATTAAATATTTATAGCTATGCAGTTACAGTTTACCTGTCACCAGAATAGGTTCGGTTCGTGGAGACATCACACTAAGGACAAGTGAAATTTTACTTGAAAGTGCCCTAAAAGAAGAAGAAAAAACAAGCTTTAGCAATAGATTGCTTTTATCACTAACTAAAACAAATAGTAAATTTCCTGTTTATAGTCAGAGAGACTGAGGAATAATTTTTACTGAAGATAACTGGTTCTACAGCTGATTCATAAATCTGCAGATTGCACAAAGTCTCTGAACTATGCTTTGTTAGTAAGTAGAAACTAATGGTGTCTCCTCAGAGAAAGACATTTGTATTCCTCCACAGCCTACAGCTGTAGTTCATATACTGTAGCAGGAAGAAAGGGGAAGGGAAGGGGCAAGGGAGAGGGCAAGGGGAACAGAGGAGAACAACAGGAGAGGAAAATGAAGAGGAATTGTGGAGCTCCTCTGCTTTCTCTGCTCTTACATTTTGTGAAGAAAACACATTACATAAAGATTATGAACCTCAATTCTACACTATAATTTTACATGTATTTTTGTGAGGAAGTTATATCATTAAACAACTAAATTAATAAAAAATAGTGATATCAAAATTTATCAGTGTTGCAAATAATTTCCAGGGAAGTTCCTCTCTCAGCTGATGTAAATAATCATAGTTCTGCTGAATTCTATGTGTCTTCACTTCGTATCTTTCCAGACAATTTAAAATCAATGATTGAAACACCCAGGTTTTGTGTGGTTGATCTCAACTGTGGAATTCAGAACCTAAGATTAAATGTACCACAATACGCAGGGAACAAGGCACTCCAGAGCAATGATCATGCCACGTGGAGGGAAGTTTAACTGGCTCAGTCTAACCAGCAAAGACTACCCAAAAAGTGACAATGAGGCTAGAGCATATCTGAAATCTTACTGCTCACTGGGAATTGGGGATTTTCTTCAAGTCTGTAAGGAACCATGTAGGATTCACAGCCTGGAACCACCCTCTCAATAGCAGGCACCCGCAACTTTTTAAAACTTTTTAAAAATTCTCTATAGCTCTTACTCATTGGAAATGTGGCAGCAAATGCAACTGTTTGCACTACAGCATACTGCACTCATTACCTACACAGCCTCAGTTTTTATTGCACCTATCCCAGAAGCAAGAGGCACAAGGTGAATTTCTTCCTTCTGTAAAAACATAACAACCCACATCACCCATCTTCTGAGAGAGTGTTCTCAGTGCCAACCCATCACAGTAGGGCTGGGCACCGGTGCAGAGAAGAGCAAAGCAAAGCCCACCCCGTTGTTTCTATGGACCTCTAACCTACAGGCCAGCATTAACCATATTCTGAGAACAGTTGTTGGATGCAGTCCCTTCGGGATCACGAGAGGTGATCGCCACATTTCTAGAACCTGATCCAATTTACCTATGGAGAAGATCAGGGAAGGCAACCACTTCATTTCAGAGTCTCATGGCTCTATGGAGTAAACAGCTAAGCCTTTGCAATATTGCTGCACCTCCAGGGACTTAATTAACTCTGAAATAAGAGAGTAAGATGACAGTTGATAGTACTACAGTAGATACGCAGAGGTTTTTCCACATTCTTATTTTAAAATTAGGTGACCAAACTTAGCCCTCTGATTTTTCTGAACTTTGAATCTGGCTCTTTATAAATATATATATTATATATACACATATATATATGTGTATGTGTGTGTATATATATATGTATCTTTTGAATATGAAAGACCACAAACAAATAGAACCTGCTATCTGGGCTGGATGGGAGGTGATATTTTTGGCAGCATTACATTTTTATAGAACTTCTTTATGTCCAAGATTCCTTAGTATTTATTTTGTAATTATGTGTCCGTGTCCTCTGGGAGTTTTGGTTTGAGAACTTTCTGCCGTGGTTTTGTTCGGTATTTGAATTAACATTCAGTTTCTTTTTTGTGTCATGGAGTCATGCCCCTCCCCATGACTGAAGCTTGGTTTTCTTTACCCCTCTTTGGAGAACTTATTAATCCCCTGAGCCTACAGATCAACCCTCCTGGCATATTTAAAGCCTAAAATTTGAAAACAATCAAATGAGCAATAAAGGTGAAACATGACACTGTCTGAGAATAAATGTTATGTTGACAGATCAGCTGGCAACATTTCAGGAATGGAATTTGTTCTCATCTCCTAGTGGCAGTCAGAGAATCTTATTTTTCTTTTCAAGGGAATGACTATAGGGAATTATTTGCTAATGCTAGATGGCTAAAATATACCAGTCTATCAAAAGTTGAACCTGGTGATCTGCTACACTGCAGTTTAATTTTGTAAAAGGAAAGTCACTGTTCCTCAGGATATTAAAATGCCACTCCTGTACTTTGTTTTCTCTTGCCTATAAGGACGAGTGCAGACTTTAAACAGAGGCAATCATCCTTTGTTTTTCTAAGTGGAAGACACTGCAGAATTCCTTTCATTAAACAGAATTTGCAAATAAGAAGCGTAACTTCAGAGTATCCAGGAAAAGGAACAAAAATCCACAGCTGCTGTGTCTGGAGGGCTGCAGACCACAGAACCACTTCACCCACAATAAAAAGATGAAAAAGAAATAAACTCCAGCAACCTGTGACACATAACCAGATATTTACATTTCAGTCTAATAATTTTTGAACAGCCACAGGTATGCTCTAGACAACAGACAACTTCTTTACCAGAATCAGCATCCAGAGAAAATCAGAGAATGCTGTACCTCAGGTTTACTATCCTTAACTTCCTTAATTGCTCTGACTGCATCTGAAATTACTCCATGTTTTACACTGCTTACTGTTCTTACTTTTAAGAATTTAAAGGGACAGCTGAATATTGTGAAATGTGATTGCAATTGTAATAAAAATAAAAGCAATACCTTCAAAGCATTGTCTTAAACATCTATGTAACAGATGCTGATACTTTGCCTTAAGGTTAAAATGGATGCATTCAGCATCTGTTACTGAGTCACCATGACAGAGATTAAAACATTATGTTTGTGTTTAGATTATCTGCAATAAATGCATCCGGGTTACTGTCCTGGGATTAATTTGATGAAGTCCAACATTTGTGTACTATCACCTTATTGTTATCTGGTCTTCACAGGGTTTGTTGGCAATTCCGTAACTACCTCCCCCATTCAACTAAAGGAAGGGAAATAAGAAAATGGAAAAGGTCAGAGTTCTGAAGTAATCTTCACCATGCGGTTAACATCTACATCACAAAAATTAATGGAATAACTGTAACCGCAGGCACGCAAGATAAAGGACAGAAACTCTTTTTCCTTTGTAGTGCAAGCACCTTCTCACACAGAATCTGTCACTGATTCTTTTCCCAACTGCATGAGATTTATCTCCATTCTCTTCCAAGATGCCAGCAACCCAGCCTCTAGCTAAAGTTTGCTAAGACAATTATTTTTCACTTCTCTTGATGAAACTGTTGCATCACATTCTAAGCACTTGCTCTTTCCACTGTGATAAATCATAGCATCATAGAATGGTTTGGGTTGGAAGGGACCATAAAGATCATCTAGTTCCAATCCCGCTGCATGGGCAGGGGCACCTTCCAGTAGAGCAGGTTGCTCAAAGCCCCATCCAACCTGGCCTTGAACACTTCCAGGGATGGGGCATCCACAACTTCTCTGGGCAACCTGTTCCAGTGCCCCAGCACACTCATAGTGAAGAATTTCTTCTTTATATCCAATCTAAATCTACCCTCTTTCAGTTTAAAGGCATTACCCCTTGTCCTACCACTTCATGCCCTTCTAAAAAGTGCCTCTCCAGCTTTCTTGTAGGTCCTCTTCAGGTACTGGAAGGCTGCTATAAGGTCTCCCCGCAGCCTTCTCTTCTCCAGGCTGAACAACCCCAACTCTCTCAGCCTGTCTTCACAGGAGAGGTGCTCCAGCCCTCTGATCATCTTCGTGGCCCTCCTCTGGACCTGCTCCAACAGGTCCATGTCCTTCTTATTTCAGGGGCCCCAGAGCTGAACGCAGTACTCCACGTGGGGTCTCACGAGAGCAGAGCAGAGGGGGAGAATCACCTCCCTCGACCTGCTGGTCATGCTTCTTTTGATGCAGCTCGGGATATGGTTGCCTTTCTGGGCTGTGAGCACACATTGCCGGGTCACGTTGAGCTTCTCATCAACCAACACTCCCAAGTCCTTCTCCTCAGGGCTGCTCTCAATCCATTCTCCACCCAGCCTGTATCTGTGCTTCGGATTGCCCCGACCCACGTGCAGGACCTTGCACTTGGCCTTGCTGAACTTCATGATCAGAGAAACAGCAGTGTGCTAGACTAGATTTGGGGTGCTGGAGATGCACACAGATTTACAGTATTGTCTGCTAAATCACTAGGAAACAAAATACTGCCAAATTCTCATCCAGCCTTTACTGGGACACAGTATTAGTCCACATATAAATAAATGCAAAGCTATTCTGACTCTGAGGTATTCAGAGAAAAAAATCTTCTTAAAACCACTGGGCCCAAATAGATTGACTGTTACTAGTATTTCCGTTCTCATTATGCCAGTTCAAACCACTGTTGTCAGTGGGAGTATGAAACATCTGTAAGTACAGGTTATTTTAGCTTAATGGAGTTTGCCTTCTAGCGAACTGGAAGCTCACCTGCCTTCCATGAAGTCCAAAGACAGTCATGCTATCTATTTCACTGAGGTAAAACTGGACCCTGAAGTCTGAAAACTGCAATATTCTGTGTGGTTCTGACTACATACCAAATATCCTCAGCTTCCAAAATTCACTTTGGAACAGGAGGTCTTTGAACAGGCACTCAGTTCTGGATCAACCAATCCATGCTACATTCAGAGCCTTTTTACCATTGTGTAACTGTGACATTTTAATGTGAGTGGATAAAACAACTCATATAATCATAGAATGGTTTGGGTTGGAAGGGACCTATAGAGGTCATCTAGTCCAACGCCCTGCAGTGAGCAGGGACATCCCCAACTAGATCAGGTTGCTCAGAGCCCTGTCCAACCTGACCTGGAATGTCTCTAGGGTTGGGGCATCTACCACCTCTCTGGGCAACCCGTTCCAGTGCTTCATCACCCTCATTGTGAAAAATTTCTTCCTTCCATCCAGTCTAAATCTACCCTCCTTTAGATTAAAACCATCACCCCTTGTCCTGTCACAACAGCCTTGCTAAAGAGACTGTCCCCATCCTTCCAACAGTCCCCCTTTAAGTACTGAAAGGCCACAATAAGGTCTCCCCGCAGCCTTCTCTTCTCCAGGCTGAACAACCCCAACTCTCTCAGCCTGTCCTTGTAAGAGAGGTGCTCCAGCCCTTGGATCATTTTTGTGGTCTCCTCTGGACCCGCTCCAACAGGTCCATGTCCTTCCTGTGTTGAGGACCCCAGAGCTGGATGCGGCGCTGCAGGGGGGTCTCACCAGAGCGGAGCAGAGGGGCAGAATCCCCTCCCTTGCCCTGCTGGTCATGCTTCTTTTGATGCAGCCCAGGATACGGTTGGCCTTCTGGGCTGCAAGCGCACATTGTTGGATCTGGAAGGACTGAAGGATCTGGATCCTTCTGTTTTGTTACTTGCATCCACAAACCAAAAACTGCAGCAAAGCATTGTATGCCTTTAATAGAGCAGGGTGGGGATAACTTGTGGCTATTTTAATTATGCCGATTTAATATAGGATTTTTTTTATATGTATCAATTTATGTCAGCATGTTGTGAAGTAATTCCAAGGGACAGCCTGAAAATGTGGTACATGATCACTTAGATCCAAAAGCATAGTCAACTTACTGCGTGAAAGGACTGAAAAGAAAAGGAAAAAGGCCAGACCTGTAAAGGAAGTTGAACTCCAATGAATAAGCAATGCTGCTTCATGTAGATCGTCCAACAAAGTAGTGACCAGATCCAGTGCTTGGAGGCTGACAGACCTCTATGACTTTGACAGAAATCACAATGTTGAAATCAGACCAAAATATCCTTCATAATGGCAAAAGGTTATCAGTAGCAGCCCAAAAAAAGACATCAAACACACGATGGGGTACTAAATGCAATCTTATTCATATGGCATCTTTAAGTCAACACCTACAGTTGTTTAGGAGAAGCAAACTCAGGCCAAGGCAACAGAAGTAGAGGCTTACGTCCTAGGGTCAAGATAAAATTTAAGTAAGAAGGGACAGCTTGCTTGCTTTTTTGTTAGCTGGGAGCTAATGTAAAGGTACTAATTTAGTTTTCAAACATCCTCTTTGAAATACAGTCAATGCTAAATTGAGAAGTGTCCTTGAAAATCTCAGAAGTGAGGAAAAAAGCAGGAGTAAATACTGCCTCCCTTTTGATATCAAGGTTCATGGAAGCTTTTCTGAAATTATGACAGTTAGGTAACAAGAAGCAACCACTTACAAGGTGTTACCTATTGTGAGGGAAAACTATGGAGAACGACATCTCGCTTTAAATAGCTTCCTATTCTACTAATTTTCTCAGAGATGGCAGCTTGAAAGAATATGGTTTTCTGAAAGTGCCTGCTATAGAGCACAGCCTGAGAAATACAGGCAGAGCTCTAATTTTTAATATAAATACATTTTAATCTAAAGCTGTTTGAAAAGTTATACAAATGCTTCAGTTTAGCACATCTCCATCTCAGTACAAAAGAACTAGAAATGCTAGAAAGCTCTCAGAAGATACTACAGAAGCCTCTTCTTCGTAGAGAAACTGGAGAAAGTCACACCTGACAACTCTCCCAAAGAAAAGTGTTGGAAGCCCTCTTTGCAGCAGATGAAGGAAAACGCTAGTTTAGGTAAGGAATCAGTCACAGATCTGACACAAGCTCCAGCATGATAAAAGAAGGCATGAGCCAAGTTGCCTATGAAAGTGTTTGTAATGTCAGCCAAATCCATTATTCACATTGCACGAGCTGCAACAGAAATGGGCAAGGTCCAGTTCTGCAAAGCAATGCATTTTGACTGTGATGGTACCATAGTGAACATTTCATAGAATCATAGAATCACAAAGGTTGGAAAAGACCTCTAGGATCATCAAGTCCAACCGTCACTTTAGTGTCAGCTTTGTAAAACTTAAAATCTGAATTATCTGTCCTTGCTTTTCTTTTCTATTATAGTTTCCAGTGTGGCCTAATGGCCAACATAAACTGCCACTTTCTAGGGACACTAATGATCACTTCTCCTTCTGCAGTTTTACAACACAAAACAAAAATTTGAGAAAAAAAAAATAGTTTATGAAGTCCACAACAAGTTTTAATATAATGCATTAATTTCTCCTCATTCGATTCTAGTGAGCATAATATGATTCCAGGAATGTGTTTGCTCCAAAAGCTTCAATGTCACTGAAATCCTAGTCTACGAAACACTGGAAGATGAACTTTGACTGTATAGACCTTTAAATAAAAATAGCATTTTTACTAATGTATTCTTCCCAAGTGCCTGCTTCTTCCTAGTATGTTTCCCATCCTAATACTGTATGTTTTTGCAGCTGGCAATTGACACTGCCAAGGAGCCTTTATGTTCAATGTTATTTAATATATTCCCATCAGAGAGCTATTTTTACTATTCAATTTCAGTATCTTCTTGAAGCGTCTTGCATATAATGTTCATATTTTAATTTGCATTTTTTCCCATAGGATAAGTAAATAAAGATTCAAACAACAATATTGAAAGAATTTAGGCTTGTTTGCTGAGAGAAAGAATTTTATAGGATGGAAAACTGTTTTGTTTTACCAAAAATAAAGGCAGAAGTGCAACTTTATGTTTCAGATGCCTATACTGGAGAGAACTGGTACAGCACCATCATAATGGGACATTTGCATTTAATTGTATAGGTATGGGAAAATAACATGCTCAGTTATCATTATAAATGGTAGGATGAAAAGTTCTCAAAATATTGTCCCATTCTATAGAACAATCTCTTTAACGGCTACAACTGGCCCTTCAAGAGGCAGTCTGTATGGATCTGTGTGCACGTGCCGTTTTTCCATGAAACTAGCATCTCCTGGCCTAGCATTACAGTGTGGCTAAACCCACGCCACCCAATTTTCCCTTAATGTTTCAGCAGCACGCTTGCGAGGAATGACACATCACACAGTCCTGTGTTCTGCTGTCACAGTTGCAGGGTGATGCAGTGGGAACATTCAGGCTCACATCTGGAGGGAACACCAGCCTGTTCTAGGGCTCAGGACCATTCTTCATGCCAAGGGCATTTGAGTTCAGTGCTCTCACAATCCGTTCTAGATCTTCATACATAAAAAACACAAAACACCTAGCAAGATGGAATCCATTCCACCTGAGAGTACAGCAGTGGCATAGACTGTGCCATAGACAGACAAATGGTTCTTTCATTTACACTTCAAGTATACTTTGCTCACGAAACTGTAATTGGCATTTTGTCCATATTGCTCACAAAGCTCACAATAGCATGGGCTGATTTACAGTATCTGAAGAGTAGATACCATTTACA
Source organism: Morus bassanus (assembly GCA_031468815.1). Lineage (NCBI taxonomy): Eukaryota > Metazoa > Chordata > Aves > Suliformes > Sulidae > Morus > Morus bassanus. The sequence continues at coordinate 341,129 of CM062589.1, forward strand.
TAGTTTGCTCAGGACATATCTGCCATTGCTACATTACAGTAAGATGTAAATTTCCTTTCTGCTATAGTCTACTCAATAAGCATACTCTGTCCTTTCCCCTGGACTGAGAAAATTTTTATTCACACACAACCAGTATAAAAATACTGTGACCTCTTTAACAATCTTTAAGCCAATACTTTCTGCTGAATTGGAAAAATAATCTTATGTGGCTACAGAAATAATGTTTGTGTTTTATCAGTGGTGTTCCCGCCAAAGGCTGGATTATCTGTTTCACATCCATTTAAACACAGGAAGGTTAAAACAGGGCAGACAGCAATCTGGACTTTATTGGCTGGGAAAACTGACCTCATAAATCTGATTTGATACATCTGTCCTTTCAGCTATCTGCATATATGCCCATGCATCCAGTTGGCCATGTGCCTGCTCAGTGGTAGATCAGCTTCTGTGGCTACTGCCCAGAGGATTTTCCATCTCCCTCTCTCTGCTACAAAAATAAATATATTGAAAGAACTGCAGACCGGAAGACATGTTTATGGTTCCTTGTAGGTGCTTAAGAGAGACAATGTACTATTATCATGAATGGTCAGGAAGCCATTCAAACTACCTAGAGCAATGTTGACTATGTCTATCCATCTATTTCTGTAAGCAGACAGTGAGATTACTCTCATTGGCGTACTTTCTGAGTACACAGGAGAGTCTATGGATGGAGTACAGCACTACACAATGTTACAGGCCATCTCACATCCCAAATACCTTACAGCTCCCACTTTAACAGCAAAAGACTGGTATGTACCACTTGAACCCAGTTAAAAATACCAAACTTTCAGAGACCAAGTTTCAAGTAGGGAACAAAGGATCAGAACTAGCACTGTGTAACTACAAAATAGGTATTGTGATGTAACAATTATTCCAGGTACGTGAATTTACTGAATTGCATTTCCAAGAGAGAAATATTTCAGTTTGTTTATCACCAAAAGACACAAGAAGTCTGCTGCTCTGCAGCACAGTGCAGATACACAATAGCGAGGTTTTCAAGGGAGTCATCAGCAATCCCTTTTTCCTCCAGTGTTCTGGCCATTCCATAATTTAGGACTATCCATACGGGCTTACAGCATTTGTTTTCTATCAGTAAACCAATTGAATATAATTAGTGAATACAAGAGAAAGAAAAAAAAAAAAAAGAGAACATTTGGCTCATTGCCTTTTCAAAATGAAGACTGTCAATCTATTTAAATGAAAGTCCCTATACTGGATAGGCAGTTTTTAAAACAGCTCACACTAGCTCAAGAACATGTTCTCTTCTTTCTGTTAACTTCCACTGGTCTCTAGGAGCCTTGATGTGAAACTTTAGAAGTGCTGCGATTATACTTTACCTGGAAAAGTGACACTCTATGATAGAAGTAGGTACAAGTAAAAAATTAAATACTGTAATTTTAGAACATTTCCCTCCTGCCTTCGATTGTTTTTGATAGACACATAGATAATTTCATGATTGACATACATTTCTGTTCCAAATATCTGACTTAGTTGCTAGATGCATATAACAGCAGTAAAATATATACCTAAGCAGCCTGGTATCTGTATTGATTTATGCTTATTTCAGGCACTGTTGTTTAACTTCATAGTGGGAGAGTAGAGGATTAAAGAACAGATTAGCCTCCATACTATGGATGGATTTGGCAGTCCAGCTGCTTAGAAGAAAAGCAAAGAAGAACAGGCTCATGCTAATGATCCAATCTTCTGCTACGTGCTGAGAGGACACAGCAGTTTGATCTGATTTTACAATGACTCCACTTCCCAACAGCTCTTCTAGTAGCGCAGGGTAAGATAAGAAGATCATGGGAACAGCAGCTGATAGAATAATCCACCCATTGATTTCTTCTCCCTGCTTACTCCCTGTGTTTTAATTGAATTTTGTGGTTCAGCATTGGTTTCAGCCTGTGCTTTCTGAGTCAACTACAGTACAAAGTAAAGCAATGGGAAAAATCAAATTCTTGAATTTTGTCCAAATGGAATTGGACAAAAATAGACTCAAAGATTCTCATTGCAAATTTGACTCTGGAATGAAGGTTGTGTTGGAGGTTTTTTTGTTCTGGTTTGGGTTTTTCCCCTTTTCACTCGGCTCTTCCTTGCAATAAGGGCAATGTGAAAAGGAGAATGCTGGGAAAGAGAAATTTTCTTGTTCCCAGCAAGCAGGTTAAAAAATTAAGGGAGCTGGAGGTTTTGAAGAACTCACTTTTGACACAGAAGTCACAGAAGAAACTTAGCAGAGTGGGAGAAGTTGCTGTCAGTCACCTCTTACATAAATACTTTTTTTGCCAGTCACGCTAGAACTTGGTTTGCAGTCTCTCATCAATGCACTATGTAAATGCTAATAATTTAAATGCCGGACATCTAAAGGCAGTACAAAGTTAAATATAATTCTAAAAGAAAGGGAGACATTTAAAAATAGAGATGAACAGTTCACTTCCACTCCAGCGCTGGGCAGAGTCTTTACATGCCCTGCCTTCCCGGTGCTTAAGTTAAGCTTCAGTCAAGTAATAGTGTTTTCCACCACCTTGAGAACATGGTCCTGCATCACTCTTTTTCTGCTTTACCTGGAGAATGCCTTTAAGAATCTAGGAATTAACAGTTTACAAACATGGATGATGACTTGTTTGACGATTTACTAACAACCAAGAGTATGGATTATATGCTCCAATTCTCCCTATTGTCCAGCATCCCATGCAGACTGCAGGTAAATAATGCCCTTTCGTCTTTAGCAGAGCCGTCAAAAAAGCATGGTTTCATTCCAAAAGGACAGTGTGTGAACAGTGTTGTGTACTTTTTCAAAAGTTCAAGTGGCTAAGGAACTGATAGGCCATATGTAAATTTAAAATACATAATGAACAAAAAAAAAAAAAAAAAAAGGCGCGCACACAACTTTTCACACTGACCACAAGGTTGTGCAGTGACTTAGGGCCCACTAAAGTGCTGCATGCATAAAATCAAGATTAGAGCTGAAGAACAGGGGAGGAACTCTTTGAATATCCTGTAAGTTACCCTGGACCTCCAGAACTCCTTAATAGCTGTTCTTTATAGGAAAACATTAAGCATAGGTATTACATAAGATTTATAAGTTTGAGTTCTCCTCTTAATGTAGTAACACTTATAATTCCTAGGTTAATTTCCAGGCAGAATTACTTCACCCATCTGACGGCTTGCATTTGGAATGATATAAATTTTGGAAAGGCTTATCAAATGACAAGTGCAACATAAAATTGTATTTGCATGTCCTGAGGAGAATAGTAAGAAAAGGAAAACCCAAAATACCAATTCTCCCTTCTTGTATAATGAAGAATAGTTTTAAGACATAATGCAGTTCAGCATTTAAAAAGAATCACAGCATAGCAAGAAGAATGGTGCCAAGACACATGGCAGAATTGCAGAAACTCATGCAGTGCCAAGCCTTTAACACTACAGATCTTGGATATTCATGCAGAAGCCAGGCACAACGCTACCCACAAGGCAGCTACACGTCCATGTCTAGTCACCGACTACACTGTATGGTCTTTCAGATTACAAGAACGAAGACAAAGTGAGGCAAAAGCCTTCAGCAAGACTGATTATCAGCATGTTTCTAAACAGCAATCATAGGACAGACAATCAAACCCCCTTTTTATGGCAATGACTGCTCTAGTCTTACCTTCTTGTTTGGAAAGAGGATATGACATGTGCATTGCATTAAGGAAAGAAGGAATAAGATCGATACCCAGGTTAGAACCAGTAACTGTCTCTCATTTGGGGATCGTCTGGTCTACTGGGGTTCTGCCTGCCATCCAAAGAGGGCCCACATGAGTTTCATAACCTGGGCTCAAGATAAGCTAGCCAAAACACGTGCCTTCTACCACTGCTCCCAGAACAGCATTCTCATTGAAACACTCTGTACTTCACCAGACACAAGGTAGTGCTGGCAAGGTAATTAACCCATTGATTCCAAGTGTAAAATACTGTGCAGATCTTGTAGTGGTAATATATCCACTTCATCTGTAGTCTCCCATTTCTTCAATAGCATGCAAAGTAAGTTTTTGTTTGCTGAGCACTACATGACTGCATCATATAAAGCTGCTGCTAGCAATATCAAAACATATTAAAAGTTTAACTAAGACAATGTGTTTCAGAAGAATTTGCTTTCTTTGGAGCTGGAATGTCCCCATAAAAAGGCATGCTCTGTACTAGACTGAGCTGTCCAATGATCTGCAAATGCTGCACATTGTGTCCTGGAGTAAACCCTGCTTTCTTCAAACCCAAATTGTTTTGGATTCCTCCTGTGCATGCACAAAGCGTTTTCAACTAATGCTACAGTTGCATGTCTTAAACCTGTATTTTGATTTGTATGGTTGACTTTCACAGATGTACTTTCACTTTACAGTATTGCAAGTCTATTGACAATGCCACAGAGCCTCTTCACGGTACCCCTGGGAGGGGGTGTGTGTGAAAGTGTCCCTGAAAAGCACAGCTGTTCCCGTTTTTTGAGGCTTGATCCACTACCTGATTTGGAAAAAAAAAAGGGTTTTTTTCCCCAAGATTCTCCCTCTTCTTGCTAGCCCACTGAAAACACTGTTATTTATGTAGATCTGTGCAGCATACAAATATATAATTCAGCACACGCACATTTTTAATTGCTCCCTGTGCCAACACAGACTTGTGGTTACTAGCGGCCCTCTGCTTCCCCTGAGAGCCTCTCTCCCCATCTCACCTGGCCTCTCACTACTACTTCACCTCATCCTCTGCTGCGTCCCACATCTCTGCTAGAGCCGTTTCATTATTTCTCCTTAAAGCTTTGTATTCCCCAGTCTCCCCACCTTCCCGTTAATACCTGTGGTCCCACATTAGTGCACAAGGCAAGAAAGTCCAGGACACATAAAAGCAATTCAGTTGAGAGCTTCACCTCACTGCTGAAAAACGCCGAGGGATTTTAATTTTGCAGACTCTAAGAAGATTTACCCAGCAATACAGAGGTCAAAATCATGGTGAAGTCGAGACAATGTCTGTATTATTGAAAGAAAAACCTGGTGCATGAGTGTTACAGTCCTAACAGGGGTTGACTCCATGCATAGTTTTCCTCACAGCAAAACTGAAAAGCTGTGCCTTCATTCAGTTTTCAGCTTAGAATACTTCTCACACACAGAACTATGCCTTTTACTGCAGAACAACTTAACACACATAAGCACTCCCACACTGGCTCAGTCTAAAGGTAGTTCTGGCCTGGAGTTCTGTCTCCAACAGTATCCAGAAGATGCATAGAGAACAACTGCATGAAACAGGGCAAGTGCAGAGCAATTCACTCTTTGATATACCCTCCCAGTTTACTGCCTTTTTTAGTAGTAAAACAAGTTGTAACATTGGCAGGGAGTCCCAGCTTTTTACACTTTCACCAGTTCCATTGTTGTTACACAATACAAAGCTCAGGTCCTGGAAGACAAGTATGATATTAAATACTTTTAGAGCATTGCTTTAAATGCAATCATTTGCACTTCTTTTCAGCCTTCCCCCAAAGCCTCTTTAAGATTTATCACTGAAGACAAGAAGATACTGGACACAGAGATGGTGAAGAGCAAGTCCATCCTTTGAGTATTTTGGTGTCAGGACAGGATCCCTCCAACTGAGCACATTCTTTAAGCTATTTTAAAATATGTCCCACCTTCAGTAGTCAAATGCATCTCACTCCAAGTTTGATGTTAAGCCTATGTTCCTAATTTCATACCAGGACTTCCTACTACATCCTTTGTACCTCCCCCAGATAGTACTGAGGGGACTACAACTGAGTGCGGAAGCTAGGGTCAGTCATAGCTAAACAGTGAAATTTTTCCTTTGTGTGTGTACACATACACATAGTGAGAGAATACTTATAAATGCAGGGGATAACCTTCATGCTTTAAGATAATATTCATATTCTGATATCTAGTAAGAGAAAGACAGTTTAAAAAATTAATAGTGACAACTGCCTTAGAAAAATGGGCTCCCTCCAAAAGAGACAGAACAAGCTTCTCTCAGCAATGTGGAGTGGTGTTCAGTAGGGCGGACTGGTGTCCAGTCTGAGATATAATTCACATGCCTGAAGGAAAACTGCAGTCAAGGTCTGATCTTAGTACTGTGAAAGAAGAAAGGCCTTCTCAATATCTGCAGCATTTGAGCCAACAGAAAAACTAGGAATCAGCCTGACAAAGTGATAGCACTGCTCTTTTCAGTGAATAAAAGCCACTGCAGAAAAGAGACATTTTACACTTCATTGTTGTGAATCTGGTCTCTAGGTTTGGACGGTTTCTCTCAGTCAGGTTATGCAAGCCTATGTGTCCCCAGAAAATGGCAGTCTCTTCAAGCACATTTTTCTTTTTAATTAAAGTAACATTTTGAATATAAAATTGCCCTGTGACAAGAATGACAGAACAGCACCTGTAGTGATTAGCTTGTAAGGCCTTGTATAATGCAACACTAATGAGCTGAAATACACTCTTGCAGAATATCAGAATGATTTCTTCACATGAGCGAAGGGGTTCCTTGGATTTTTTATGAACATTTAGTGCAACAGATGGCTTGGCTACTGTGGACAGAAAAATCATTTTACCAGATGTCACCACTGCTTGCAAATGTCAGACATCTCAGAAAATATGTATGCCTCAAATCACCTGCACAAATCTTGGGGCACCTCTCTGCATCCACATGCTGAGTCTGTGTGCAGTTCTAGTCTCGGGAAGGGCATAGTGGAGTTAGAAAAGGTTCATAGAAGGGCATGTAAAGAGATGAAGATGATGAAACACCTGCCTTATGAAGAGAGACTAGAAAGACTGTGGCTCCTTGGATTGGGAAGGAAGAAGGTGGGGCAGGGTGAAGGTTTACAAAATGATGAAGTTGGTGGATAAGGTGAATATGGAACTGTTGTTCAAGAAACCTGTCATTACTGAAACTTGTGGACACTCACTGAAACTCACATGAAACTTATGGTTCAGAACATATACAAGAAAGTAGCATAAAGAGACGGTAGAGAACTTCTGGATATTGTTGCCACAAAAGGTTGTGGAAGTAAATAGTGCCTGTCAGCTGAAAAAAGAACCAGACAAGTCCACAGACAAAAGTTTCACCCAGATATAAATGGAATTAGGGTAGGGGTGTGCTTTCAACATCCCTACTTCAATGATTGTGAGTAAATCTTATCTCCTGCTGCCACTTCTGGGAACAAAGTGCATTTCTTATTAATCTAATTCTGCCGTAGTCATTAAACATTCTTTTCTGTTCCTAAAGCTTTAATGAAAAAAAACCCAAAACACCAAAACCAGTACATTTACCATAGAATACAGACTAATAAATCTAATGCTTTCAGGTGTTGATATATAGTGAACAACAGTACTGTTTTTAATTACTGCCATGCAAGCATTAGGAACAGAGAACCATGTTTTACAGCAACTCCTAAGTGTGCTCCTCCTTAGAAACACAGAGAAGCACTGGTCAGGGAGAATACTGCAGATGGGATACTTTTTCAAAGACTGAATTCAACTTAAGGAAATTAAATCTTGAATGACTGGGAGGCAATCTGTGGTTGTCCCCAAAGTAAGGCCTCTAGCATGGTAACTGATTTATGGTAAAGCACAGGTAGCTTGAAAACTTTTACAGGGCATAAGTGTTTGGAGAAATTCGCTGATACCGTAAAGCCTGTCCTGGTACCAGAGCCTGGACAAATCCTAGATGAACTTTAAAGCAGCCATGTAATACCTGTTATCACAGAGTAATTGCTAACTCTACCAAATTACTTTTTTAACCTCAACTCCATAGCTTGGCAAAATTTTGCTAGTTAATACTTTGGTCTCCTCTGTTGCTGCACAGATATTACCTTAAAAACTTTCAGCAAAACTGGTGCCCCTGAGAAAGAAGTTTTAGGCAGTGCGTTTATAGAAAAAGAGGTGGGCCAAGCAAGCTGGACCTTTTATGACCATGTTCAGACCAAAGAGCAGGAAAAGATATATTTAATTAAAAGTCTGATTTTACACTTAGAAAAAAATTACATACCAGCAACTTAAAGGCCAAAGTGTTTGTCCCACCTCCTTCACAAGATTTAAGCAACAAGGCAACCTTCCCTGATAGCATCGAGTTCTCCTCTTGTGGTCTACTTTATGACAGAAGGTCAAGGGGCACCCTGAAATGTTTTAGGGCACACTGAAAAAAGAAGATACTTCTGTGGGAGAATTTTTGGCGCAGTGCTCATAGTTCCTGTGATGTTCCGTAGCCGCTTGCTATCCAGGGCTCCTGAAGCCTCCCTTAAGAACAAGTAAAACATGCTGCCTTGTGGGGATTGCCTGGACGTCAGACTCTGATACACATCGTGTTCAATGTGCCTGTGCCTCTGGTGAGACCTGCTGCTGTATATGAAAATTCAGTACTGCAAGCCTGAAAGAAGGAAAAATTCTGATATGATCCTGTGTCATTTGCCCATGAAGATGGCAAAAAGGATCAGATTATAATACTCATCCCCTGTGGATATAAAATCTCTTAAGCGGCTGCCAACTCCCAAAGGTCACGAGCAAAGTATGGCCGTACTGGCAAATTATTCTCATTATCTCAGCACGCATTATGCACATGTGATGAAGCCAGACCTTGACAAGGAGACACAGTTTCTATTAGAGCATGGCAGAAGAGCGGTAGATAGCAAGAAGAGAAAACATGAGGCCCATTACATAGATCAGAGCAGAGAGGAGTCATTCTGTGCCTGAGCTGATACTCCTCTCTGGTCCCAAATCCTTTGCGGCAAGCAGAGCAGCAACGCTGGGAGCCATGGTTTCTCAGGGAATCTGCAAATGATAGCTTCGCTATCCAGCAACAGGTGGCATGTCCAGGCCTCCTGAAGACTGGTCTCATTTCATGCTGACATTGGGTGAGTGAGTCTTTAAACAGCTATGAGCTTCACTGACAATGCTAATAACCCCCAAAAATGGATACCCTGTCAGACTCTGTGGATCTTAGAAAGATTAATGCTAGCACAGTGTTAGTAGCATATAACCAGTCAAAAAAACCCAACCCCAAAACAGGGGAAGCATGCATTTTACTAGCTCTTGAAATACTCCTGTCATGGAGATGAACATGACAGGTACACCAGACCATGTGTGCTCCTTATAAAACTGCATCAAAGGAGCTTTTGTCCATGGAGAGAGACCTCATACAGAAGTCCACAACTAGTGAACTCTGACTGAGAAACTCTTTATGGTTTCCAAGGAGAATTCAGACTTCAACCCAGATCTGGTTCAGCCAAGTGCAAAAAGCTACATCGGGGGAAAAAACTTTGCAGCTACGAAGCAGAGCATCTTAAAACTTTTTATCCTCTCGCAGAAGAGCATGGAATAAACATCTGAGTGCTGATTTTCAAAATCCATAGTTCCTTTAATATTTTAAATAGCATATACGCTCTCGTTTGACCCTCACTGCCAACCAATAGCTGAGCATTAATAAAAAAGGTATTCCGACAGAAGTGCAGGCCTTGTGTATTCCAGAAATATTTGTAGTTACTATATCTTTCCAAACAACTATCAGGCAAAATCTCTGCTGAGTCTGAAGAGTAAAGTGAGGTTTTTCTCATAGCTCTGCTCTGTCTGTATGTCACTGCCATTGGAATTATATTTTCTGTCTGTAACAGCACTTGAACAATCAACAGACGTTTTGCTTTCAGTAAGCTTAGGCTTTTGAGACGTAAAATGGTTTCTTTCTACTGTGTACTACGTAACTAACCAAAAGAGAAAGAAAAGATTAGTGCAAATCACTTCAATAATTCACCATAAATGAATGTTTCTAATCACTGCTGGGTTTGAATTGCAGTGTATTGGAAATGCATCATGTACAGATCAATTTTCCAACGCACCCAAGCTACATTCTGTATGTGTTATCGACTCAACTGTGGAGCCATGCGGCAGAAACAGTTAAGAAAATATTTACAGGAGACTGAGTCCTACAGTAAATCAGTAATGAACTTGTTTGTCTGACCTATTTATTCATGACCCATAAATGAGCTTCTGCTTTTTTCTAGTAACTTCTACCATACACGTAATACTATAAAGTAATGCCATACACACTAACAAAGACAAAATAGACCACTTAATTCCTGTATCAACTTTTTCATTTTTTGTAACTAACACAAGAAGAGAATTTGCATTGTGGTAATTCCTTCCAACCTCTTAACTTCTACCTAGCCAAACATGTGTCAGTTTCCCCAAGCTGAGTATTACGGGAAAAGTTTAATATCTCTTTACATTCAATTTAGCCTTGGGAAGAGAGCTCTCGGACAAGTTTATGCAAGATAACTATGTTTTATTTTCTGGAAATTTTTAAAACTGGAAATGATAAATATTCTTCTAGGTAAACAGACACTGTCTTACACCTTGAATGCCTCAGCTGAGATGCTTAGAACTTTTCCTGCATTCACATCAAAGTACCTCCAGGACAGCTAGGGGAAGTGGGTTATTTTTGACACATCTTACAAGGAAGTATTGAATGTAACTGTTTGCACACACACGTGTAAATAAGTGTCTATGAAGAAAATAAAACTTGTTAACCTCATTCCTTCCCCCTATACTTTTATGGGATCTCTCAAAACTGTTTGATGCTCTGTGGGCCCCTTTCTCAGCGACCCAACACTTCTCTGAAGTGCCAAGATATTATGAAGAGCAGCTGTACTCACCTGTGTTACTTCCAAACACACAAAGATTTCAGAAATAAATGAAGACTTTGATCATTTTGGGCAGCTTTTTTCCTCGAAGAGTGTTGCTTCTAAACAGAAAAGCCCAGCCACTTTTTCTCAAACACCCTCCCTGTGACTTTCAGCAACACAAAAGACACTGACTCCAGGAGGAATCCACCTACAGTCCTCAAGCCCTCTTACATTCCTAAACATACCACATAAGCACAAAGCACTTTTTTCATACATTGTGCCTCCTCCACCCTCCAGCTTTCTTGGACGGAAGTGCTGATGATGTGGAAGGAAGAGGCTGTGACAATCCATAGTTGCTGTTGTGGGGCTTAGGGCAACACTAAACTCAGCCTAACAGTCAGAACAGACAGCCCTACAGTCAGGAGAGCACAAAACATTTCACCTGTAGTCAACACTCTCAACAGTGCTGCTCTTCATTTTGGGCTGAGCACTTTTGTTTTCCTGAAATGAAATGTATTACTGCACTACATGGCAGTACTCACACACACACTGGATTGATTTACTCTTAGGGGGAACTGGAAATATTGTTTAAGGAAGCTCATACAAGAGATCATGGGAGGCTTGAAATTATTGTAGTAGAGGCAGAGAAATAACTGGATGCAAATCTGTAGAGAACCAGGATTCGTTAGTTCTGTGCGCACAGAACGTCTCTTTATGCTGCTGCTTCTCTGATTCCAGAGCACATCTTGTTCTTACTCAGCCTAACATTACCAGTCCCTCACCTTGTATGCAGTGACCTGCCAAAGCAAGAAGATCCTGAGTTCATGGAGGATAAAAGTTAAGCAACCATGCACATAGTAAGGCTTTTCTCTTTAAATCTGTGGTTCAGACCACTGCTAAAAGAGAAAGATACATGACCTCTGTGCAATGCTTTCAGCCACTCAGCTCAGAGTGTAGTAGTCCACCTGGGATTAGGCATTCTTCTGTGCATTGCTAGTGTGCCTGTAGGGCCACACCTACTCCAAAAGCTAGAAACAGTGTTTGTTTGGGTTACGTGGGAACACAAGAAAAGAGAATACAAGCTAGTGCTTTTTCCCAGGGATTGTCGTAGCTGTGTTGCTTGCTTGCTTGTATCAGCCTGCTGGTGTTAAAAACTCAAGAGGTACAAGAATAAGGTACAAGAGGAGGATTTCTTCAAGAAAGAAAGAAGTACTTGTGTCCAAATGACCTTTTGTGACTACCGTTTTAAGAAAAAACAGGCAGTTCTTGCAGAGAAATCAATGGTAGAGATGCTAAACACAAGTGTGCACTAACTTTTAAGTAAAGAAAAAAAAGCATACCTTTTTATATCTGTTTTGATGCTGTTTGCTACAGTCACAATGGGCTATAATGCTCTTTCAAATTTTCCAGCATGAAGTTCTAATCTGAGGATATTCTAATGAAGTGAGACAAATGCTCAACACAATAGCCAGGCATTTCTGCAATGAAATATGAAGCTAAGGCCAAATCCCGAGCTCAAGTTTTACAGGCAAAACTTTCAGAAACTCTCTGATGGCTGGCTGTGTAAATGAAGACATCACACTTTGGCCTGTGACTGCTATCATGTGTGGAAAGCATTTTTGTTTTAGAAAAACAAAGCAATCTGCAAAATCCTGGCAAATTGGGAAGGTAATTTTAGCATCTGCATCAAGCATTTTGTGCTGCAATTTCCTTAAGGATATTTCAGGCAATTTTAAATGCACACCACCTCTAAGAAGCTGTCTAGCACTGAAGCCACTGTTATCTTTGGCACTGTGGGAAAGAAATTTGAGGTTTGTCTACTAGTTTTAATAAAATATGAAGATATGCTTGCTTCAGGTTCAGAAAGCAGCATATCCATGTGGCAAATAAACATTACTATCTCAAAGCTACTTTGTGTTCTTGCTCTACGCCTTTACGTCGTACCTTCCACACATCCTTCCCTTCCCCAAAGGATTTTAAGGACAAGTCTCTCAGATGGCTGCCCTCTTCTGGATGGAATCAAAACCCGTTTGATTATTTGCACATAGATAAAATGCAGTGGTCTGCTTTTTAATGGAGGACGTTTTAATTTTTTTCCTTGTGGCTGTGTAATCATAAAGGTTACACTATGCCAGAATGAGAACTATGAAATTCTATGGGGCTGCTTCATAATTCTCTACATAGTTAGCCAACTTTTTTTGAGAGTAGAGTTTTTAGCCAACTTGCTTTTTTTTTTTTTTCTCTCTTACAAAATTTTTCACTTTCTTTCCTATATTTATCAGTGCTTAAAACAGTTGTTTATTTGTAAAGTATTTAATCCTCCTCCACAAACATAATGAAAAACATTTCCATATCTCTTTGGTGCTTAAGGTAAGCATGTTAAACACAAAATATTACAGCTGGAAGGGTTCTTATATAATCTATTCCTCTGCCCCAAGTCAGGGTCAAATATTTCTTTGCTACTCTAGATCAGTGTTTGGCTGACCTCGTTAAAGACAGCTGATAATGGGGAATGCACAATTTTTGCAGGGAACCCAGTCCACTGCTTCACCAGTTAACTGTTAGTGTTCCTATAGGTTTGTTTATAGACTCATGAAATGAGCAAAGGCCTCTAGAGATGATTTTCAAAAGGACCCATTCATCAGGGAGCTCGGAGTTTCTTTCTGTGAGCTCTCCTCTTTAAATTGAGTGCAAGGATTAAGATGCAAAGTAGAAAGGCTGAAGACAAAACATCCCTTGGTTTCAGTTCTTGACAGTGGAACCAGGAAGTTGGAGGTTTTTCTCAGTATTATGTATGCGCAGTCATACAACCAGTGCACGCTTTGAAACTTTCACTGCACATCTGTGCATCACTGCATGGACTAGGCACCAAGCCAAAAGCTGAATTCCTACGAGTCCGTGCAGCTCCCACACGTTTACAGCACTAGGACCCAGAGGGAGCTTAATTTCTGTGAGTCAGTGCAGCTAGCTGAGCCCTGAGAGCAGTGAATGAGGCTGGAAAGGCAGAGGGAATGTGAATGGCTCTTCTGGCTTGGGAAAGTGTCCACGGACTGGGGTGCTACGGACTACAAAACAGCTTGGACAACTGTCTGGATTCCCTGTACCCCTGGTGTCCAGTGATACTGCTCTGAGGTGAGTGACCCCACAACAGTCAGTTTTCACAAAGCAAGTAATACGGCTGTTGCACCAGTTGTGGAAGTTTGGTATCTTCAAAATTAGCCAGTGTGTTTTTGCTGTGCAGTGATTTTCGCTCTCTTGAGGAGGAACAGATCAGATGTCTCTGAAATACGGAGTGCTTGTGGCTTAAAAATAGCAAGAAAATTGCAAGAAAAGCGTGGTCTAGTGAAACTGAAAATTGCATCCATTAATGCAGGTTAAACTGCACACACATCTGGAAGGTGTTCATAAAGGATTTCTGTTTAAGATTAAAGCTTGAAAAACATCTTTAGTAAGAACAGCTTAATCTTAGAGAAACATAAATATTCTTCTCATTCTTTTTATCCAGGTAAATGAGAACTTAGTTTTATTTCAATTGTACAGCGGTTACACCTATATGAAATTTCTTTACTGTCTTTGTTCTGAATATTAAGGCTTACTTAACATTTTCCTTTTTTTTTTTCCCCTGTAATAATTCTACTCCAGATAAGAACTCCTTTTTTTCTTTACTAATATAAATAAATAGGAATTCTGGTAAATCAAAGCATGACTGGCCCAAGGCAGAAACCTTTTAGCTATAGGCAGAGCAGTAGCTCAGTAGAAACTGTGTATCCTGTAGGATGTCCACTTGGAAAAGCTTACAAACTCCCTGCTGCCTGCCTGTTAGTGACACGATGAAACTAACGATGTTTATTGATTTATACCGGGTGATAACACTGTTTTATCTGATACACTAGTCGGAGACAAAAATGGGGACCCCAGTAAGGGAGATGGAAAGAATTTGTGTGCTGAGAACAAAAAGTGTTTGCACTTCAGTTGCTCTCTTCACTTTAAATTCTCCTTATATGCTCAAGAAGTTTTAGAAAAACAGCGAAAGTGAGCGTGCTTGTCAGGCTGGTTTTTCCAAGTTGTCACAACTTCGAAGTTGCATTGTAACTGTTAGACAGATAATTTATGGGTGTTTTCATGCATTAGATTATCACAATGAAGTCTTTTGGGCACTTTTTTGCTAAGCCAAAATAAAATGTGACAATTATTTGCAAAAAGATAAAGAGGAAGCTAACTTGCCTGTACGTTCATACTCTTTGCACTTCTGAGCTGTTTCAGATATTATGGAAAACAGGCTTTTAAAAATAACTCTGACGACTACCATTTCAGACATCTGTCTCAAACTCAGAAGGTTACAATATTTTCCACACTTTCACAAAGAGATTACAGTGATGGAAGAATGAAATAAACGGGAGCATTCACATGAGTACGATAAGAAAGATTTGGCCCTTAAATATATTAATAATTATATATATGAATAATTTTCTAACAAATCTCAGCAAGGTCTGGAGAGGAGCCCTCCTAACGAATCTGTGCAGCAGAGTAACAGTAACTTCACATCTTGATCGATCCCAGACACTCACCCTAAAAGGATGTCAGTCTCACAATAAGGTAGTAAAGAAAGTAGTTGTGGCTTTCTTTTTCTCATCCTCGTAGCTAAGCAGTGTCCATTTTCTCAATCAAATGCTTAAATTATCTTTTCAGATGTCTTCATTTAAGTTCAGTGGAGAATTACAATGAGCACAAAGGATCATTCTAACCCATATGCTAAGTAAACAATTGTTACGTAGAATAACTAGGGAGTCTATGTAATCACCTTAAGATGCTAATTTAAAAAATCAGGTTAGAAAAATACCTAAAATATGTATTCAGATTAGCATTTTCAAGTGTAAAATGTCTTTCTTCCATGGGATACCTAGAACACGGGTCAGAGAGAACACATTTAAAAACGAGATTATTTCAGTCAATAGAATAAGTCCCATAAACTCCCCTACTGCTCCATGGCTTTGGCCATATAAAAATGTTCCTTTAAACACAAATTCTATTAATTGATTTTCTGTTTCTTTACAAAATGCTTTTAGGACTAAGAGAATATTGAATACATATTAATTAGCATTAATTGACTTAAAGGCATGTAGAAAAAACTTTGGTAATTTTAAGAAGTTAACATAATTCTGCCATTTTTTAGTCTATACTTTAAGAACAAACTGCTGATAAAAAATAAAGGGCTACTAAAATTAATGTTTTCATTCCAAAAGATTCAATATTTTCTAACACCAAAAGCCAATGGTGGATTGGTGGGTTTAGAAATATTCGTCTATCCTTCAAATCGAAGTCCAATAAAAGCTAGTGAAACTCAACTCCTTTGAAACTGGCTACAGCAATGGTGACCTCTGCTGGCACCTGCCCTCTGATGAAAAGAAGTTTTAAGGGCTTAGAAAGCGACCATGAATCACAGCATTTGTTAGATCAGCTGATACGCTTAGAGAAATATAAGTAACACCTCTTCCCACAAAACTTGCCTCATGGTAAAGAAAGTGAAAGGCACATGTAACAATGCTACTACAACTGCAGTTCTTTCACAGTAAGAAGGAAATTCTCCCTATCCTGAATTTGTCTTGAACCTGGTCACAGAGGCCAACATATTTAAGAGCATTTCTATGACAGAAGCATCTCCCGCTCTGGGATAAATCTCCTATGGGATGAGTGTGGCTTGTTATCCTGACACAATGCCCTTTGTGCAAATCTGCCAAATTCATTAAATATTTGTGTGTGTATTTATACCAAAAATTACGTGGCCAAGCAAAGCAGGATCATTTTTGCTCTTGCCAAGAGATCATAGTATCTATTAATGTGAGTTATGTGCACTCTTACCTGTCCGGTTCCGCTAATACTAAAGCTGTGTAACTTAGCTGGTGGAAAGAAAATGTCCCCACATCCTGAATATTGCTTGTAGTTCTGGTCATCATTTACATCTCAGAAAAAGAGTAAAGTAAAACAAGAAAAGGTGCAGGATGATAAAAGGCCTGGCACATTTTCTGTATTTAGAGAAACTACATAGATTATGATTTCTAAGTCTGGAAAAGAGATGGCTGAGGAGGAGTATAATGAAGATACTTATAGTCATAATTGTCCCCGAGATGTTAAAAAGGAAATGGCTGTTGTCTCATCTCCCAGTTCAAAAATTGAGGAGCGAGAAATAAAACAAGCAGGTGGCAAGTGCAAGGCAAACAAAAGAAGGTGGTTCCTCTCTCCATGCATAACTGAGCTATGGAATTCCCTTCCATGGGATATTATAGTTCGCAGGGGTTCAGAAAGGAATCAGACATACTAAAAGCAAAGACACTACCTGTGGTTCACGAAATCTGTGATTCAAAAATGAGTGCTTAGTGGGAGAGAACACCAAGGAGATGACCACCATATGGTTGCCCTATTCGTACACCACTCCCTAAACATTATTAGCTACTGCAGGAGACAGAATACTGACCTGGATGAACTTCTGTTCAGACACCCTAACCTTCTCAGTCTTTTAGCCTGTCAAATACTTGACCTATCTTAGCAAGAAGAAAGGTGAGTATGTAATATTTACTATGGGTTGCTAGTTTGCTGATGAAAGAATGGTGATTCTGGCAAAATGAAAAGGTAAAGATAGCATTCTTTATTTTTGTTTAAGAATTAGGTGTAGGCATGCATTCATGTAAGTTTCCACTACAGAAAGATACTAATGCTGAGATTTATAGCTATTCAGGCAAATCAATGTCTAAATAGATTATGACTGAGATACTGGAGAATGGCCTATGAAAATACACAACTGGTTGATCTTGTGAAATTCACTGCAATATACTGCAACTGGGAAAATACAATTTTATCTCATATCCTTGTGGCCTGTTTACTTGTGGAGCTGATACCTTATTTGGAACTCATTACTGAACTCAAATTTTTCTAACTGCTTTCACTAAAAATGTTATACATACATCTAAGTAAAAAGCAGCATGGAAATATTACATTATTAATTACACTGACAATATATCTTTCACTCTGAGAACTGCATCACCCTGCAAAATGCAACAGTCCAGAGAAAGGCGATGCAATCAGTGAAACCTGAATGCCAAGAACCACTGGCATATTCTGAGGCGGAAAGGCAGAGATGTGAGATGTCAACCTGACTTTGCTAACCTATCGCCAACTGTAGCTGACTTGCTGCTGATGCATTAAATGTGTTTTTCACCCTGTAGCACGTATGAAGAAACACTGCAATTATACAGAACTTCCTGTATGTAAAAGTGGGATTTTGTGCCCACAAATTTTGATCCTCTGTATTAAGTATTTGCAAATTAGTTACAATGTACTGGAACATTAACACCTGGCACTTGTAAACAATTATGGAGATAGAGGAGAAGGAATGAAATCAAATTTAATCAAATGAAGCCGTAAGAAGCTGACTGCATTGGCAGAGAGTTGGGAAGTCACCGAGGATGTACAGAGTTGGCTACAGAAATTCACTAGTCAGCACGTCTCTGAATGCATTAGCTTTAAATGAAGCACACCCAAGTACACCACACTGCACAGTTGCTTTCATGTGTTTAGAAGAATGAAACAGAAAGATACAGTACTTGACTACCTTCAGGCATAATGTCTGTGTGACTATACTCATGTGAAAGACATTTAGATTACACCATTACTGTACAGAAGTAGAAAATACGCAAAGCGCTGCTCAATATTTTGAGCCTGCATACAGCTATTAAGATGAAAATTGCTGTATGCGTGTAGCAATCAGGCCCTATATACACATATACATGAATAAGGCTTCTCTGGCGTATTATCTAAATCCAAAATTAAAATGACTGCACAGTGTAGTTTGAAATAACATGATTGATGGCTTTACTGCCAGGTTTCTGTAGCATCATTCGAATTTCCTGTGCCATTGTTCAATGAATGAAACACTTCTGACTTTTCCTTATCTTGGAGGCAATGTTTATTTCCCAGTAAAGAGCCTTTCTTCTTTTTTTCCTAGGCTCTTGCATTCACAACAATGCTTTGAGATTTTATGGCATAGTAGTTGACGCTATCAGATGACCCAAATCAAGACCTATCAGACTCACATTCTCTGTTGCCGGGATCAGTTTTATCACATGCACATGGCTTCCTCATTTCACAGTGGTACTCCCTGGAAGAAACTGTGAGATGGTGACAACCCACAGGAAAAATCCTGAGGAATTGCATGGCCTGGACTTTACAACCCAAACCCTAACACAGTCTCCCCTCAGTCTGACAGTCCCTACAAATATTTTCTGAACACAACTCTGATCACTGTTAGAAATCATGCCTGCAGTAATCAGGCCACTTGATGTAGTTCAAGACTTCTTTTGTTCAGGGATTTTCTAAAGCTGAACACTGAACACAGATCATTAAACCGATTCCAAAGAATCTTTCCCTAATTTATGTTCCTGGCTCCAAAATCAAATTTCCTGTTCCCATAGGGTCCATAACAATGTACTAATAAAACATCAGATTCTGCTCCCATTGACTTGTTAGGTATCAAAACTCTCATTGATTTCACTGGAAAAGATTCAAGCACAAAGAAAAAATCAAATAGAAGGTAAGACAATGTTTTTGACTTTGTGTTGGGCCTTGGTTTACATATTAATGACAAAATCATAATGGCCATTTATGTTATGCAAATACGAAGCTCCTTCCAGGAATAAAATGAATGAAATATCGATAAAATTAATCTGCTTCTTACACTCAGGGCTGGTCATTTATTTTGAACTGCCATACTGGTAAGAAATGTTGCTGCATTAAACAGTATGCGACAAAAATTGATTTACCTCAGTTAGTTGTTAACTGCTCAGAAAACTAATTAAAGATTAGACTGTTTCTGACAGTTCTGCCTTAAAATGAGTAAATTAGCTCAAGTATAAATACTGCTGGGAAGCAGGTTATTTCTTTGACAGCTTTCTATTTGCTAAGTATGGCTTTGCTAGTCTAAAAATTACTATTTTGATTTTTTTCCTATTCTTAATAATTTCATATTTTTCCCTCTGCATTGTATATGTATAAAGGTGACACAGGTTTTTTTTGTGGTCTGGTTCACTGATTTACTTCAATTGCCTTTATTTTGTTCTTTACACAACCAACCATACGTGATCCAGGCTGTTAAAAAAAAAAAAAAAAAGTTCTTCAGAAATTTTTGTGATGGAAATTTGCCAAGCACCTCACTGCTATATATTACTTTGATTATGATATGTTTAACAGCTCTGGCTCACAGAATATCTGTTTTTCTATTTTGAAACATATCTTTTATTTTTTTGAAGCCTTTATGTGTTGGATGACTCAGGTATGAAAAAAGACCTGCGCTTGTTCACAAAGAGATTTGCCCTGTGGTGAATGACACAGCCTGCATTTTCCAAAATGCATCATTTCCTGCCGGTTATTTCACGATCCTTTTGAGACGCTCTATGTACCAGCCTCAGAGCAGCAAGGTGTTTAAGCCACGTGCATTACCACAGCCATACATATCGCTCATTTGAACTATTCATTGCTTAACACGTTTCAAGAACAACTCACAATTCTGATGAACCTAACTATAAATTCAGCCCTACTTAGGAACTGTACTTTCACTAATCACAGAAATGATTACACTGTGCCCTTTAGGGAGGGTCAGCAGGGCATGTCAGCTGCAGTGGGTCAGTAGGCAAGAATTAACTGTCAAGCTGTGCAAGAACGGATGTCTTTTGTCACTGCAGCTGTACATATCCTTAATTTTACAGTGCTTTCATAGTTCAGACTGAAAAGTAACACTTCTACACAGCAGCCTTTCAACAATGGCCTTTTCCCTCATTAATAACGGGCAAGGGGGCATAGAATAGCCATCTCTGGAAATTTACACATTTTTCCTCATATTTAGATACATGAAGCAAACTCTCTAACTGCAATTGATGGACTGCTACACTGCACAGTCTGCAGGCAGCAGGTGCTCAGAGATTTGTGACTTCATAGGACAATTTGCTTCAGGGCAGGATGATCTACAAAAGAAAGGGCAATTTTTTTTCAAAAACACTTACTAATTTCCAGTTGCACTGTATTTGTGTGTCATATTTAGGACCCACTTAGCAGGTTCTGAAGCACCTGAAAATCAATATGGAGTTTGAGAACACAACAGCTTTGGAAATTTGATCTCAGGAACTGAAAATTGGGCATTTAAAAACTGAGATACGCACAAATAATGTGTTCTATAGGGCACTTGCTAAGAGAAGTACACTAACTTACACTGCATTCCATATCAGCCTTCGCTTGCATTTCTGGAGGTCCCTAGGAAACAAACTGTACATGCTGTTTTTGTGTTTAAATTTGTATCCCTTTGTTCCTAAGGTTTTAGCAATTTAGAAACAAACAAAATAAATGCTTTATAATAATTCACATTTAGTAGAGTTTCATACTCCATTCAAATTTTACTGCTGGTTTATCTCTACAGATCTCAAGGAATCTAGTACACTATGACTGTGAAGTGCTCAAAACTTACGAGACAAATAAACATACACGTAATCGTAGGGAGATTTAAATGTTTTGAATTACATTAACACATGAATTCTTTTGAACTAAATATGCATGTGGATATAGGGATTGTTGCTTTTACTTTGTATAACTACATTTCATTAAATTTGAGTGATTTTTGTATTCTCGAGAAAGGCAATGGATTCCCAAGTAACCATTGACTTTATTCTGCTTTGTACTAATATATCAAGCTTCCATAGGTTTGCTTGGTTATAACTTCAGTAACCCAAGTATAGGCTTATTTCACTTCCGTTTTCTACCAGACACCTTGCTGGAGAATGATGTTGCACACATGCCCCACATGAATAAAGGGAGAGTACTCCCTCCTGTCTACCTTGCCCACTGACAGTGGTAATGCTTTGCAATTGCAAAAGTTACAGCTTTCTGTCTGAATTAAGAAAATCTCTTAAGAGTCTTTTGTGGTCAATGGATATATGCTCCTTCTGTACCGGTAAGAAAACAGGAAATCCGCATCCAGAATTAATAACATAGACAGTATCTTAAGTTTTCCATGACTTTCTGTCTTTTTTTGGTGTGTGCTAGCACTTTATGAACACAAGTAGCATTATGGACACCACCTACAGCATCATGTTTGACACGTTTGTTCAGATTGCTGATCACCAGAAAATGTCACGTTTGTGTACTTCTCTGTTTCTGATCATCTAAGAATTCTTACGTAGCAAGAAAAAAAAAGAAAGCATAGTCACGTCTTTCTTTTTTTTAATTATTGCTACCATCTTCACACACCTAGAAAAGGACTAAGGCGTGTGTTGGACTTTCAACATGGAAAATACTTCAAAGTGACAAACATAACTAAACTTTTGTTAAAAAAACAGTATACAGAACACATTAAGCAAGTCAGTTACACAGGGTTCCCTAAGAGGAAGATCGTCTTCAAATATTGAGAAGTGTAGAATCAAAGAATAAATCAAATGGGAAGGGACCTCATGAGGTCACCTGTCCAGCTTCCTGCTCAAAGAAGGATCTACATACCATTTACTGGAAGACAAGGATTGGGTAGTCAATAACAAGCAGCAAACTTTCTGCAATATTACTTTCTTGGATAGATGAGATTAGTGCAGAATTCTGGGGATGAGCAGCGTACAGCCATACAGCAGCTCTTTAAGGAACTCAGAACCAAGGAACAGCATTATGGGTGACATTCAGTCTCCTAGGTGAGATTCAGATTGGCTCCACTGATGAAGGATGATGTCCGTGTGACAATGGCCTATATTTTTTACTGTTTTGACACCTACAAGGTTTTCCATATGAGAAGCCACCCATTCTTTCTCTCATTAGTCAGTTTGGGGGGGTTTTGGTTTTGTTTTAGGGGCTTCTTTTTTGCTTTTCCTTTACAGGTGGCTGGAGTTCACAGTCATCAGATTTGGTATTTTCTCTTTTATCATATATTGCCTTTCACCAAAAGCTTGGTTTAAGTGCTTCCATCACCTATAAAAAAGATATCCTTTCACAAGCTCAGATGCTTGGTGCCTCTTCGACTACAAAAGCTAAGTGCATCAAAGGGAACCACCTGATGACATGTTCAATAACAACAGAAAGCACTTGTTCGCACACCGTGTAGTTAAGCTGCAGAACTCCTAGTCGCAAGGTATTTTGCTGCTAAAAATGTAAATGGATTCAAGGAATAGCTAGACAGCTACACAGAAGGGAAATATATTGAAGATTTTGAACACACAGAAAACCCCGCTGGCACAGAAAGCTGCTCATCCAAACACTGCAGAAAGATAGGAAAGTGGTTGGAAAAGTACCACTACATGCTTATCCTGCTCTTAGACACTCCCTTAAGGATCTTCCATTTGCTTCTGTCAGAGACAGAATCAACAAGATGCACCTTTCATCTATTCGAGCACGGTCATTCTTATGTATTGATAGTATGTTGAAGGAGCTCTCTTTAATGAGGAACAAGTTCATTATTCTTTCTCCTGATCACAGTGTTAGCAATTTTATTCATTTCCCTCAGCAAAACTGATTGTACTAACTGCACTTCTTACCTGGAAGGAAAAAGTACACAAACTGTGTCAACAGAAATAAGTAAGTACAGAGAGAAAATTGCCTCTTCATCCTGTTTTAACTCTTTTTATTGTGGGTACAGCATGGAGTTATTTTTCAATCAATTATCTAACATTCATTCACGGTTGTTTTACATTCACTTCTTCCCATAATAAAGACTCCAGTCCTGTAAATAAGGCTAGTATTCTTTGTTCATCTGTGGATGACATTCCTCTATATTCCTACCATATACTGGCTGTTTCATAAACATGTGTTGTTTGCTCATGCTCAGTTTACCACGTGATCCATAATGCTCTACGAAAAGTTTTTTCCTCTTCTTTGTTTGTCATACTTTTCCATTAATTGCAAATACCATCTGTTGCTGCAGGTCACAGACACACATGTTCACTACCTCAGGGTCTACCCTTCTCTGTTTCTCTGGGTTCGCATTTTTACTTTAGTCCCTCCACCGTATTAAAACAAGCAGTAAAATAAGCAGCATAAATAATGAAACCTTGTTCTCTGTGGTGGTCAGAGTTTCTGGTGTCTACTAAATTTGCAAGCATCTCTGAGGTTTGAATAACTTTAGGACATACGTATACATGTCTGCCCTAACATAAATTCCCTATCAAATGAACCGCTAACATCATAGCTTTTATTGTGGTCAGGATCTCTACCTATCCCACATTTTCATCAAACTTTTAGAAACATACTAGCTTTAATGTATTATCTTTATGTAGAAACTTATTAGCTTTAAAACCTCTAACCTTCTGTCAGATGTGATCGACACTCAACAATTCCAAGGGTCATTGGGTCAAGGGTTCACAAGACAGCGTCGTTTCACAAGTGTCACTCCTGTATTAAAACAGACTAAAAACAGGTGATGCTCTTTGCTGAACCCAGTTTGAAGTCTGCGCGGCAACCAAGAACTGTGTACTCAGTTATGCATTGCACTTGTGTAGTAGCTCATGTTTTATTTACAGAAATGTCAAG
The DNA here is from genome assembly GCA_031468815.1 of Morus bassanus. Lineage (NCBI taxonomy): Eukaryota > Metazoa > Chordata > Aves > Suliformes > Sulidae > Morus > Morus bassanus. The sequence continues at coordinate 365,340 of CM062589.1, forward strand.
CCACAGAAACTAGGCAGCTTTTATTTTCCATGTCAAGAACCCTTTCCATTTCTCTCCTTGTTATTGGTGGTTTTTATCAATGCTAAAAATATTCAACATCTATGTTTCTGTTCTGCCTAGATCCAAATCCTCCCTGCCCCAGTCATTCTTGCCAAACCTTCCTCTCATCATTTTCTCAGGCACATGCTGTAAACAGAAGAGTGCAAGGGTTCACTGCTCAGCCTCACATTCCAGGACACTTTATATACGCCAAAAGTGTGAGTTTCTGGCTTTGCCAAAGCATGTAGAATCACACGCATTAGAGGAACTTTGATCCACGAGCTCTCCCTAGATGCACATTCCTGCACTGTAAACTGTCTTTGTGAAACAGACGAGTGTTGTGAAGGACCGTACTTAACGGCCGCTTTTTTTCTCTTTGTGTTTTGAAAGGGAAAAAGCATGTGGCCCTTTCCTTCTCATTTCTCCCAGTCTTCCTTTTCTATTTGAAAGCAAAGAAATTAGAAAACTCTTTAACGAATGGCAGAATTTCTTACCTTCGTTCAGTATTTCAAATTTTTAAAAGAATTCAAGTAATTTGAATTGTCTTCAGCACTTTACCTATGATTGTGCCATCACTTAAAAGGAAGTACTTTCTAAGAAAATAACACATTTCCAATGCTACAGAAAAACTGATGTAATACCATTGCCCAGATTTAAAGTCCATCTCTCTACCTTTGAAATAAAACAAATTTGCAAAAGTTCATTTCCAAGTGACATATATTTAAAATCTGACATTGTGCACAGAAACTAGGTACACACCTAATCATCAAAACTTCCCTCTGGTTTTGATTTTAAGCAGGCAGAAAATGATCTTGTAAGGTACAACTTGATTATCTGCTTTTAACCTAATATTCATTAAAAAAAAAAAACACAGAAAAGTGGAAATACGCTAAATGCAAACACAATAGGCCTCTTTAAAAACATTTTTAAGTCGGAAACCTGCTAGGCATACGTTATTAAAAAAAAAACAAAACTTATTTTTCTTGTGTTAGACAGTCTAAAATTGTCATGTATTCATCATCTGATGAAAACTGTAGTAAAAATAGGCAAATACCAAAGAAAATTCTATTCCTAATGCCATGATTGTGACAACAATCTGTGGAGTCCCACTCTTCAACAGCCTTTACTATTTTCATACTATAGATCACATCTGGCTACAAATGTCATCTTTTGTCTCTTTCCACTATATGGTCATGCATACTACCTTCCTTCCAATTCAGAATAAAATTGCTTCCTTGTAACTATTATAATTGTTCCTGACAATCGATTCAACAGACAAAAGCATTAACAAATAATACTGTAATAAATATGATGCGGTGCACATCAGATATCCAAAGGAAATATGTCGTTACATACAGTGTTAAGTGATTTAATGACACTGAATTTCAAATCTGTCAAGTTATTTGAACTAGTTAATATTGGCACACAAAACATGGAAATACAGATTTGAAATCAGACTTTTCGTAATGCTTTTTGTGGAGCTAGAGAATGCGTAGAGTCCAGACTTAGTATGTTGTCCGGCCTGCAGAAGAGTGGCAAAGACTTTGTGAATGTGTTCACTTGGCACTTCATCTACTGTGCAAATGCATACATTTCATAAAGGATGCAATTTCTATTTTTCACTATGGGAAAATACTTTTACATATTCTGTTCAGGCAGTTGTTCTCATTCTGTCCTGCACGCTGAGCAATCTGCAGTAAACTGAAATACAAACTAGAGTCATAATTATGTGGGGAAGGGATTATGCGTTTTGTTATGCTGCCTCTATTGTGACTAATGACAAGACAACAATGACCAAAACCCTATCAGATAGCTCATGTGTATCACCAGCGCGATCCCAGCTGACCACAAGTTGTAGCTGCAGTATATAAGCTTTGGAGTAAATGTGCCTAGATTCTTTATAAAATCCAAATACTGTTCTTTGCAGGGTTGAACATAAATGTAGAAAAAGAAACAATTTTTGGTTTATGTTACCCCGCACAGAAAACCAGAATTGAAAATTAGTATTATAAACCCTGAGTGAGTTAGTAACAAGTTTTACTTGTTAGTAAAAGGTCCAGTGTGAATCTGGAATGAGAATTTATAGCCCTTTCCACCTTTCCCACTCATATGGGGGAGCTCCAAATTACCTGCTCTAGAAGCAATGCAACATGGACTTGTGGTAAGGCATAAAGCGGAGGAAACAGAACTGAACTCCCAAGAGCTCTGACAAAACCCTTTAACCTCCTTCTCCTATTTCCTACAGCTTTGTTTCATTTTCTCCCAGCAATGTCATCATTCAACAAATCATAAAGTAAAAAGGAAAAGGAAGAATCTTCCATGTCCAGCATTTGGGTTAAGTGAAGCTTTATTACCAGTGTGAGATAAATTTATCCACTGAAAAAAAAAAAAACCCAAAACCAAGAACGAAAAGTAATTGCCTACCTTGCAATAATGGATCTTACCCAAGGTTCTACCACCTGCTTTGCACAGTCTGTGCTACACAGTATAGTACAGCCAGATGAGAAAATGTTTAATCCAGGTGCATGATTTGCAGCCAGATGTCTGCGTTGTAACTTTTATCTTTATAAGATTGGCAATTAAAGAAGACTACTGTGTCATATTGTATTGGGTCACAAAACTATTATGAATACGTTAACTGTGACTTCGTATTAAGGCATTAAGTGTGCTTGGAATTTCCGATATTAAAATGTGGTGGAATAGCTTCACATGACAAATATCAAATATTCATCAAAACAAGCAGTCAGTAAAATTGTGCAACCATGTGGGTACAGGAAAGAAGATGATTCATTTACAGATCTGCTGATGATAAATATTTCCTCGTTGCACACAACCTGGGGCACATCAGGAACCAGACAAGTATTTAAACAACCACCGTTATTTTCAACTGGACAAACTTTTGCAAAAAAGTTGACACAACCTGTCTTCAGCTCCTATTTGAAACAATTTTTGCTAGATGTAAGAAACAAAACCCATAGAAATATCCTTTTGGGATTAATTCTCTAACAATAGTAACTGAAAAACCTACTGACTTAACTCTAAAATACCCCATTTCCCTTCCAGGTGTGATTTTTGCTGCTAGGAGTAATATCTGCAAAAGGTTGGGTAGTTTGGTATTATTTATCTTTCTAAAAGCTTCTAAAAACTTGTCTTAATTCCTAGAGGCTCTGCAAAATTCTCTGTCCCAGAAACAAGGCAGCATTGCAGCATCGTTCAGAAAGAAGAATGTGAGAGGGCAGGTGCCGTGTTCCAGTCTGTTATTCTGTACATTACAGTGTAATCTAATGTAAACCTATAAAATGGAAATAAAGTTCTTCTACTTGGAGGGAGCCCTAGTGAAAATCTTCAAATTATGCAAAGAACAGTACAAGTTTTCAGGAAGCAGTTAACTGCTTAACTGATAATATCCCTGCTTTTTATTTTATCTAAAACTCACAGGTGGTGTTTTGAAACGTTTGATTGAACTCAGCCACTCAGTCTTGATTATGATTTGGAATTTCCCTCTGTGTAGGCCAATCCATAGAGAATACCATTCATACTGACACTGCAGTAGAGCAGGATGACTCAGCTGATTAATCAGCTTTCTTTTTTCTTATTAAGAAGCAACTATTTGGCTTCCCCAACTGCTGAAGTGATTGCTGACAAGCTCATGTTGTAACTCACGTAGTTTTAATCACCCCTGACTCACATTCTCAGAGCAGGGAAGTAGCCTGTAACCTAGGAGCTGTTACACAGCTGTATGACCGATGAACACAACTAGCAATATTGCACCCAATGTTTTCTGTTCACCATAAAGTCTTTGCCATTTGAGGGAGAAATGTTTCCATTCTAGTTGCTTTCTGATCAAGATTTGTCCCTAATTTGGAATCAACCATAAACTCAGGGTTTATGGGTTCGGACAGCAGTATCAATTGCTATCTAGACAAGTAACTACTGAAACCAGAGCACCTGTATTTTGCTAAATAAATCTAGCCACTTCCTTAGTTAGAACATAGCACAGAATCTGCAGATGAGCCATGTTTCTAATTTCCAATCCAAAAAATTCCTGAATTTATTAACCAAGTTAATTGAAGGAAAAAAAAAAGGCTACTTTTAAAAATCTTAAGTAAACATGAAGCCTTTTTTTTCTTTCATTAATAGGTAAATCACAACAGAAACGCTGCCAGTGTAGAAGTGAAGTATGTGATCATTGTCATGAAATGCCTACAACATAAACGGACTTAATGACAAAGTTAAACAAATCTCAATTAAAGGCACAATGATTCCAGACAGACAAAAAACATCACTCTCCCGGCTTCCCACTAAGTAGGTCTCCAGGCATGGAAAGGTTGCCAGCCATGGGGAACAGTTTAGAAAGTTAATGACAGTAAAAATGGGATTCACTGGAGACTGTAATCCTAACTCCAGTAAGCATTGCCAGAGGCCTGACATGAAGAAACAAGTACTATTTCAAGCAGACTGCAAAGCCAAGGGAAAGATTAACATCTGTCAGAATCAGCTACAGATGAGATTCTTATTGATCCTTGAATGTCACAAGAATTTAGAAGGCCTAAAAGGAAATTTAAAGAAAATAACCATATATATGTGGATTTGGTTTGTAAATTTAAAATACCTTTCCCTACATTTCAGCTATGTATTTTCAAAGAGCTGTGTGTGATGTAGCTCAATGTTACAAGGCAGAAGAGGTATTTCATCCAAATTATTCACTGTCAAGCTTAGTCTTGTATGAAAAGCAGGGACAGGGAGCAGTTTTGTTGCTGTAGCTAGCATTGCTGTTACTAGCCTCTAAGCCATTGATTTTCATGTTTAGGCTATGTCGCTGTGGATTTTGTCTCTGCCTTATCCATGTCTATCCCTATTAACAAGATTAAGACTTTGCCACATTCTTCTAATTAAAATGCTGTAATTCTGGGAATAGATTCCAAATCTCTTTTAGCAAGGTAATCAGTGTATCTGTGAGTTCAAGTTACCATTTTTTAACATCAAAGTTTGCACAAAGATAGCACTCTTCCATGCAGGCCATAACTCTTTATCCACACTGGTTTGAATAACACACTCCATTTTGTAGTAGTGATATCAACAGCATTTGCATACCATAGCTAGCTGCAGTGCTGCCTCAAGCTGATGAGTTTACAGGTTTTGGAATTGCCATCCTTCTCAGTAGTTTAAGCAACCAAAGGCTCTTCACATCTTGACATGCTAGGAACATATGTGCTTTTGTCTGCAACATTTTTCCCTTATTAAATTGGAAGAAGCATGATCTGAACTTCAAGCTGTACTGCATTTACCAGCTGAAGCTTTCAAATATTACTTCTGTAGCTTCTCATTCCTATAGCAAGTTACCATTTCACAACTTTCAGAATTACCTCCTCCCACTCTGACTCCTTCCCCCATATCTTCTATAAGGTATGCGATACAGTACTAAAAGAAGCTTTTGTTTAATCAGCTTCTGCGAGATTGTTTTGATGAATGTCGGGTGAGAAAGCTTGTTACAGCACTTTAATCATCCCAGTTCCAGGAGTTCACACATTCAATCACAATTCAATTGATTGTTCTCACTATGGAAATGGAAAAAAGGTTCATACCTAATATAATAAAAGACAGCAAGGAAAATAATACGCTGGTAAATGCAGTTAACAGTAATCTTCTAATCCTGGCCTACTTTCATTAGAATTCCCACATTTCAAACTCTGCCCACCAGGGAAGTCACTGAACCCCAGAGAAAGCTGAAGTGTGAACAGCATAAAGACATGCAATGACATCAGCCATTAGCATCGCTTTGCAATTTAGGCATTCAGATTTATTCAGACTTAGAACAAGGCCAAAGAGAGTTCTAGAAAAAGTGGTAGAAACATGCAAGTGCACAATTAAAACTTTTATACTTATATACTATACTAAAACTAATATACTTATATATTATACTTTTTGACTGCAGTAAAAAAATGCATTCAGCAACCAGATGATGCCAGGAAACATGTTAAGAACCCTACAAATGTTCCTAACGCAAGTGTGTTGCCAAATGCAGATTTATAAGAATTGTTGAGGCTGACAGGTTAGTCCAACTCCCTGTTTCCTGTTCTTAAGCAGAGGTTGCTGAAGCCTGAACTTCCTTTAAACTTCTCTGCACTTTGTTCTTTGCTTAAAGGATTCCCACATATAAGGGAGTGAACAGTACGAGAAACGATCCCATCTTTTCTTTACAAATGCTTTTCTGTTTAACTGTCCTTTTGCACTGAATAACTGTATGACCAGGAGAAGTATTCAAAGACACAGACATTTATTTCAGAGACAGCTGCGGACTCCCCACAAGGGAGGACATCTTACACACCGCACCATCATTCACTTCTCTGCATACTACACCGATTGCTGTTCAAGCTTTCTGTGAGGTAAGGATGTTGCAGAATCGTCAGGCTCCAGAGGCTGCTGGTTCAAGATCTCAACAAACCCCTTCCCACATTTAAATTTCACCTTAAATTTCATTTCCCCTTAAATGTCTGGGTGGGGAAGAAAAACCTCCTATCTTAAAACATTCACGGCAGCTGCCTCCCCTCAACCTCTGACATAATACAAAGACAGAAAACTCCGGAACTCGCCCACTGCTCACTGGGTCTGCGCCTAGAAGCCCACACCATACAGCTAAAATATGGACCCAGTTCAAACTATCTTTGCTCTCTGGGAGCATTAGTCAGATTTTTTGTGCAGCAGCTGCCTGACACACTCAGGATGCTGGGAGTTTTGCACAGTGCAAAAGTTTGGACTGTATTTTTCTGGCCTCATAGGTTTAGTGTCACGGTCTCAGCTAAAGCAAAGCTGAGATTCTCAGAGCATAGGAATGAAGTAACCTCCTAAATCAAGTCACTGTACTTACTTATTCAGTACAAGGAAATGCAGTTTGAATTAGTTTTTCTGAACATGTATTTTGCTGCTAATGTACAGAATCCACTACATTTTGTTACTACCTCTCTTTACGGTTGTCAGCAGTTGTCTAGCATTGCAACTCCGCGAGTCACTGTGCAGTGGGTTAATACAGTAGTGAATAAATACCTTCCACAGAAGATGAAAGCCAGGATGCTTAAGACGACAAGAGGTCCAATGTGCACTGCAGTGAAGATTGGGTAGGGCAACTCTGAGGCAGCTGGTCTCAATGTGTGAAAGTAGAAGGCAGGGAGACTTGCAAATAAAGGAGAGGACACAGAAAGCATGTGGAGCAGACAGCACTTGGAGCTGGAGAGGAAACAAAAGAGTATGTCAAGACATAGGTATGACCAGGGGCAGGACTGAGTTCCAGAGAATATGAGATTATACCAGCAGGAATTCATTGCTTGATCCTTGGGTGTGCTGCCCAGCAAATCATTATCAAATCAGCACAGCTGCTGCACAGAACAGCTGTTCTGTTTAGACAGGGAATGCACAGGTCTGCCTGGCCCTGATGGAGTGATTTAGTGCAAGTGCATATCATGTGTGTTTGCTGCTGTACCAGTTAGTCATAGTAGCAGACACAGGCTGGACTTGGGGATGGTAATCCCATTCTTCTACTGCTTTTTAATCCATTCATTCCATAAAGAAAGGTGCAGAAAAGGATTATGGTAAAGAGAGAAGGAACTGGTACTCATGGATTACAAACATTGACAAAAACACACTTGTTTTTCTACCACTTGAGGCACACACACACGCACACACAAAAATACAATGAACAAATAAGGACAATAAGGCAAATAAAAGAGTGGGAAGAAATAGGATCTGTTTCCCAAACATCCTAAACACTTATGCAGATCTGCTTGGCAATGGTTTACTCTGCTGCCAATTAATCAAGACCATCTTCTAGGCTGAAAACAGTTCAGAACAGAAAACATACAGGAAAAAAAATGTTGGTATGGAGCATTTTGCATAATGACAACACATTTACACAGAAAACACACTTCAATCCTAAGTAAGTACCGAGTACAAACATATGAAGTACAAAAGCACATGGGTAAAAATTCCAGCAGCACCACAGTTTACAAAACAACTCTGTCTCTTCATAGAAAATTATGTAGCGTCGTTGCTTTTGAATTGCTAGAACTCAAAGATTAAATCCTATTTGCTTCTTTCCTTTTTCTGATCATGTCCAGATGAGCTAAAATATTAGAACAAATGGCTTAAAGGTCCAAGCAATAGTAAGAACCTTGTGGTTTTCTTGGTAAACTACCTTAGATGTCAGGAGATTCTTATTTCTCCTGTAAGAACTACTTGTGCTTCTGGAGAACATTACACCCGTTACACAGATGATACTGCAATCTGATAACTCCTTCAGTGTTTCTGTGTTTTGCTTTGTTTTATTTGGCGGTGTTTCCAGATTTTTTTGTGGACAGCTCTACTACAGACGCTGTTCTTAGGAGATTTTACCCTCACATTTCAAAACTGCACCAGATTTAAATGGGTCTTGCTGTGCAGAGAAAGAAAACCGTTTTTTCCACCTCTTCAGTAACTTTCAATTTCTAAGTCACCAGAAACTACTAAAAAGCCTTCAAAGTTAAAAGTTTTTCTTGCACCCAGCTAAACTATTTGCTTAGTTTAGATGCCAAAACCCACCATATTTCACACCTCTGTAGTGGAGTACTTAGGAATTCTAAGGAAATTGTTCTGAATGCAAATTCTATGGGAAAGGCAGGTGGTACAAGAGTTTGAGCATCACTACATCCTTACAATCTTCAGAACAAGCTCAGGCTTTGCAGTGAAAAGATATACAAATATCTGCCCAAATCTTTGCCTGTCACCTCATGTATAGCAGGACACAGCTCACTGCTCTCCACTGCTTATGTCCAGTAGTCATCTAGAAATTATATACTTCTCAAATTTACAGGATATGTCAAAGAATACAGAAGTCAAACCGCTACTGCGCCACAGCCCAATTACTTAGCTTTTTATACATTCAATTCAACTTGGGGCATGTTGATTTAAAGAAAAATATTAACATTTTAAGTTAATTACAAGCATTATTCCCATACCTTATGTGGCAGTTCAACAAAATGAGTTAAATGTAGTTACAATAAGGTAGGCATAGTAGATTTCTAAAGCTCTTGTTTGAGTTTTCTTGTCACAATATCTATATTGTCACATAAAGTAAATCATTAGAGAGGGAATTAAATTACTAAGAAGGTAATTGAATTCCATAGGTCCCATGGAGGTGAAATAGATTTAGAAATAGGAAAGAATACCCTAGAAGTTTAAAAAAAAAAAAAAAAAAAAAAGGAGCAAGGGAGAAAAGGAACATAGCTACTGCTTGGCAAGAATCCTGTTATTCCTCAGGTTCTTCACTTGCTACAGAAGTAACTTCTACTGATAGACCATAAGCTAGTTGCAAGGACCATTTGATTAAGTGCTTGTAAAATGACTTGACGTTTTTGGATGGAAAATCCTACATATGCAAAGTAATATTCTGTTTCACTATTGACTATTTCTCCACTATCTCAGAAATCTCTGAATGAACACAAGAGCATCTCCATTTCATAAGGTGGGAGTTTTATTTTGCAATCCTTGGCCTATATTCTTAAGGGTTTTTTAATGGAAAAAAATCCAACACATCATTTTGAACTCTTCCAGCTACGGAATTTTTTACCAAGTGCAGCCAGATCCTCAGCTTCAGTAAAACATACATTTCAAAGTTCTCTCAACTCTAGCCTTCTTTGCTGCACCCTTCCTGTATTTTGCCTTGCCAAGTACCAACACACTTCAACCTCCCTTTTGTATTTTCAGAATTCCTGCCCAATTAAAATATTGTTGAGGCTTTTAAAATAGCTGTAAAAGCACTGGAAGATTTAAAGAAGATAAAATTCCTGTTTGATGCGAAGAATGAATAGAACAGGAAAGCCTGACACACAAAAGCATCAAGTATTAAAAGTCATGAGGATCTTGGCCATAATTTCTGGATGCTCTTTGTACTTACATAATGTTGTTTTCCAAATTCAAAATCTAGAGAAACATTACAGATGATGGAATCTATCTTTGGGAATCTGATCATGACATATCAGCTCATTTTTATTTTCTACCTCATTTTTGGAGTCACCACATTTTATGGATTACACTACAATATACAACCAATAGCTAAAAATCTCATTTGTTTCAAAAGTCTTTGTACAGTGGTAGATAAGTGAAAAAGGATAACAAAAATTAAAATTATAAGCTTGAATAAAAATTAATGGCTAGCATTGCTGTTAGGATTCAGCTGGTTCTTATTAATCAGGGTTTGGACAAGAATCAGGAATTATATTCCCTTCTGAATAGCTGGAATAAGATCACTAGTTGGCAAAGTTTACTGGCCCTTAAAGATACTGTATTTTTCTGCCTTAACTACTTTTGGCTGTAAGATGGGATAGTAACCTTGTAGTCTGATTGCCCTCATACTTTCTTTTCCCAGATGAATTTCAGTTTGATTTTGGTAGTTCATAAAGTCTGGAATTCCAGTTCTTTCAATTCTGGTCATTTCGTATTGGAAACTTCAGGTCCAAATATAGCAAGCTAGACACTTGGCAGAACCAGCTCAAGATCAATTTGGGAAAGGTGTAGAGGGAGAAAAGGACAGGCCATGCACCCACCCTCATGCAGTTCTTTCAGACTTGCTGTTTTAAGTGGCAACTAGGGAACGACTCCTCTTCTTGTGTTTGGACAGGAACTGTAGGTGAGCAGCAATCTTTCAGGCTGGCTGGTAATTGGGTAGGATGGAGACATTTGCTTCCACAGACCTCAAAGGCATCCAACTTTATACGGGTGGGATGGATTTATCCCATTTACGCTGCAGTAGTTCTCCTGTCAGTTAGTGCCTGAGATCTTTAGTCACTCCTTTGTGCCTGTGAGTTAGTATTTATGAAACCCCGGAGTCCTATAAAATATATATACAGTTTGAAGTCTATATTGAAAGTTTCAAAGTAATCATCATATGTCAATCATTAAAGATTTGCTTTATACATGATAATACAGGGATGATATACAACTGTAATATGCTCAGATAACTTATTTCTAGCCAGCATTTTTATTTCTAGCTCACCTAATTTTACCAGCTTTATGCCACTGAGGCCATCGACTTCAGGAGAATCAGATTCACGTGCACCTTCTGTTTTCTGTCATTTAGTTTCAGAGAGATTTCTCACTAGTTTTGATAAGTGACCTTTAATTCATTTTTTCCTTCAATGTATTTAAAGAGATTTTTATCCTGATAGAGACAATTTCTGTATCTTTTATTTAATGACTGTCAATTTGTCTTTGTTATTTTCTGTCAGAGTGGCTCTGTGCATGTCTAACACCGCAGTAACAGCCAATCTGTCACAATAAGAGCTGCATCCCATTGCAAGTTTTTACTGGTATGGCCATCATGACCTGAAGGTCATGTTTTCCAAAGGAAGCCACATTTCAGATGACTGTTGATGACTCTAAATTCCCATGAGTGTATTCTACATGTGAGAGTATCATGATGCCAAACATTACATTCTTAGAAACAGAAGTCTCAATTAAGTTTTACAACTCAGTAGTTGCAAAGCGAGCCTTTTAAAGTTGAGCTCTGTCTGTCCTGTGTCACAAGGCTGGATCTCTCCCATCAGGTAGCTTCACTTGGCAGCCTGTGCTCTGAGGGAATGGAGTGTCAATGAAGGTGGTGGGCAATAGACTTGTTTTCCTCTTTTTCGGCTTCTCTGCAGAGGCACTAGCGATTGAAATAGTTACGTACTGGATCAGGAGGACAGAAGTGATAAAATTAGGCTCCTGCAAATAAGCCATTCTTACTTACATATACATTACTTATGTATATACTTATGTATAATATACTAATAAGTATATATATTTATATACTCTAAGCATAAAATGTAATAAATATAAGTATATATACTTACTTATTACATTCATACTCACGCTCAATAAGCATAAAATAAACCCTACGAAGAAGTGTTTTCTAAAGCCTTATTGATTTCTGATTTGGTGAATCCCTACCCTGCAGTTCAAGACTCATGGTGCTATTTCCCCTTAAGTAACCAAAACGGACAGATGCATCATGGGCTATCAAGCATTCTTGTTATTACCCTTGCCTAGACTAAACTTGAGTCAGAAATCTAGAGGTAGGTATTTGTTGCACATCCTGTGATGGCGATGATCATGGTGACATGATGCATGCTTATTGCTTCAGGGCAGCATTTTTCTCAGTCTACTGCTCTCCCTAGAAATACTCAAAGGAACATTTCAGTACTGGAGGCATTTGGAACAAAGGAAGTGTATGAGACACAGGTAGCTTCCCACTGGCTCTTCAGCGTACATAAAGCTCTTATTTACAGGATGAGTCACGGTAGACATAATAGAGGAATGAAATCTTGAGTCCATTAGAAATCCCCATTTTCTTGCTCATCAGCTAAGATCAAGGGAAAGCTGAAATGCAGTGCCTCTGACACTGCGCTTAGTCATAATGGCTTAAGGATTCCCTTCAAGGCCTCTCAGGTCTCAGAAATTTTTTCCCTGAATTGCTACTGCTAAATTTTAATTCATATACCTGTTCAAATGTTTCAGTAAGGAAGATGTGCCAGTAGACACCTTCTCTTTAACAGCAACTTCAGCAGCAACTGCCTCCCTCATTTCTTTCTTACTACCAGAGGCAGCAAGATAAAACTAATACGCTACTTGTTGCTTATTTTGGTGACCTCTGTGATCCCATGTGCTGCACAGACAGCCAAGCATATCATCCATCATTGCAAATAATACCAGAAAACAAGTGGCAGTTTACTGGCTGCAAACCATCTGCTACCAGTAGCCCTAGCACAGCACACATGCTCCATGCTGTGTCACTGGAAAGAACTTCACAAACTTCAGTGCTGGGTCAAACCCTATATAGTATGAACTTCTTTTGTCATTATTGAATAAAGCTATCACTCCTCATCTCTGAAATGGAGACATCTAATCAAATACTTTGGGGACTCTATTGGCTCATTCAATACTCTGAAACCAATTATTTCCCACTATTATGATATTGGTTTTCTTCTATTTCCTGTAATTTGAATTACAAAATTGGTAAATCAGATGTGTGTTCTCACAAGCCTAACCCCTTGTTCTTCCACACCTTCTGCATGAACTGCATGAGACTTGAGAGTAAATCAGTTATTTGCACTAGGAAGCTCACTGCTGAAATATGTGTCATTTCATAAATTCAAGATATATCAGCATTTCTGTAATCACAAAGACAAAAAGATTCAAATATCCTTTCTGTTTATTTTTTGCACATCCCTAAAATATGCCAACAACTTCAGGAATGACAGAAAACAACATTCCAAATTGTATCATGCTTTAGATTACAACATTCTATGCCTATGTTTATTTTTATTTAGAAAATAATTTACTTGCTGTATTTGATTGAGCTAAACTGAGCATTAATTTATCTTTTCTCTTGCTAGCATAGGAGCTACTTTAATGGAATCCGGTGAATGTGCAATGTCTCCTCTATTAAAATAAGGCACTAAAAATAGTCTGTATTACAGACAAACATGCTTCATTTTTACTAACATTTACAGATAGCAATACCACACTGATAGCCCAATTCAATTCCAGTGCTTCACTTTACCTAGTCAGGCATTACTGGAAGCAGCAGGATACCCAAGAACCTCAAGACCTATAAGACAGACAGGTCTTATATATTATCATTGGTTTCTGTGCTCTAACAGCCTAATCAGTACTCTGTGTGCTGCAAATAGTAAGTATCCAGGATAAAAAAAAGAGACATAACTGAAGTTTTACTGGTGCATTATGTACGACAAAAAACAAAAAGACTTGCCAAAGCATTTTGGAAAACTTTGTTCCTTCAATTCAAGCAGGAGCACACTTCATGCAAGCTGAGGGTGCTCTCACCTGTTTAGTACTATGACAGTAATTACGCGAGGTGTCAGAGGTATCCTGGTATAAAATCAAGGCTTGGTCTTAGTTTCCACTTCATGTTGGTAGAACTGTAACACAGCACTATGGCTTCAATTCCTGATTGCTCCACCAGGTTTTTATTTATTTTCCTGGTCTTCCAAGTCTCACATCGTGAGATTCCACAAAGCAATACACTCACCATATTTACAGAACTGTATAATGCTAAGACAAAAACCTCAAAGGAGAAAAGAAATATGGCATTCTTCAAGGAAAGCAAGAATACATTCCAACCAGACATGATGGAATTACACACTTTTAATAGACAGAGTGTATATTAATCTCTCACAAACTAATAACGAGGAACTTTTTCCTGCCCACCCCATCCCCACTCACACTTAGCAAAAGCACGTAGCAATAAACACTCAGATCACACTGTCAGCAAAAGCTAACTGGAAAATGAATTGGGCTGAAAGCTGCAAAGTTTTCAGTGCTGAATGCACATCCTCAGCCGTTAGAGTTTACTGTAGAAAACTCTTCTGTGTTTCTGAGTGGAAAGTAAGTCATCATTCTGTAAAAAAAACACTTTTTTTTTTTAAATATGTAAAGTTTGGTGGCTGGATCTAGATCATGTGCAACTTCAAAAAAAAAGTAAAAGTGAAAATGATCAATCCTATTTGTCTCAAGAGAATGTATTAAATTAAATTCTGCCCTAGTGCAGTCTGACTATTAATGACTGAATCCCTTTTTTTAACTTACAGCATTTGGGGACTCAGCCAATATACCAACACCAGGAAGGGATAAATCATATTTGTAGAACTTCAAGAGACACTGTAAGGTAGAGATTTGCTCTAAGGGAGAAGACTGTGATTTGACAGTAGGAGTCCTTCATTGTATTAGTGCAATATTTGTAAACCGAACCTTAGAGGTTATCACTATTGAAGTGCTGGCTGACTGTGAGCTGGCCTAGCAGGGAAGCTTTATATACACTTGTGGCTAAAACTTCTATTGTTCTTGGTCATGACAAAAACATGGGTGTGTTAACCTGGAGAAGAAAAGGCTGAGGGGAGATCTTATAAATGCTTATAAATATCTAACGGGTTGGCGTCAAGAGGATGGGGCCACACTCTTTTCAGCGGTGCGCAACGACAGGACAAGGGGCAATGGGCACAAATTGGAACACAGGGTATGAGGGCAAACTTCTTTACTGTGAGGGTGACAGAGCAGTGGAACAGGCTGCCCAGAGAGACTGTGGGGTCTCCTTCCCTGGAGACATTCAAACCCTGCCTGGACACGGTGCTTTGCCCCCTGCTCTGGGTGTGCCTGCTGGAGCAGGGCGGTTGGACGGGGTGATCTCCAGAGATGCCTTCCAACCCCCGCCATTCTGTGATTCTGGGATTTTGCTTTACCTCACAATGATTGTTCTAGAGGTACCACACTGTATAAAAGAACAGCATTATTGCTGATCCTGCAAAAAAACCTGGATGACCGGTTTCTGAGTACGGTTTCTAGTTGAAACAAGGCAGTGCAGTGAGACTACAATTTCTGCTGGAAACTGAATTACTAGAATTCATGTTCCCTTAAGACTTAACTATATCTTAACTGCACTACAAAGAAGAAAGCAGCTGTTTCTCTTCGTTCTATTGGTATCAGAAAAAAGAAAACTGTTCTTAACCTCAAGGATGATTCTTAGAGTCATCTGAATGCCCTGGGACTGATGGATACTGGGAAGTTCTTATAAGCCCCAAAGCAAATTTCCCTACCAGAAAGCTGTCCATTGTTCATGACATCATGGTCAAATGTAACCAGAAATAAGAAACATTATAAGACCATGAACCTTCTGAAATGTAATTATATGTTTTTCAAGTAAATTTCAAGTAGCATGTTTTCTTCTGTCTCCCCCAGCCTTTTCTACTGAGTCAATGAAAGAGCAAAATCAATCCCCTTTAAACACGAATGTAAAAATACCCCTGAAATATAGCAAAAAATGGTGTTGATGTTTTGCCAGTTACCATCAAGTATATATAATATTATTCTGTGAAAACAGCTGATTTTAGAAGAACACATAACTGGAAGGGAACCTCCTGGGTTGGTTAAGTCCCGCCACTTCTGTTTAAAATATACCCTGCAGAAAAGCTATTTAAAACATTAGGGTTGTGACAGATGTGCTAAAGAAGTATTTCTGATTTGTCCTGACAGAGCTGAATACCTGAGGGAGGGGTTTATGTTGGTTAAACATCACCACTACTGGTCTGCTGGAGCTGTGCTAAATCAAGCTTCCATTTTCCCTCCTGCAGAAAGTTTGAAATAAAACATTAACATTCTTGAAGAGAGAAGCTGCACTGTTCAGTGTCCTGGGGAGAAAGAGTGGGTGATGTCCTGGAGTCCGATCTTCCATGCTGTATTTCCAGTTATACAAGTGGCACTCATAAAGTGGAACTACTTCAACATAGTACACCATTTTTTCTCCCCACTGTAATGATACGTTATCAATGCTTCCAGGTTTAAAAGAGCTGTATTTCTGTATTCTAGCAAAACCAGAGAGGCCAGAATTCACCAGCAGTTTTCACAGAGAAGTGTGAAATCTATAAATTGCTTTTGGAATTCTAAAACTCTCACATATATCTTTACATGCTTTATAACCCAGTTGCTAACTGTCCAAGTACTGCAGTCTGAATTGAAATTCATCTGCCCTGGAATCAAGAGTTAGAAGTTTGGGGGTTTGACACGGAACAGAGATCTATACAGAGATTTGGCAATAATTTTAAGCACGGCTATTCTTACTGGAAGCAATTAATTTAGTAAATCTACTAAATTTTCATTTCTAAATAAGTTTCCAGGCAACATACCCTTTTTGTCTTCTTCCTCAGATTCTGTGGGATAACTGTTTAAAAAAATGGGAATTCCCTACAAATACTTGTTTTGTTTGGCACTTGTTTCATTTAGAGATGCCTGCAAGCAAAGAATTTTTCAAAACACACAACCACTTGCTTTTTGATGTGATCCATTTCTCCACTCTTACATTACACCCCTTGTAACATTGCTTTAGACTGTTCAGCTTTTACTAGTGGCGGCATCTTTATTGCGTGATTGCCAAACAAGCAAATAGGGAGACTGATAATTTATATTTCAATTATTACCATTTTCAGACAGCCCTTAGATCAGTTCGTAAATACCTTATGTTTTACTGTAAACCCGTATGAAGCATTCACGTGCAAACAGCATTTTATATATTTATAATGTGCCACCGCTCCTGCTACATGTGCCAAGACTAAGAAATAAAAATGAGGTGGGGGTTTTTTACCCCTCCAGGTCTGTAATCCTGAATGCATGTAAATTCTGAAGAAATACTTCGGTAGGATATTTTATTAATCTCTGGGAATGGTAGGTAGAAAGGAATAGTATATAGATGCCGTCTTCAGCATCATTTGAATAACACTGCATCATTTACTGGATTCTACCACAACCGGGAATCCGGGAAGAAGACAGTAAAAGAACTTAAAAAAAAAAAACAACCCTGCTGAAAATAAACTCCTTTGTGGTTAAAAACCAGCCAGTTGGAACTGAAGCAGTGTTTTCTTAGGGTGGCAGAACAGTCGGAAAAGTTGTTGGATTATTTCTGGCAGTGACCAGCATATTGTAGCTCTATCATTACCGTTACTAAACTGTCAAGAGTCCACTGAAAGGGTTATTACTTTACTAGTACATTCTTGCAAAAATATAGCATAGTCAGCCTGGTAGCATGAAGCTTTGGATTTTAGAACTTTGTTTGACCTTTCTGACACTTTCATACCACTGTAACTAGCTTAACTCCTAAATACTTCAATCACACAGGTACAGTAAAACATGAGCCACTACCTACAGACAGCAGCAAATCCAAAGAGTGGCCAAATCATTGCAGAAGCATTGCACAACGTGATACATTGCACGTAACAGATTGACTCCTGTGCCCTGCACTGCTGGAAAATGGGCTTGGAAGATTTCAGTTAGATTTTTAAAAATTAAGTAGCTTGTATTTGGATCTTAGTAAGAGCCAAACCCAGTAGCTACAGTTACTGGCAGCCAGCTCTCCTGTGGACAGAAATTGTGCAGGTGTAAAATGAATCCAGTTCATGCTTGGTCATTAGCAGCATGTTCTCCTTAGCAAATGCACTTCAATCTCCGCACTGAATCCAGCAGGATATTTTGCAGTACAGAAGTACATTATACAACCCTTATTTACCTTATTAAATGGAACAGATAAGCTATCCAAATATTTAAGGTTAATAAAATACTATTTCTATCACTTTCAATGGCACTCAGGAATTTACAATCAGAAATTTCTCTGCTGAGAAGGTGTCAGCATGCTGGATTTAATTGGTGAAGAAAGTAATGGTTTTCCTTTGATTTGGGGTCTATATGACCGTTCATAGTGTAGCAATTAAGACTGGAGTTATTTCTGCCTTTATAGTAGCCAGAGGACAAGCATTTAAGTATGTGCCTTCATGTGTCTGCAAGTTTTGTATCTTCAGTTCTTCTCAGATATCAGCTACGATCAGATAATTCTCTGCCAACAAATGGCAATCTGTGATTCTCCTTCTGATTATCTACTGAATTGACCAAGAGATTTCCCTGCTGTTGTAGCTGTTGCTTTCAGCCCATTGCTCTCCGCTTCTTCACTAGGCTTCAAGAGCTACCTCTATCTTCTGGCCAATTTCTCCTAAATCTGGGAGCAGGTCTACAGTTTATGTTGCCTCATTGAAAAGAATATCCCAGCCAAATAACTCATTTGGACCCACTTTGAATCACATACCAAAAAAAACCCCAAAGTTCAAGGCCTTTGTCTTGTGAAAGGTCTTCAGATTCTCTCCTAAGCCAGGAAGACTCAAGTTTGTCTCTGGCCCTCACCTGATTCCTGCCTGAATACTAGTGAAAAAAGGAAGCCTGCCTAGAACAGAAAGAGGGTAAGTCATTGTCTTTTCACCTCACCAGTGCTAGTTTGCCAAGAGATTCCATCAGGTAGGCAAGGACATACTTGGTTCACCCCCTAAAATGTCATCCCAAGCTTGTCTCCGATTTTCATTTCGTACAGCATACTGATTTTCTGTTTTTTTTCCTAAAATTGCAGTCATTCAGCACTGAGACTGACCAGTTCGCTAGCTTCACAGTGTCTTTTTGCTCTGGTAGTATAAGAGCCTTAGAATTAATTTTTTTCTCTTTTTTCTTTTTCCATGCGTGAATGAAAGATCTCAGGCATCATCTCTTCACTGAAACAGACCCTCAGCAGCCTCTTATGAAATTGCTCAAGTGGAACTCATGTTCCAAATGATCAGCAGAGTTCAGTCACTATCGCTGGACAACCTGTGAGATGTTCCATCACTCCAGTCTGCTGAGCTGCACATTTTATTTTCCTCCACTCACTTTCACTAAATGTGACCCTACTACAAAACAGCCCAGCCAACTTTGCAACCGCACTTCTTCACGCTTAGGTCAAACAGTGATGGGGGGACGGGGGAGGCTAGGACTACCCTGTAGGTAACTGGTATTTCAAGTAGAACATTACAGTCACTGACAATGTTACCGTACGTGTTGACAAAAACTCAAAGGAGAAACAAAAGTTATCTTCCACTGGCTGTTCAGAATGTACAGTAGTATGCATGTTGGCAACCCTCCTTCAGGGTCTCTAAAGGACTTCCAGCATTTGGGGCACCATAGGAAGAGAAAGCATGGGGCACGAACCGCGTTACTAAGATGCGTGCATAGTAGATTTGTGGATAGGGCATAGATACGCTCGTGTCCTGCAGGTACTACAAACATCTCTGGTTTTGAGTGTTTGAGTATTGATAATCGGCACGCACCATTCTGAAGTATTGTGACAGAAAAAGGACACGGGGCCGGTGATGGTGCTGTTTAGACCAACCTGGACAACCAAGCAGAGTAGCTGCTGAGTTTTACATTGGCTTCATTTGCTGGCACACAACTTGCGGTGCCTTTACTTGTAACCAGACTTGCTGCCCAGAGATGATGTGAGGTCTGAGCCCTGATTTGTCTATTGCTACTGCGCAAACTGAGCTCAGATATTGACATCAGCAGGTATTGCTTCACTATGCCGTATCACTCCTGTTTCTGGTGAGCCTGGAAGATGCCCGAGGGGGATCGGGAGCACTGGATTGTTAACCATGGTCTGGTAAAGGTGCTGAATAAAGGTAGCTCTGTTTTACAAATGCGCTGCTCTTGAAAGTCGAGAACTGCTCTTTGGACAACTTCTACACTGCAACAGTAAAAAAGGCACAGTTCAGAGAGCCAAGCAAGTGGATTTGCCCCTGTACTCCTGCTATCAAGTGGGGAATGGTACTGAAAACACTTATTTGCTGGCTAATTATTGAAACAAATACTTCTACTTCTAGTGGAACGCAGAATAAGCAACTCCCAGAGTCAGCTACGCAGTCAAACTGGCCCGATGGCATGCTGCAGCCAACCCCAGCTCAGCGTCTGGATGAAATAAAGACCTTGCTGGGGGAGCAGTTTTTTGTGCAGTATACTCAGAGGTAAGCACAACACACGCGCTCTTCTCAGAGCAGGCTGAAATAATCTATTACCAGTATCACAAAGTAGCCTGAACAGCTGTACCAGAAAGTGTTTAAATGACACTTGACCAACACACAAGTGGGGCAGAGTTGTCATCCTGAACAAATCATTGGTCTGTCTTATAAAGAGTGAAGATGAGGGCATTTAATACTTAGTTAAGTAATAAATAAGTAAATAAATAAATAGTTTGCATTTAATATGTTACATGCAAACATTATTATGCAAACAAAATTGTGCAAACAATAGTTTGCATTTAATACTCGTATTTTTGAAAAAGCTTAGCTCTTTGACTTGTTTAACAAGTTGCTTCACTGATACCTGCTAGCTAGCTATTGTCTGGCTAAAATGGGAGTTTCCGCTTATTCTGTCGTCTTTTATTCTGTCTCCAGACATCGTATCTTTTGTGGGGAATGTTTACCTACAATGAGAGCTGGTCCACTTAGAAGTCACAGTTCTCATTAAACACCCTCTGTTTTAGCAGAGTTTTTGTATTTTTGGCATTGAAATGCCTGTGATAACCTTTGTGGCCAACATTACAGACACCCACCCCTGTACTACCAGCACTAGAATTGGCAGCTGTGCATCTCCCTGGAAGTTCAATTGGCTGCACTTTGGCATGCACTGTGAACACTTCTAGAAAGCACCATGAAAGGGCCTAGTAATTATGTGACAAAGTTTAGAAATAACCCCCAAAATAGCCTATAAAATATCTGTGCGTGTCAGCAAAAAAGTCCAACTTCTTTTGCTTGTGTTGTCATCAAGTCTAGTCCACTTTCTTAATCTGTTTCTATTCTCCACTAATTTAATAATTGATTAAAAGATTCAATTTTGACTCTTCAGGAAAACTACCAGGTATTCCAAATACTTTTTGTCTGTGTTTGGGCCACACTCCCCAGAGAATGCTTTACCACAAGGAGAGGAAATACAAGGCAAGTATTTAAAAAAAAAAAACAAAACCACACAAACAAAAAACAACCCACACACAGGTGAGATCTTTCTGATTTTGTGTTAACGGCCTTCAAGCAATACTCTTAGCATATGCAACATAAGAAACTCAGAGAAGGGAGATAAATGTAGCTGCATTTTACAGCAGTGAATCTTGTATAGCACAAAACCAGAAAAAGCTCTTTGCTGACATTACAATGTCTCTTTCCTATAGGAGGAAATAATTAAAAAAGGGTTTATGTGTAAACACAATAGGTTGAGGCTGCTATTGGCATGTCTAAATTGTGCCTGGATTTTGTTCTGCAAACCTTTTCCATTAACATTTCTGTTAGGAAAGCTAACTCTTTAGAGATGTAATGAACCATCTGATTTTAATTTGGTTGTAGAACAAGGGGTTACTCTCTGAATTGTGCATAGCCAAGCTATTGAGCTACACCCAGCTCTATTTCCTTATACAGATGATGGTGACTGCTCAAGCACGAGCAGCATGTGGGAAAGCAGCAACCCTCAGCCTTGTTTTAAGCAAATTAAAGTAGCTTTGGAACAGTAAGGATTTTCTCTGTGAGAGAGATTTAACTGTCCTCATCATCACTTTGTCCCCCATTCTTCCAGCCCAACTGTTGCACAGAGAACTGCTAATGTGGCTTTTGGCCTTTCTCTTCTCCCCTTGATGCAGGACTGTAGCATCTTCACCCTCTTCAGTCACTACCTTCACTTGGCATCTCCCGCTGATTTCTTAAATGCTTCCCCAGCCCTGCACAAACACTACTGTTTATTTCATTTCAGCTCTTGTCCAAGATAAGACTATCCACACAAGATCCTATGGGACATCTTAGGGTTCTGCATTTTGTACAAGATTGTGCTCCAGCAAAGCTAAAGCCCTGGTTGAGTGCTTTAGCGCTGCTTGGGATTCTAGTCGGAGAAAGCTGAACAGAGAGGGGGAACTTCAGCAGCAATTGACCCACACCCAGAAAAAACACTAAGACATGCTGGGAAATCACAGTGGAACTGCAGAGCCTGATTCCTCTTTTACAAAACCCTGTTTGTCCAGTCTATGTGCGGCTGCCTGCCTGCTGGCTGGACACAGTGTAATTCAGGGCCAGCTGAGACATGTCAGGCAAAACAAGGCAAAGAGACAGGGGAGGAGCATTGCTTGGTAGTTTTCTTCTGTTTATACCCTGTCTCTGCTTATTAAGTAGTCAGAGAGGAAATACAATGTCTGCCCCTAATTGCAATTTCAGATCATTTTTGAACGTCTCTTATTTCCAGGATGCCTGCTGCTGCTTTGTTAACCCGACGTGTGGCTGAGTTAGTCAACACATGGTAGTTACCTAACAAGGTATTACTGCTGTGGTCTTCTAGCATGAAATTGTTCTTAGCAAAGTTTTAGACATTTGTCTTAACACTCTTCCACACACAAACAGATGTGCATATTCTCCACATCGAAGGCAGACTAGCACTGGCACTGGATCTGCTATGCAGTGACATTTGTGGAGCTTCTTGCTCGTGGCACTCTGAAAAAAGGAAGGTGTTTCCCTGTACATAATTGCCAGTACTATGGCCACGATGGTGTTATTTCTGCTATACCTAAGATGCCAACCCCGAAGTAGCCCACCACCCACGGTGCTGCTATGTAATACCCATGTTTGTCCTACTAGACAGCTTGAACATGGAAAAATCCCATCTGTCCTTGTGACATGTGATGCCTGAGCTCTTCTGGGAAGGAGCCTGGGCTTTAACTGCCCAAAATCAGCAATGCGGTGATCCTGAAAGGGCAGATGGGATAGATGGAGGCTGCTGGAGGCTGCTGAGACAGCCAGAGTGGTGGGGCCTGTCCACATGGCAGGTAAGCGTGGCTGTTGAGTGTGTGATAATGGCACAATTCACTGGGGCTCCCCCGCTTCCACAAATACCAGCTTGGTGGTCCCCACCCTAGCCCCAAGGACACCTCTGCAGACATATTAACTGAACGGACAGCTCTTTTAGCCAAGGGACTGCTTCTACTCTCACTACTCTGCAGGGTATTTGCAGCCAAGAGACCAGCCCTGGCCAAGAAGATTGCTGCACAAATCACTAGAGATTTTACTCCTGGGAACATGCTGTCGCCATATGTTCTCCACATTAATAACACCAAACAAGTGCTTCATAAACAGTGTTCTAATAACAAATACCAGAGGAATTAATAATAATCTAGCTATTATTTTCTAATGTTCTCGCTTTATTAAGAACATTTATGCTGTCTGAATGAACTCTTCCGGAACAATAACATCTGGCACCCACATGAATACTGGATGAAATCTGTATGATCCTGGGTATCTTATAAATTTATTGTCAGCAATGGCATTCATTTGTGGCAGCACGGCTTACAGTAACATTACATTTTTCTTCTGTTCTAGGTGCATAGCGTAATGTCCATGCTGTACTACACTCTGATTATAGCTTTTTTGATCGGCACACAGGCAGCTCCAAAGTCAGAGGACAATGCTCCACTGGAGTATCCTGCAGAACACTCCCTGCTCAATACCCACCGGAGTAACAGACACCACATTCCCAAGGCAGCTCCACAGACATCCCACGGCCACTCTACTTGGACGATAGGTAGAAGAGAAGCTATAAATATCACCATGGACCCAAAATTTTTTAAGAAGAGGCGTTTCCGGTCTCCTCGGGTGCTGTTCAGCACACAGCCCCCGCCAGTGTCAGGGCAAGGACAGAATATGGGATTTCTCGGCAGTGCAGGTTCACTCAACAGGACTGCCAGGACCAAGAGGACCACACATCCCGTATTACACCGGGGAGAGTTCTCAGTGTGTGACAGCGTCAGCATGTGGGTTGGGGACAAAACCACAGCCACTGACATTAAAGGCAAAGAGGTGACAGTGTTGGGAGAGGTCAACATTAACAACAACATTTTTAAGCAGTACTTTTTTGAGACCAAGTGCAGGGACCCTAAGCCAGTCTCCAGTGGGTGCCGAGGGATCGACGCAAAGCACTGGAACTCTTACTGCACCACAACACACACCTTTGTCAAAGCACTGACAATGGAGGGCAAGCAAGCAGCCTGGCGATTTATTCGAATTGACACAGCCTGTGTGTGTGTGCTCAGCAGGAAGTCAGGGAGACCCTGAGATGGATCTAAATCCCATGGCAACATCCTCCTACCCCCCTACCTCAGTCTGTAAATTATTTTAAGTTATAAAGGACTGCATGGTATATTTATAGTTTATACAGTACAGAAAGAACCTCATTATTTATTAAACTCTTTTGGAAACCTTTTGCGTTTTGCAATTTATTTACTGGCAGAACCCTTCAAAAGATGTTCACCTTAGACTCTCATTCAGCCCTACAACTCTAAAGTGTTCACAGGGCCATTGAACAATCTTTGCTCGCCATTCTACAAAACGAAAACATTTTTCACACAGTTTTTACATGTTCCTCTCTTCCTCAACAAAAGAATTTCCCTCACAACACCTACCAGTTTACTGTGAAAATCTTGTAGGTTTATTTTAAATTGAAATGTTTTGTCCGACTACCAAGAGACTGAAAAAGACCTCTCAAAACTTGCTTCCAGTTTTACTAATTATCCATAAAGATATTAATCTTATATAATTAATCATCTTAGTGAACTCCTGGTAGAAATACTAGTTCTTCATGTTGCTAGATAAATTTCTAAGTAAGACCTTTAGTGTGTTTTTTTAAAATTGCCAAATTATTTTCACTGCAAAAATAATCCATTCTGAAATATTTTGGAACATTTGTCTACACAAGAGTAGAATCTAGATGTGTGTATTTTTGCATTAAAATGGTATTTTACAGCTCATTACTTATGAGCTATATTAGAGTGATGGGGGTGCAAATGACAATATACATATATAAATAAAAATGTTCATGTGGCTTATAATTAAAATTTGAAAATTCTCTCAAGCTAGTGTTTTGGCAGCGGGGACTTGACATAGGAGCAAGTCTTTTCCCGCATGATAGAAGAAAATAATAATAAAAAAAAAAATAAGATCACTGAGGCTGTGTTTTAGCAAGGAGCCCCAAAATAACCCTATGCTCGTAATTTCTGTGCTTTGGGGAACATTGGTCTCTAGAAGTACACAGTGGAGCCTGAGGCCTGTGATGGGTGTTTCAGTCGTTGCACACTGAATAAAGCTGCAGTTTCTCTCATTGTTTCCTTTGGAAGAGCAGCTGTTATCCACTGCAGAAACTGTTTCAAAACAAATACCGTTAACGTTTTTCAGCTTAGTTTCTTCCAAATCCTAGAGGGCACACCTTCACCCTTGCCTTCCCTCATGCACAGTTACTTCTTTAATCAATAAAGCAGACCTGATATTTGCTTCCTTCATGTAAACAGCAAAGAAGGGCAGCAGATCTCTAGAGAAAATGCGTTATGATAAAACAGTGTCAGTGGAAATAACCAAACCTAGGCAAGATATGCTTTCTGGTACGATAGTGCCAGTCTGTGTGAAGTGGAAGGCAGTGAGACAAGAGACCATTCCTAATAATCACTGGTATGCTACTTTTCAGCCCCCTCTAGTAGGTTGTTATGGTGTGGGACAGCAATATTCCAGTGAGAATGATTTGCTCTCTCCAGAACAACATATTTGCAATATTTGCATGAATAGTCAGTTATCTGAAAGGTCAAGGAGAGGGCAGGCTCCCGACTGTCCTGTGTCCTCCAAATAATGACAACTTGTTCTGGAGCAGGGGGAGGCCATGAAGACTAAGGAATACTTATAGTGCTATCATGTAGGCATCAGATGATCTGACACAGCAGCAGAACACAACAGCAGTGGCAGCCACCTGCCAACCATCACAGGAGAGATGGCAGGAGGTCAGTGAAACACACAGTATTCTTAAGCAAAGAAAAACACAGAATTGTAGCCGAGTTTCACCTGTGCTCTTTGGTGGCCTTAAAGCAATGGGAAAAAGTAACAAATCTGCTTTAGAAGCACTCTTTACCATAGATGACACAATGCAACTAGGGCAAAATGAAGCTACTACTCATCCAGGACTTCCAGGTTTACGGAGACTGCCATTACTTTACCACTGACACAACAAAACTGCAACTGAAAGTGTCTCATGAATGCATGTGGTAATTCCAAACATGCCTAAGACTTGGCATGCCTTCAAAGAGCTCTGAAACTGACTACTTTCTTCTTAAAGCAATCTTGGGAGCTGACATTTCTTCCACATCCAGCCCACTTCGGAGTTCCTCTGACTACACCTTAAAGCACATTCTTGCCAAGAACAAGGTACTACTACCTATAACACCCAATCTGAGGGACAAAGAGCTGTCATTAAAAGCTCTATGAACTACTGTTATAAATCTGGACCTTGATTAAAATTTCTATTAATAAACATTTAGCTATTCATTATGGGGGGAGAGTTTATTTAGTCTTTCAGATATCGATGCGATCCATTCCACATTTATCCCTTCAGCTGATTTTTATTTTGTGCTCCCAAGACTGAAACTAGACTACTTGTTCATCCTTCATGACAGTGATCTTTTTCATTACTGACGTTTCTTGCCTCTTCATAAAAAAGGTCTCAAAAGGGAGGGTGGAAGAGTGAAAAGGACAGTTTGATGCATTCACACTTGATCTTGATCCCACTGTTAATTGCAGAATCTGGAATTCCAGACTTAGAGCTACAAACCCAAGCCTGTAACTTAAATTTTAAGGATGTACATAATTTCTCTCCCTGCACTTACGTTATTGTTATGCCCGTGTGACACGTTGATGTGACCAGTGACCTACTGAGAAGTGGTGAAGTATTTGAAGAAATTAATTTAATGAGAATGTGGGTTTTTATGATTATAAAATAAGAAAAACCTGGAAAAGTGCATTCTTAGAGAATTATTGCCATGTTTCAATTGTTGTATTAGCTGTGCACTTAGATGGCAAGATAAGGCTCCATCTCCAACCGTAGCTACACAAACCCAATCTCTGAGATTCCTCCTGCAGCACTCAAACTTCATTCCACTTACAGATGTTCACGCCATGTTTAATGACAAGGATTTAAAACAACAGTAGTCCTAGGCATTCTTGCAGTAACGGGCATCACACTTCCCTCTTACCTCCAGCAACAGAGAAATATTCATGATAAAGCCCAAGCACAGAGTTACACGCAATCTAAAGATGTTAGTATCATACGATAAGGATACCCTGAACAGCCAGAAATGAAGTACAGGACTGACTGCCTGAAGGTATAAGGAATTGTCATCTCTAGACATGCCAGAGAACAGATGAGACAAATATTTGCCGGAAATGCTTCTGCCTTGAGCGAGATGCAAGGACTACATGATTTTCAGTGATGTTTGCCACAATTTGCATGCTTCCAGGCAAGAGTTAAATTATAACTCTTTTTGTTGAAGTCATGCTCACAGTTGTCACCCAACTCCAGAAAGGCTGAGAAAGAACTTTTGGACATTTTCAGTTATGTATATGGACCCTGAAAAACATGGCCCCATACTTTTGGAATTTCAATACACAGATGAAGGGGTACAAAATTCATGCAATAATTGCTGTGCAGAAACTCAGAAATGCTACTGGTCTACGGCACAGCAGGCTGGGTTGATAAAATCAGAAACAGAACAAAACCTGGGAGAGCATTTTTGATACCGCTGTTGATACTCTGGAGGCTTAGCCTTCCAAACCATAGTGAAGCCAATGACAAGACATCTTTCATAAAGACCTTCTGATTATCTCAGTGAGAAGTGTCTCTTAGCATCCTACATCAGAGACAGGTGAACTGTCATGGAAAACTAGAATCATAGAATCATAGAATAGTTTGGGTTGGAAGGGACCTTTAGAGGCCATCTACTCCAAACCCCCTGCAGTAAGCAGTAATGCCTGCAACTAGATCAGGTTGCTCAGAGCCCCATCCAACCTGGCCTGAATGTTTCCAGGGATGGGGCATCTACCACCTGTCTGGGTAACCTGCTCCAGTGTTTCACCACCCTCATTGTAAAAAATTTCCTCCTTATATCTAGTCTAAATCTACCCTCTTTTAGTTTAAATTTCCCTACAAAAACAGATTGAGAGGGTATCTTAAAAGCTAGTGCTTCCCACATCCCACTAGCGACTTGGTCTCAGAACACAATGCCTCCAGGAAGTGAATCAGTGCGTGCATTTGTCACTGATTATTCTGACTGCTCTCTGCTTCCTTGGGCAACAACTGGTATCTTAAAAGCAAAGGGCTACATTAAGATTTAATTAGAAAACTAACTAAGCGTCAAGCTGTCGTTAATTTCCCCCCCCCCCCCCCCCCCCCCCCGAGATAAAATCCAGCTAGAGATGCCTGAAATATCACCTCAGTTGCAGTGACTTGATCTTCTACATCATTAGGTTACAGTAGATTGTTGTACACAATGCTTGCTGGCCAGACTACAGAAAAGGGAACAAAAAAACATCTGTCTTCAGTTTGCTCTTCTGGAAAGCACACCCATGAGGAATATCAGACCAACATATAAGAGTGATAGAACTTTTAGAGATAGATTATACAGATTAAATACAGACAGCAATGCAAATTTATGTATTCTAATTTGAAATACCTATTTTCAGTGTTGAAGTAAGTAATTTTCCAAATTGTGAATCGATTCAGTGCTGCTGTTTGGGAAGCTGTGACAGCCATTAACAACCGTCAACACAGTTGTTGCATTAAGTCTGCAGCTTGTAAACATTTTCAGGAACTGCCCTTTATCATGTTTAGCTTTTTTCTTTCTTTTTTTTTCCCCCTCCAATCAAGCATGTGGTAGTCGGCCATTTTATTGTCTGCAACTCACATTATGAACAATGTACGGAATCCTGTATTGCTGCAAAGTCAGGTGCAAAGAGGCTTGAATGCCTTGCCTAAATGCCTTTCTCTTTTTTTTTTTTTTTTTTTTTGATACACCTTCCTGTGTAATGTCAGTGTTATGTTTATTCATTGAGCAACTGTGCTTTCAACAGTGCACTCTCTTAGTGGCTTACAGTTACTGACAAGATGGCAGCATGTGACAAACTCATTTGCTGGAAAAATCAGACTGATGGCAATTACAGCAAATCATACTGAGACCTTATACAGTAGAGCAAAGGTGGAAATCTGTTTTCTTATGTGATTTTAAGGAAAGGGGAAAACAATTGCAGGATTACCGCTCAGCAGGAACTTCCTGGATTCTGAACGAGATCTCATGTGATCAAACCTGTACCACAACTTCAAGAGAAGGGATGAGGGACTCAAGACCCAGGTGACGTCACAGCTCAACTTACACTGCTGAAACACTGTTAAAGACACCCAAAACAGCTTATTTTGCTGCTGTTTCCACTATATCCAAGGAATGACAAGAGCTTCCATATTTGGATAAGTTACTTTCATTTGTAGTAGCTGCAGTTTGAACATATGCGATGATTCAAGACTACAATTCAGCATGGAGAGTTCTGCAATGGAATGGACTTGATAAACCCACTCACTTATTTGTATAAAGTGACAATAACTGAAAAACCCACTTATTTGTATAAAGTGACAATAACTGAAAAACCTGTGATGAAGGATCTCTACAAATCAACCTTGTTCAACATTAACTGCTAGGTTGTAGCACACTTCATTTCTAAAGAGCGCCTCTGGTACCCACAGCTTCTCCACTTCTTTTGAAACAAGTGCTACACACTGCTTGCTGGATTCTCTTTTGACTGTTTAAGTCTACCAAGTTTTAATTATTTATATGAGCTTGACAACCAACTGCTTCCCTAAAGATGAACTGCCTTTATTTCTTCTAAAAGCCTTACTTATAAAAAGGATTGAAAACAATTATGGCTAAGAAAAAGGAAAGCTACTTCATAAAATAAGATCAACTAGAGGGCCTGCTATGAAACAGATTTATTGGAAGAATTGCAGAGTCACTATTACAAGAATCTGAAATTCATCTCTTTAGATTCTGAGGAAAAAAAACCAAGATCCTTATATTTAAACAGCAAATCAGACCAGACTTGGTTTCCCCTTTAGCCAAATGCCACATGCATGAAACCAACGATTTCACTACTGATCTTTTGGTCTGACTAAGGAGTGCAGGTTAAATTTTGCCTGGAGCAAAACAGATTGTTCTCTAGAAAGATGAAGAAGGCGTGGACCATTATCAGTTTCCATCACCTAACATGGGACTCATCCTCCCACTGCTGTTTTTACAGTTTTGTTTTGGTGGTGATTTTTTTTCAGGGGGGGGGGGGGGGGGGGCAGGGCCCGTAGGGCAGAGGACGACAACATGCAACATGTGTCTGAAATCCTACTGGTTACGCAATCATTCCTACTGCTGAGTTGATGCCAAAAGTCTGGAATGCCAGGAAGCCCATTCTAATGCCTTGACCTGCAATCAGGTTATACTCCATTGGGCCTTGCCTTGATTATTTTCACTTCAGCTGCAATACAGACAGGAAATTTTGACATTGACAGAGGAATAGCCAGGTTACGTAACAGTCATGCTTTCTCTATATGCTTCCTTTCATCCCTTACATGACAACTGCTGCTTCATTATCTAATCCCTTATTTAAACATGTGATTAAAGAGAAACGCTGTAGAGGCCACACCCTTGCTAGCTTTTCTTTAGTAAGCAACATCTTTCATTAGAGCAATCACAACCACTGTGAGGGAACTTACTTGTAGGGCTTGGAATCACTGTGTATTATATTTTCACTCTTCTCTGGCTGTCTTCTAGAGGAATTCTTTGCTCTAGAAAAGTCAGCTTCTATATGCCTACAAGTAAGTTATTCTGATATGGTACCTCTAGCATTATGTAACAGTCATTGGACCTGATATGCAATCTTGAGTTCCGGCACTTGGTCTGTATAACTATTGAAGATTGTACATTGACACTTCAGTAGCACCCTTCAAGCAAGCTGCTTTGTGAAGTGAAAAGAAACTAGCAAAAACTAAGGAACACTGAATGTCGCAGCCCAAGGTGGAACAAAATATGGAATAACCACTATACAGCAGTTTAATATGTAAAGAAAACAATACAGCAGAACACCTGGGCACATGGGGAAGGGTTGAAACTAAGAGAATACAGGACAGAATTATCCAACTTCCAGTCTGGCCAGCAGACAGGTTTTAGCATAAGGGAATCACAACAGGACCAACATCTCATTAGAAAAATGGATGTTCCTTTGGTTTGGTTGGTGTTGAAGAGCAAAACAGCTCTGTAATGGTTTAAAGAAATGGTGACATTAGCTGGCACAACCTTAGGGCTAACATTCAGACATGTGCTTTCCTCAGCCCAATCAGCTAACAGCTTTTGGTATTTCCTTGATTCAAATAAGAAAAGGTAAGGTTAATATGCAGCACAGAACAGACAACATCCCAAGCACGACAACAGCAGACAAGAAGGGGCTTTGCAGGTAGGGGGCCTTGCCTGAGAATTCTTAATTTCTCCAGGACAGAGTTCTCTGACCAGAGAATCACCTCTTTCCTATGCACACAATTCTACAGCAGATCCCAGACATTGGCCTCAAATTATCAGATAAAATATTTTGTTCTTATCCTCACAGTGATAACTGTTCCTGCAATGATTATTTTTACTTTATGATTCCAGCAAGTCCTTCCTCAGTGTTCTGTGAGTTCTCCTCACAGTCCTTCCATACTTCAAACAGCACCAAACACTTCCCAGTGGAATTGGAAATTCATAGCTTTTGGAGGGTTTCCTTAAACTCTCCAAGAAATTAAGAGGAATGATGAAGCTGCAGAGTATTACTGGGCATCTCTCTTCAGGAAAGCCATCATCTTGCTACCTGTTGTCCAAGTGATAGGGACCCTATGATCTGACTATAATTAAAGTCACTGGGGTGGGGTAGGAGGTTCTTCTGTTGTGCTTCTGCCAGACTGTTCTGGAGGACAAATTTTTCTTGCTTTACACCAAAAGAAAACAAAAAAAAACCTCAAAAATGCCCATGTCTAAATCAGTTAAACGGATTACTGCTTTAAACGCATATAGCTTTTTCTTTTGAAGCATTGATTTTGGCACACATGGCTTTTAAATAGAATATTACAGCCAGCATTAAAGCACAAAATCCACCATACTTACTCTGCAAACAGATGCTTCACTTAAATTCAGTTACCGTGTGATGGCTCCTTCTGCCTGGAAAAGGCAAGCCTGTACTGAACGCACTGACTCATGGATTGTCTCTTTTGTATCACTTCTATTTACGTAATACAGCATACATAGTGGCCCCTCTTCAGGCACTTAGCAAGATCTTGCCCTTAAGTTTGTGATCCAAAGCGTGATCATTTGAGAAATGAATCATACAGTTGCAAAGCTATACAATAACATTCAACCTAGGTAATACCTTTAGCCTCTGATGAACACACTGCAGATGCTCTCAGCATCTCTATGAAAAGCACATCTGCTGTTGCTACTGATCATATGCATCCTCTGGGGATTTTGTTCTGTTTTCCTTTTTCCTCCTCAATCATTTGGTCTGGTTAGATTCCAATTCTACTGCACAGAATCCAACTCTGAGAACAAGTTAAGCTGTGGCAGGAAGGAAGGAACATGCAAAATCCAAATTCCCTTGTGAGATCTATTAACCAATAAACAAGACTTTTATTACAGGTACTAATTAAAACTGAACTCATCTGATTTAGGAGTTAAACTGTGTACTAATTCCAAAATTCAGTTTGATATGTTGCAGTAACATTGAAGCTCTATTCAGTTTCATTTTGTATTGACTTGATGCACAGTAAAAAAAGGAAGAGGAAAAAAGTGTTCATGTCACCAACTGCAAATGATTGCTTTGGTTCGAGGTTCTTCACACAGACTGGAACTCAAATTTCTAAAAACACATGCACTGTGAGTCTTTAGACACTATGGGATGACGTTTTTAAGGGGGGTGGAGTGGGATGGTGTAGGTAAATAATGAAAGAGGGTGTACAATTCGCTAGACAATGTCCACTATGTCAAACCTATAATTGTAAGATCCAAGTTTTTATTCTGTTTTCCCATACAAAGTTAAGAATACTTTTCAGAAAGTCACGAAAAATTATTTCCTATTAAGGTTGTAAAAAACTGAGCAGACAGATTTTGTATAAATTTTTCCATTTTTTATGTCAACTGACAATTATAAGAAATTTAGCCATAAATATTGTTTAGGAAACAGTAAAACTAGAGGCTTAGGTTAAAAATAATCTGGATTAGAACAGCTGTATGTAACTAGCTAAGATGAAGAACTGAAGGTGACCAGAATGCAAAAAATGTATAAGTCGTCCTCCATTAGTGTCCTAAGACTATAAAATCAAAATAGACAAGGAGAGCAAAAAGAAGATTTTAGTACCATAGAAATAAATTTAGGTAATCAGTAACATAGGAAAAGCAGTATCTAATGGGAAAGCACTGTTCTAAACTGGGACTGTTTACTGACTAATGATGGAAGCCCAGTTCTCTCATTCTAGGAAGACAAGAGTTCTTATAGTTCTCTTTCAAAGTGCACTCCCGAAGCAGATCATTGAAGCCAAACACAACAAACTTTGCAACTGCTATTGTTAGTCTGAAGCAAACAACTTTTCAGATGTCCGACTGAAGCACGTTACTAGACAAGCTAAATTCAGAACAGTTAGGCACTAACACCACTTTCAACAGCCATGTAACATGTATTTCTTGCAGAGTTATTTGCAAACTACAATGTTAGAATTACTACCCACAAATGTATCACTGAACTGTAAAAACCAGGCAAAAACCAGACAACATGCAGCTACTTTTTGCCACAAGACTGCTAGCTACTAGCTGATTCAGAAAAGCCATCTATGACAGACAGCATCATCTTGCTTCACTCCTTGCCACATAAGTAGTGTGACCTACACATAATGCAGCTTACTACGTATTGAAGGTACTGTTACAATTAATGACTAATTGCTGACGTACAAAAGAGGAAAAAAAAATGTTTGGTTTACTTGCACTTGACAACCTTCTGTTGAAGTTTTCATGCTTCCTCCTTGTTGCTGCTGTAAGAGAGTCCCCAGAGCCGCGAGAACTGTGACGATAAAGTTTCTGAAAAAAGTTAAAGGCTTTCTGCTGTGTCCCGAGTTGAATCAGCTACTCTGATTACAACTTCCGCAGCCAGCACGAGGAGGAGAGTGGCACTATGAAAATGAAGGCCATACATTCCAGGAGTAGCAGACTTCCATATTAGCTCAGCACTACTGACCAAATGCACCACCTTCCATCCAATTAAGTTACATCAAGAGATGTATCTTTGTGAAACTGGAAGAAGCTGGTGTCCCCAGCAATTTAAGTTATAATCAACCTAGAAATTTCCTTCAAATTTGCACTTGAAATACTGAATTGCCCTCTATTTCACCAATGTTTTAAAGACATTACAGGTCCTAATTTTCTGATTTGTTTAAAAATTTGTTTTAAAACCAGCCGTTTCTTTGGGGAATTTAACACACAGAATGTCTTATCTACAATGGATTTGGGACAAATTGAAACAAATAATATTGATCTCATCTTCCCTAAACTCAGGTCATCTTCAACTTTATCATACTGCTTAGATATTGTCTAACGCAGGTGAACAGATGACTCATTCTGTGATTAATATCTTCCAATACAGCTGTCATCTGCAGCAAGGCTTAAATACTGACTTCTGAACATCAAAGCTATGCAAGGGCAAATAGGCGTAATCAAATTAATAAACGAGATTTTGCAAACTGGAACTGCTCCTAGCTTCTTCGGCATTAGGCTAAAAAAATGATGTTTATTTGAAGAGTTTATTCCTCGCAGCAGTCTTGCCATTGATCTTACACTGCAAGACAAGTCAACAAATTCTGGTTTTCTGTTAACTAGTTCTAACAGGATCTTACGTTTGAGCACAAAAGGTGATTCGACAAACATTTAATACTGTCAGTTTCTCAGCATCGCCCTGTATTTACTTACAAACTGCTGCCTTTTTTAATAATGCTGACATATTTAGGAAACAGCTGTACTGCTAAAGCACCCAGCTGAAGCTAACAACTTGAAATCAAACAGGCTGTCTTGCATTTTGCATGTTTCCATTTTGTTTTAGCTAATTTTCTCCACCCCATTCTTATTTCTCTTTTATTTTCATGCACTAAATTTTTTTGTGCTCAGGACCTAGCTTATTAATATTATTTTTGAAATGTTCCTCAACAGCAGCAGCTCTCATTCTATTTTTGCTCATTTTTCACAACACTTACCTACTTTGCACCTAATCCCATAAATCTTTTCTATTTCTATTTTCTATTTTGCTGCCTGTTTGTTTCTCAAACTGTCACCCTGATTAATAAGGCACAGAAGATGCCGTAACTCGCTCACCAGGCAGGTGACCATGCTCAGCGGGCCCCAGTCAATCAATCCAGGCCTTCAAAACAGGTATCATTCCTTACCTAAAGGATCTTCCCTGTCAATACCCTAAATTGAAGTGGCAGTTGGAGGCAGGAGCAACCGGGCCACAGTTTTAGCTGCTCATGATAAAGCAGTAGAAGGAGGAATGAATGCACATTTTACCCTCCAAAGCTCATGCAGAACAGGCTGCAACAACGCCAGTGCTCCTGCCAACATGCTTCATTCTTTGCCTGACAGAGCCTCTGTCATCCAAGTACCTTAGATCTTTCCCTCAGATATGTATTAAACGCTGTATTTTGCAACTTGAGCATCAGTTACAGTTGGAGACAAAATCACCACTCTAGAGCGTTCAGAGCAACCCATGGAAATAGTAGACTTTCTCGGTCATTTGCCCTGTTTGTATGAGAGCTCTGCAATTCACTCCACTGGAAAACTGCTAAATATACCTCCTTGCAAGGCTGATCATTTTCAGACACCTTGTAGATGTAAGGAAGTTACTACATAGGAAATGAACAATGATTTGTGCTGATCTGAGGCAGGACTGAAATGA
Source organism: Morus bassanus (assembly GCA_031468815.1). Classification (NCBI taxonomy): domain Eukaryota; kingdom Metazoa; phylum Chordata; class Aves; order Suliformes; family Sulidae; genus Morus; species Morus bassanus. The sequence continues at coordinate 401,627 of CM062589.1, forward strand.
GCAAAAATGCTTACACTTACGGCATTTATTTTGTTTGACAGTTTCCTACCGGCAGTCTTCATGTAGGTACTACATCTCAAGCAATCATTGTAAAGCCCTAAAATACTCTTTCAAATAAAATGTACATTTTTGAAAGGCTGTTTTGTGGGGTTTTTTTTAGGTTTTCTTTTTTTGGTTTTTTGTTTGTTTGTTTTTGGTTTGGTTTGGTGTTTTTTTTTTAATACATGAAGTGGCTACGAGGATAAAAAATGTTTCTGGGCTGACTCCAGTTGCTTTCCTGGCTTTTTTCCAGTGATGTTCAAATCAGGGGTTGTTCAAACTAGCAAACAGTAGTTTTGCGGTTTACTCATACAAAAAATTGGGAGCTCTGGTATTTTTTTAGCACATATTACTAACAGGGTTCAAGAGCACTCTCTCCTCTGTCATGTGGTTCTGGCTGTGCATAAACATTGCTTTGACCAATAGAGGCAAATTTAGATACTTCCCAGAATGATTTGTTGCATTCTCACGACAGTTGCAGTCCCAGACTGGATTAGATCCAGTGGGAAAATGTTTAGACAAAGTACTGCACCAAACAACACTCCCAAGAGATGTGCCTGTGGTTTGCGTATAACAGAAAGTAAGGTTACAGAAAGACATTAAAAATGTTATGCTGTGATTGTGTGTTTCAGAGTGAATGACCTATTCACAGAGAGCAATACTCCAAAGAGATTCCAGGCCAAAAAAACTGAGCATCCAGCAAATGTGCAGTCATGCTCACGATCTCTAACACCAACCATTTGGTTCAGCTCTGTGTAACGCAAATATCATGACAGTCCAGAAAGGGAAACCAGAAAAAGAAAGGAGGTACATGGAGAGACTAGAAAAGGAAGCTACACTATGTTCAATAAATAACCCTCTCCTCCAAACACTCTCCCTCCTGACCCACTAGATTTTAGGTTTCAAGAGTCCTTAGGAAATATTTAGCTAAAAAGACTATATTCCGCATTCAGTGATCAAACATGAGAGGCAAGCATGTAGGGACTGGGAGTTGGAAAGCGCAAACGCAGCTTGAATGGCCATGAAATTGGAGGAAGGAAATTGTCTTAGCGCCTCTACTATGCTGCACTAGCCAGAGCATAACCAGCAGGTTGAGAGAAGCAACTATTCTCCTATATGCAATAGCTTCCACAGCAAAGAAAAAAAGATGAGGAGGGAGACCACCGCAATCAAAGCCACCACAGGGAAGTACCAAGAGTACATGGTCACTATTACTAGGTAAAAACAGAACTCGCATAGCCAGACTACCACCTAAGTGCTTCCACCTCGTCAAACACTTCTACCTGCACTCACATTTTACTTACAGATTTTGTGAAAGATTTGCTTCCCATTCACTGCAGCGTTATGCTGGAACAGCTAACGTCCAACCACAGCTCCTTTTGTGCGGTCAGGAGCGACACGGCATAAAATGGTTAGGGGCAGAGACTTTATGTACATCCCAACTTACAATTCTGTAGTAATACTAATGGCTCCTTTAGTCTCTCAGGTATTTTAGAGACTTAGCTCTGATACCAGCTCAGGCCACAAGTTATTCCACTGTGAACAGACAGAAAGCAAAATGATAAAACACTTCTACCAAAATATTTCTGGCAACAAGAACCAATGAAACAGCAAATGCAGCGCCTTAACAGCCTTTGCCTTCTCAATTCCCAACACTTAAACCTCGCCTATGCCTCTATTCATTTCTTCTCACCAACTAGTTTGGAACAACATTTCTAAACAGTTGCTTGGGGTTTTTTTCTCCTTCCTATTGGTTTCCCCTTTCTTCTTGTATTAGAGTTGTTTGGACACATTCTACTTGTGCAGATTCCACTCAAGGCAATGAAGTTACTTCTAAAACATTTCTCCTCTACTCTCAAAGGCGTTTTTATCTTTGCCTTCAATTTGCCTGAAGACTACTATGCAAGCTGCATAGCCTTGCATTTTTAGCCCCTTCAAGTAAGTTCCTCTTATTGCTACAGCAGATTGCTCTGAATAGCAGTTACTATATGTGCACATTCATACAACACAGCAATAATGAATTATGTCTGTAAGTTTGACACACATGTTGTTAGAACTTCACTGGAACTACATTCTTAGGGTCATCTTGCTATAGTATGCTCATGAATATATTTTCTGACTCAGGTGACACCATTATTCAGCTTTTCTTATACTCTTTGTTTGCTGGAATGTTACCTAAAGCTGTTTAGAACCTAGAAGATGTGAGAAATTCAGATCATCTGGAGACAGCTTCTTGTCTGCCACTGATCACAGGTAACATTACAAAAACTAATTCACTATTATTGTTAAATTACTGTTAGATGTAGTGCTAGTTACTTTCATTCACATCTTTGCTGTGAATGCACAAAAGATCCTTTGTAAACCAGAGAACTAATCAACAGCAAAAGATAAACAGCCAGAATATGTAGGAAAGACTTACTAGCTCTTAAACTGTATGTCCTTCATTTTATGTTTGTTCTCAGTGTTTAAATTCATTTCTAAGTCAGAAGTCAAAGTGAAATTTCTTGTATTTATTTTCTCAGAGTGATGGAATAAGCAGAACGTTATGGTGTTATCTGATGACAAATCTTGTTAACTTACATTACAAATGATGGCTTATACTTTAGCTGAGGTGTATTTTGAAGCAGTAACAGCATAAAGCTGAGACCTCTTTTCTCAACCTGGGAAGCTGATAATTGTGGTGCCTTTGTGGACAGTCTGGTCCAGGAAGGAGGGGCTAAACTTCAAGGTCCAAAGGCAGAATGGTTCCTTTTATCAGGGTGGGAAAAGAAATTAGAAGAAAAGAGACAAGAAATAGACCTCTAAGCCAACAGCAGCAAAACCAAAAACCTTCTTAAGCTTGTCAAAAAGAGTTTCTACAGCTTTTAAGACCTAAACAGGATTTGTATTGGTATTGTTATTACTGTGAAAGTATCTAAGCCTCTATTTAGCCTCTTCCTTTTGCATAAACATAAGACACTGAGGGAACTGGGAATGACCGAGGAATCAAATAAACATTTCAGCCTCCTGTATTGGACCACACCATCCAAACTGCCAGCCCTGCAATGAGGTACACCCAGGGGCGGAGACACACACACACACACGCAAAGACCCCACAGCATACCATGCTAGCTCTGAAAACACAGACAGCATCTCTATGAAGCCAACAATGTTCTTATATGCAAAGACATATGAAGTAAAAGTGAGAGTATTCTTATGAAGAGGACTTGAGGCTGCTTAGTATGACTCAGCAATATTGCTATGGGGTATTTTTACACCCCTAGATAAAAAATAACATGTAAAAACAGTTAAAGCTCAAGGGCTACTTAAGAGAATTTAGTGAGACAGTTGGCTCCACTATGGCTCATCCAGTGCATCTTGTTTCTTCTACATTAGATGAAAGGAACGTGAATAGAAGTCTACTTCCAGAGCATCAAAGAATTCCTGTCCTTTTTCAGAAAAAGGTATGTTTTAATGCACTCATCACTCTAAAAGACTGTTTCTTACACCTTTGGAAACTAACACCTACTCAAGATACTACCAAGAGTTGATCTTACTCATCCACACAAACATATTCCAGGGCTGCACAACTGAGGCCCCATTTTATATAAACAGAACACCATGAGACACAAATGCACCACCTCTTCAACTCAATTACAAGATCTTTTTGTGAGATAAATAAAATTGCTTGAAGTTAAATAATATGCATAGCAGAAAGAAAGCAAATAGAAGAAAATCTGATTTAACTAAAGAGTCATCCCTGAAAATTACATGCTGCCTGTAGCTCCAACACACATTTTAAAAATATGTTTAGACCATTAAAAAAAATCTGATGTATTTAAGTCAGTTCAAAGGTTTGCTATTTCAGCACCCTGTTTCCAGCAATAGCCGAACTGGATGCTTACAGAACAAAGGCCAGTATGCATACTTGCATCATAGCTGGTAAAGATCTGGATACAATTTAAGGTCCAAACAAAAGAACATACTGAAACCCCTACGGTTCTGAGATCTATGAGAACTCAAGAACATAATCAATAGCATATACCTTGCCACTCGATAAAGAAATACTTTTATGCTTTTACAGGAAGAGGAAAAATAGCAGAAAATTTTATCATCATATCTCAGAATCCATGAAAAAGATGAATACAGCAGGAGAAAGAGACTCTAGCTAGCAGTTGCATTATTAAATTATCCTCATTAAAACAGCCTCACCAAGAGACAACTGCAAATTTGTATTCATTAAGTTACAGGCTAAAACCCAGAGTAACAGATTTTATTAGCCTCCTGAACTCAGAGATCATGGATGTCCAGGCAAATCTTTGTCTTCCTGAACAGGTTTAGAGTGAAAGCAATCTATATACAGTATTATTCACTGCACTATGACCAAAAATGCTATGGTTTTGTAATTGAACTGGGGCTTGAGGATACACTAATGCTACCAGGAGTCTGGGAAACGCCTATCTGGGAAAGACAAATGCACTTCAACAGTGGAAAGAGTTCAGTCCCTTCTGAATTATGCAGAAGGACACAGCAACATACATTCAGTTACACGACATAAACCTAATGTAGCAGCAAGCAAAACGCTACAGAAAGTAATCAACTACGAGACAAGTATGTACCACCCCTCACCATCTTCCTTGCCGTAGTTGGGATATATAGAATATACCATTATAATCATCCATTATCATGGACTGCATATATCCTATACCAGTATCAGCATATATCATAGGCCTTACTTTCTGTTGTACATTTGATACCTCTGCTATCGACCACCTTGAGCTGCATCACTTGATAGGTAGGTGAACAATGCTAACATATATTATGTTATCAATAAACTATGGTGTTTGTTAACTGACAGGGCAACCTTTTCCTATTTTAACTAACAGTGGGCCCCATTCACATTGCTGGCAGCACAGACCACGTTGCTGTATGATACAAATAGTGGCAGAACGCTAGCTTATACAAAACTCAGAATGCTGGGTATGGAGGCAGTGAAGAAACTTGCTACTGCCCACTACTGTGGCATGTAGTCCAAAAAGATACCAAATACTATCATTATATTACTCTTACATTTGAAATTCGGTTCCACTTTTCTGCCTATTCTTTTAATTCCCCTTTCCCTTCCCTCAACATTTCCCAATCTTTTAATTTATATATAATATTTAAGTTTGTATTTCAAAAGCATACATGCTCTTTCTTGGCCTCTGAAAAATCACCAAGAAATCACCTTTACTTCCCACAATGTAGACCCAGAGCATCTAAAGTATATTTGCTTGTTATATTAATAGAATTCAGAAAATTGCCTTACAAAATTCCTAAAAGAGAATCAGCCAGAGTTAGACTTGGCATCTGCACAAGTCTCAGTTATTTTTTGGAATACTTTGACAACACTCCTATGTTATTGTCTCCCAGTTCATTTTTCAGCTCATGTATTCCCCAAAGAAGGAAAGAATGATATTCCTGTTCTCTGAATAAGGACACATCTTGCTTGTTAGAGTGATTTAATTATTTATTTTCCCTTCTCCTTCTTGAATTGTTGGATCTTTGGATCATGAGGCTTCAAATCCTTCTAAATCTTGCTCTTCCACATGAGGGCACAGAAATCACCTACTATCTCAAAGTAAAAGAAACAAGACCAAAATTTTACCAGCAGAGGAGACACTTGCTTTCAATTTTGGCCTTTTCAGCTGGATATTGCAAAGAGAGCTGTCAGAGATCACAGAAAGCCTGTTAGTTTCCTAAATCTAATTTAGTACCACAGAAAACCTGAGCTGTTCAATGCTGGCATGAGCAATGTTGCAATGCACACCCCCAGCTCCACAAGGCTCTACTTTGTTTCACCTGTGTCCACCTAGAGACAAAATAAAGGTGAAGTATGAACAGGGTTACCCTCCTATAAAGCTGCTTCTGAAGGAACTCTGCAGTCAATTCAGAAAATTTTCATTTTCTTTCTTCCATTTGATCTTCTCTGCAACATATTTTCCACATTACTCCTCACATTTTACTTCCATCTGGTTTCAGCCTTTGATTAGAAACTTGGAAGTTCAACTTTAACAACTCAATGCAGAGACCTGTGCTGCTTCTGGCCATTTTCCTCCTTGGAGGATCTTTATTCAGTCGTATGGTTCTTTTTACTGTACCTCTGCCCACACTGGAGGCTATATCCTTGGTAAATAGTTTGCAACTCTTGGAAAGAGCAAAAAGCCCTAACCTCTGCAAACACAGGAGGATTTTGTTATCCTGAAAGAAGCAAAACCTACAAAACAGACGATACTGCTTTAAAAACATTTGCTATACAAAGTGTCATTATAGGGAAGCTGCAAATTGTCAGGTTTATCAGACAGGATACAATACACATTTAAATGTTTGTCAACAGTTTCACCAATAATACAGGACCAAGAGTACCTCAGATATCTGAACTCAATGCAGAATTTACCACAGAGTCACCAAAACCAATGCCCAAGTTACTGCTCAGAAAAAAAGAATTCAGTAATAAGAATTGTTTTGATGGGATATCCATGTCCTTCCCTGTGCAGGATCAAGAGAAGCTGGCAGTCATCAGTTGTGTAGTCAGGTCAGGAAAGGCTGGTGGATGGTCCCATTTTCACCACTAAAAAAAAAAAAATCATCTTTACCTTAAAAGCATTAAAACAGCATACTGAGTCAGAATAAAGATTGATCTATGTCTACTCAACTGTTTGCAACAGGGCATGCCTCTGAAGTATACAACAGGCAAGCACATAAACACCCAACATAAAAGAAAGACAAATCGGTAATGTGGGAACAGTGGCTCTCCCATAACACCTCAATTCCGGCAGAATAGCCAGAAATGCTTAATTCTCAAGGACCTGTGAAAGTCATGAAAGAAAACTGGATATAAGCCAACATCAGAAGCAAGAGAAATCCTGTGATTTCAAACCTCTTTTGAACAGCACCACAGACAATAATTTTCAAAGGCATTCTGAATCACCACCTTCCACAAGCGTCCATAAGAAGTTACCTACCTAGCCTAGAAATGCAGGAGAGACCTGTAGAAAAGGAATTCAACTGCTAACTGTAAGAACCAAGGAAATGGCTTTAGACTTCCTACATTTCTGAGCAATCGAAACAAGACAGCTAAATAAAAAACCAGAAAGCAGTATTCTGATTGCAGTGCTACGAAGAGGCAAGCTTCTGTATTCATCCTGCTTTTGTCACTTGTATATTTTTTGTCTACATCCTGAGCCTCATACTACCTCATCTGGGCTGCACTTTAATATTATTCTTTGCAGTATTTGTTTGCACAGTTCACAGTGTAAAGATTTGAGACATATGTAGGACATACGCAGGAGGTATCCTGGAATTATCTCATGTTTACAACTCAAAATGGGATAAGAGAGCTGAAAGTTGGTCTGGATTGTCCCCTAGTGGTCCCCACCTTTCTTGGGGAGCAGAACCCAGAATATAGGCTGTGTGAGTACTGATAGTCATGTTCATCTCACAAACTGTAATGTGTCCAAAATAAGCAGTATGTTTGCCTCCTTCCCTACTGCCAGCTTGCAGTTTGCAGTATCTCCCAAATTCTTCACTACAAAGCCTACCTGGCCATTTACTTCTAATGCCGCATGTGTGATGATGCTTATTCCTACACAAATGCATGATCTTTTATGTTATTATTAAGTTATAGCTACTCTTTTAGAGGTTTTCTCTAATCTGAGAATCATTTATAATTCTAGTTCTGTCCTCCTCCATTCTGGCAGCTTTTTTTTGTTGTCATTCTTAAATTGCTTACAGAGTTTCCATATATTATCCAGGCTATGTTAAAGAAAATATTGGCCAACACACGATTCCTTGCCATTTACCCCAATAACTTCACTTGATACATCCTTGAATGCACTGAGAAACACAACTAACTGATGCAGGTTATTTTACTGAAAATGTTCAAGGAAGACAACTGACGTTCCAGTAACTTGTCGCAGATCTTTGCTCACATTTCTCTTATCTTCTTCATCTATACAGCTTAGAGAAACAGTAGCATACATAAAATCTGAAATGCTATTTTTTCAATAACAGGTTAAAATTTTGAAACCAGATCTGCTACCAACTCTGCCCATACACATTTTTTTTAATTACCTCGGTGGGCTTTCTTTCTGCATGTTTTTCCATGCTCAAATAGAGCACTATTCTGTAATTTACTTGGAAAGCTGACAGTTCCAGACATCCTAAGGCTCCTGCTCTACATAGTCAATCTGTTGTCAATGTTCGACCTCAGCAACTGGAGGGACTCCTGTGTTTTTATTAAGAGCTCAGGAAAGTACTGTTTATGTCTCATCTTCGAAAGAAGTTTTTGCTCTAGTTCCTTCCTTTCTGTCTAAATCATCTCCCAGCTGCATGTGCAACCCAGCCGTTTTGTTCAGGCTAATACTTATTATCCATTGTTCTGTTATTCCTCCTCACTTTTTCTTTCCATATTCTATGCCTTCTCTGAGGCCAATTCCAGCTGTTTTTCTAAGAAAGCTCATATTCCTGACTGCAGACAGCAGCAGGCCACACATGCAGCAGCACAGGAAGCCCAAAAGAAACTGTGGTATTAAGTGGCTTAAGTACAATTAACTAAAGGATCTTCTGGGAAACAATCTAATTTAAGTTAAAGAACAAAATCATTAGCCCACTGAGCATCCCAGAATTTCAGGAAACTTTCTATTCCACCCAAAAATACTAAGAAAGGAAGGAGGAAGTTCACCAGATATTCCAAGCCATGTTATTTGCTTAAAAAAAAAAAAAAAAAAAAAAAAAAATTTACTCAGCAGAAGGAAGGGAATTCCTTCTTATTCCAGACATAGAAAGCTCCTCCTGGAGAGGTAAACACTATTCAATCTTAAAAGATAAGCTCTCTTTTCTGAGCAGATGGAATGAGTTGTGCAGTAATACAATAATGCAATAAAACAATACAATAATGCAAGAACATAGCGAGCATTAACCAGTACTTTACACATTGGGATGAGTTAGGGAACATATTTTTACCCTTGCCCATGGCAGGGAGGTTGGAACTAGATAATCTTTAAGGTCCCTTCCAACACAAACCATTCTATGATGCCTGTGGCTACATATTCTGTAATCAAGTTCCCCAAAGATACACAGCTCTGGTAGCTGGTTCCTAGCTGACCCTCATAATCACATTCAGTTCTAAAATTTAGAAATTAATTGGTTAAGTGTGATACAAGTGTGCTGAGAGTTGACCGTAGCCTTCTGGAACAAGAAATTTTATAGCTAAAGTTTTATACAATTACAGAGCAAAACAGTTAAGGAAAAATATATAGTGAAGTGTCTTGTGAAGTTACGATGACCACTGTTCTGTCCAACGGCCTCTGGGGGATTACATTAAATGTCTCAGGTTTGTAAAAACAAGTTGATGGTTTTAAAAAGAGACAAGATGGCAACAAGACTAAGTCTTTCCTCTTTGCTTACCCAATTCTCTGTCTAAAAGGTTATTAAGCCTTAGGATCATCCCCATTTACAAGTCCCATGCACATTAACTTTTTTTTTTTAGCACTGCTTTTAATAAAGTACAGGGATTCTTATGCCAGAGACGAACCAAACTACAGCAGTTTGGGTCTACCCATGGCCTTGCAGTAACTCCTAGCACCCAAAAGGTTAAACATGTAGATAGACAGGTTCTTCTGTACACAGCACCATAACCATTCATGCGATTACTACAATTTGATACCTTTTATTACCCACGTGCTCTAAACTTTGATTACAACTAAACTGCAAAGAAAACAAAACAAAACAAAACAAAACAAAAAACCCCAAAAAACCCAACCAACCAAACAAACCTGCAGGATGCTTCAAAGAGGAGCTTTACAAAAGCTAATAAAAATTAAAGGATTCAGGTGCTCAGGATTTCTACTGGTGTGCTCTTAAGACATGGGTATACAGGATATACATGGAAAGCCACAGACAAGATCAGCATGCCTGTAGTAAAAAGTAGATATGTGATGCCATCCACTCTATTCCACTCGGGTTTTTGCACTAAGCTCGTTAACAGTTTCCAAGCATAACCCAATAGCACTCTAAAGAGCAAAAGTAGCATCTGCCACAAGACGTTCTCCTTCTTTCCTCATCCATGGGAAAACAGATGGAGGTACTCTTACTCCACTCTGTGCCTAGCTTGCTACTGGAGGCAGATCAAAAGAGCACACCTTGCATTTGAATGGGATGCAAAGAGATCTGAGCTGCTTCACAGATCCTGTGAGGGCTTGTTCAACAGCCTTCAGCCAGCTATTAGCAAAGCTTTATCCTCTGCACACAGTTTTTCCTTGCTACAAGAAACGTCACGCATGCATGTCAGACTGTCAAATAATGTGTTCTACCTCAAGCGACTGTGAACAGGAAAAACTCCCACTGTGACTGGATATTCATGAGGAAACAAGTACAGAAAGCCAAAAGTGACAGGTCAGCAACACAACTTTTTTTTTTTTTAAAGAAGCTTTTCCCAACTTAATAAGGGCAAAATGGCAGCCAACTAACTAAACGCAGCCAGCCAAGACAATTTATCTGGCTCCCAGGATGGCTCTTGCACCCGTCTCTGATCAGAAAGCTGCATTTTTATGTGTTTGTACGATGCTGGGCTTATCCGGAAGCCCGTGCAGCTGGGAACTGAAAAAAACGAAATTACAATTTGTTTGGCTCTAAGTTCCTCTCCCTAAGGAGGGCATCCTTTAGCCAACTGAACTAAGCTGAGCACGTGTGAGTGGATACACAAGAGTACAAGGAACTGGATGCAAGAAAGCAACCAGGGTAAACGCAGCTGGGACACGTGAATCAGGACCAGAAGCAGAGGTTTAAACGAGAGGAAAAAAAGAGTAACTAAGGGCAAGAAGAATCAGGAATCAAAACACTCCACACAAGACAGACTTGTAGGGTTCCAGTGGGAAGGAGCAGATTAGAAAGACCGAAGGGCGCTAGAGCCAGGACCCAGCCCCACAGGAAGGGCCGCAGGCCTAGCAGCAGCGACGTCACACCGCGCTGGCGGTGAACGCAGAACTTTCCAGGCCGGGCCGGGCCGGCCGTACGCGCTGCCCCCACCACCGCAGGGCCTGCCCGGGGCCTCCGGCCGCGCCCAGGGCCGAGCCCTACCGCGACTCACCTGCTGCTGCAGCGGCCGCGGCTCCCGGCCTGCCGAGCGGGCAGCCGCACGCGCTGCCCCGCGCCGCGCCGCGCCGAGGCGGGCCGGGCCGGGCCGGGCCGGGCGCGCGCGCCCCCGCCCCCCCCACCCCCCGCGGGCTGAGGCCCGCCACACGAGCGCGCGGCCGCCTCGAGCCAGGGCGGCGGGAGCGGCAGCGCCGTCGGGAGCGGCAGCGCCCTCGCGCCTCCCTGCCGCGCGGGAAGGCGGCCGGACGCGGGCCCCGCCGGTGCGGGGGGAGCGGGCCCCGCCGGTGCGGGGAGAGCGGGCCCCGCGGGTGGGGGGGAGCGGGCCCCGCCGGTGCGGGGGGAGCGGGCCCCGCGGGTGGGGGGGAGCGGGCCTCGCCGGTGCGGGGAGAGCGGGCCCCGCCGGTGCGGGGGGAGCGGGCCTCGCCGGTGCGGGGGGAGAGCGGGCCCCGCCGGTGCGGGGAGAGCGGGCCCCGCCGGTGGGGGGGAGCGGGCCCCGCGGGTGCGGGGGGAGCGGGCCCCGCCGGTGCGGGGGGAGCGGGCCACGCCGGTGCGGGGGGAGCGGGCCCCGCGGGTGGGGGGGAGCGGGCCCCGCCGGTGCGGGGGGAACGGGCCCCGCCGGTGCGGGGGAGCGGCCCCGCGGCGCCACCGCCGAGCGCACGGCCGGCCCTGGCGGGGCGCCGGCCCGCCCGCGAGCAGCCAGCGGCCGCAGCCGCCCTCCGCATCGTGCCTGGAGGACACGGCGCCGAACGGAACGGCCGCCTACGGGAAGAGAGCCGAGGGCCAGGCTCGGCTCGCGGGCGTGCTGCGCAGCTGCCGCAGTACTTCTGTTCTGGGGCTTTGCCACCGTACTGGTGGGTGCCAAGAACCTTCTGGTGGGAGCCCTACCCCATCCGAGAGGAGCCGAGCAGCGCGCGCTCGTCGTGGCAGGGGCAGTCATCTGGCTGGGGAGACGGATGAAGGAGTTCCAGCTCTGAAGAACAAATGGAATTACCTAGGGAGAAGTGTAAGGAAAAAAGGGAGTTGAAGGGACACAAAGACTGCTGCAGAGGATGCTAAAGTGGTGGTAGCAGAAGCAGAACAAGCCAGGTGTTAAGCTGTGAAAGAGGATGGCATGTCGGGGCAGGGAAGGATGAAGAGAGATTGTTTGAGAGACAGCAGACAAAGATGGAAAGATCACTGGATTCCCCTATGACTGGGTGAGTGCGATTAGCAAAAAGTACATGTTCCACAGTGGGTAAAAGGAGTCCACATCCTATCGTGGGAAATCTGACTCACCAGAAAGTCTGTAAATTGCCCAGAAACTCAACTGCAGCTTGTAGCTTCATTTCACTGACAACTCTGAGTGAAGATGCCGTGGATTGGAGTTTAGTTGTGTCTGCTGTCAGGGCATAAGGAGAACCGTTTGAAACTCAGCCAGTCAAATACGGTCTGCTTTGGAGACAGCTGCCAATTCTCAAGCAAAGTTTGTTTTACACATACATTACAATCATCTGCTGGAAATGAATTTTCTGTTGTGCTGTGCAGCAGCCTCTGGAGTCAGCCACCTGCTAACAATGGATTCTATGAACAACAAGCAGAGAGAAAATGCCCAGGGAGCCAACCTGCTCTGATGCTGAGCTGCAGGATTGCAGCCTCAAAATGTTGGGGCCAGGGTGCTAATGCTAGGGAGGCCTTGATTTCAGAGAGATGTAAATTCACTTTCTATAGCTGCTAAGTAAATAAAACTGCAGACAGTGAACAGGTTAACTTGGGAGGGATGGAGTCGGGTGTAACATAGGGAGAGCTGATAAATGTCCTCCTGGCAAGTTAGAAGCCATTGCCCACAGTACCATTCAATGGTACAGCGTATCCATACAAAGGGGATCCCACTGTATGCTTCTTATTAAAGCTCAATTCATGGAATTTTATGATAGCATCTTTCTTGTTTTGTGAGCAAGGGAAACATCAGGTTACAGAGAAAACCTAGAAAATTTGATCTGCATAAACACTAAATATTTAAAAAAATTTTTAACAGGGCCGCATGTATAAATCATTATCTCAGTCATTAATTCAGAACACTTAAGCCTGGGGTTGTTGTCTTTCAATTAGATGGACAGTAATTAAGCTCAAAGACCTTGCCTTTGTTGCATGTTTCTGAAGAACAGTGAATACTTGGGCCATGATACAAACAAAAGCTCAAATCCTTACTCACACTTCTTTGCATGTTTTCCACACTGGGAACGAGATCAATATTTTTTTTAATTTTTTTAACCAAACCTCTGAAATTCTGAAGTCTGTTACTAAGTATGGCAGGCCTGTACTACCTTTCTAGTCTTCAGGTTTTATTACAGATACTTCATAGAAAGGCTGTCAAATGCTGTTTGTGCCATTTCCACAAAAGCAATCTTTTTAGGGCATCACATTATACTTGGGGAAGGGACAGAACTGGAGCAAGAGCAATACAGTGGGAGCAGACTCCAAAGAGCAGCTCAACTCTTTGGACATAGCTCTGTTGGAGACTAGATTTTCTTTTAAATTCCCAAAATATCCCACATTTCTGTGGTTGATCCATGTACAAGGACAAAACACTATTGCAATCAATCAGCAATCTTTGGATTACTTCCTCCTAATTGCTTACATTACCCATAAGCAAAATTTACACCTGGAAATTTACATCTACTCCCCCACAGTAAGCTGTTGGGGAAAATCACTAATTGTTTTACCAACCTGATACCGATAAATCCTACTAATTCCCTTGTCCGATTCTGTCCACTGTTGCTCCTGAGTAAGCATCCTACTATTCTGACCTTTACCTACTCTGGAAGAAACAGCTCAAGTGCCCTCTAGTGTGGTTTCAGCATATCTAGTCCATGCTTTTCCCACTTGTGTGGGACTGAATGATAGGGTTCGTATTTGGTTTGAAAGATTTTTATAGGTCCATAGAACTTTATGATATAAGGCACTGTGAAAAATACTTTGACTGAAAAATTGATGGTGATTGTGATTTTTTTGTAAAATTGCTGAATGAAAGTTATGGCTAGTTTCACAGGCATATTATCTGTTTTATCCCCCAAATGCAAAATAGCAAAATTTACTAAACATGTCTGAATTTTTCATGACCATTATATCTGCTTATGAAGTGATGCTGTTATTGGGTTCTTTTTCTTGATATAGATGGGTTTAGAGCATCACCATTCTGGAAAAGAATTTATGGTCGTCTACTTACTTTTTCAGTTCCTTGTATTTCCAAACTTTTAATATATATTTAGCAAAGTAAATTTTATTTTTCTTTCTACAACGTTTTTAGTAGCTTTTTGGCCACAATAACTATTTTCTGAAATGCTCAAGTGATTCTTACTTTTCTATTTGAATTACTTTCCTCGGTCATTCAACCCTAAGAAATGGGCCTTTTAAAGCTATTCACAGTCTCAATAATGAACATGCGTAGATCATCTCAGAGTGTATGTTTCTGGAAGCTTTCATGGCTCTGGTGCACAGCCTTTGAAATAAGTGTCCTGTTTAAGCTAATACACTTACTTAGCTTCAGTAGCGTGCACACCTTGAAAGCTAATAGACTCAGGCACCAAATGGGGTGGTTTTTTCCAAACTGAAGGTAGAAATGGGAAGAGTACAGGCTGTGGACTAATATAATTGTTTCAGACATCTTGTGGAGCAGTGAAATTCTCAGAACTGACTTGAAAGAAATGCCAGATATACAAATATATGTTCTGGTCATACCAGTGGTCCACCTACTTTTATTGGTAGCTGCCAGTAAATGCTTAAGGAGACAGCTTGAGAATATAAGTGTAAGAATTGGGGGAGTACTTCCCTAGTATTAGCCTTCTGGAATTCAGTAATGTTTGTTTAAGAAGAAGAACAGGAAAAGAAAATTTAGAATGACAATAGTGGAAATAAAGGATAGCCCAAACTATCCAGCTGCGGAACGATTTCAAAGGAAGAGTCCTGTCATTTGGCTCATCTTTACACAAACAAATATAAACACTAGAACTGGGTCTCTCAAATTCTCCTCTATAGTGCACTGACAGTAATGAAACTCCAGTACCTTCTTCCCCATTTTTCCTAACCACTTCATCCTATTCCATTCTTAATGGCCTTTTCTATTACTTCTAAGACCTGGGAAAATGTAGAAGTCTATTTAAAACACTGGCGACTTTCCAATCAGCAGTAGCAGCTGTGGCTAGGATCAGCAGCTCTCCCTGACAGAAATTTTCTCTTGTTGTACACATACAGTACCACACTATGATGGCATCAATATATTTCCTTCAAATTCTCTGTTTCATGTATTTTTATCCTTAGCCTTATATACCTTCTTTCCCCTAAACTCCTGCACATGCTCCATTTTCCTGCTGTATATGTGTCTGTGTGCCAATATGGCTTTTGCAGTAGTATTTTTCCCCTCACATCATTGTGTATCTCTTTATGCACGCATTTTTACCCGCCCTGTAGTCTGAGTTCAGAAATAAGTGAATTCCCCATACCATGGGAATTTTAACCATCTTTAAACGTCAGCTAGTAACTAATTCCGAAGAAAACAATTTAGACATGAATCCTCTTTGTAAAATGTGTGTTCTGTTAACTAGGAGTCTTTTGAGGAACTGCCCAGCTATCCCACAGCTGTTGGTGGGATACCAACATTACCGCTGAATAATTTTAAAACTTTCATTAAAACAGGCTGGATTTTTTCCCTTGCCTGTTTGGGTCTTCTTAAAACATTTGCTTCATCAAAACTCCCTTTTTTAAAAATTCTGAGCAAGTAAGGTGTGAGACTAAAGGTCCCTTTTAGTTTTCTAGCTTCATGCCTGTGAATAGGAATTTCCATATCATGCCTCGTTCTTGTCATTTTTGTAACTATTCAACTCTATTTTTTTCCTCATCTTCAGTGGTAAGTCCTTGCATCAATTTGTTTATATGACTGTTATCCATAATGGCTTTCTCTTCATTCTTCTGACATACCTGAAATTGGTGTGAATTGTGAAATTTTCAAGCCAGAAACAGAAAAGCATGCTCAGGGAGGCATGGAAATGGAAGAGCAAATCAGATTCTATCACAATTGGAATAAGGATCCATATGAAATAGGACCAAGCTAGTAAAGTATGTCCTAGTACTGCTGTGATTTTCCTTTTCCACACTGCAAATATTTTAACTTAACAGTCGCCGGTGAGTGCTTCTTACAGGGGTTAGTGGAATCATAGAATCATAGAATTCTGAGTTGGAGGGGACCCACAAGGATCATCAAGTCCAACTCCTGTCCCTGCACAGGACTACCCCAAATTCACACCATGTGTCTGAGGGTGTTGTCCAAGTGCTTCTTGAATACCGTCAGGCTTGGCACCGTGGCTGCCTCCCTGGGGAGCCTGTTCCAGTGCTCCACTGCCCTCTGGGTGAAGAACCTTTTCCTAATATCCTACCTACACCTCCCCTAGCAGGAATTTGGGAAGGGAAGGAGGATTGTAAAACTCGGTGAAGTTTTATATAGTTAAGCATACAATAAATAGAGATTATAGACATGGGCAAGTTTGACTTAGCATGAAAAAGGAAATTTTGGTCTTAGTGGCAGGTTCTTGAGAAAAACATCAGTCACTATTAGCACCTGACTTCAGTCTTAAAATCAAAAGTACTTGTCTTTTCTACCCAGATACATGAACAGTTGAACACCTTTATGAGTTGCCAAATATATCTGAATTTGTATGAGTACGTTTGCTCTGGAAAGACATTTTGTATATCTTTAACATGCTAGCAGTTAGAGATGCAACAACTTCATATAAATAGGACAAGAATAGCTTGAGGGATGGATACGTCATTTTTAAGAGTTACTCCTCTTCCCTGTTCATCTGCTTCCTAGTAGATTTCCATGGAAGATGCATGCAGAACTCAGCACCATTTCATTTTCTTTGAGAAGCAAGCATTTACGTGACAGAATTAAGCTAATATTGGACCTTTCCCTTCTATTTTGTCCTTGCAAAGGAGTAACTCAGGGTAAAATTCAGAAAACCTATTTAGACTCCTCAGTCAGTGACTGAGATTCTGTTCCTCAGCAACAGCTCATCCTGCAGGGATACTTACATTTAATTGGTGCTTAGACTCTGGACCACAAAGTTCCCACAACATTAATAGTGCATGTAAAGAAGCTGCCCAGTCAGAGGAGTGGTATCTTATCTCTGCCTATACCCCCAGAACACCTACCAAGTAAGCATACTCAGAAGATACCTTATATGTGTAAAAAATACTGAAGTCAACATGCAGCCCAGCAGATAAATTTTCCCTGTGAGTGAGGAAGAAGAGAAAGGCACTCCTGCTGGCAGTCTTTCACATGGCTAACTTGAGTCGCACTATCGGAAGTGGAGCCATTACCATTATGTAGCCTGTTGTCATGGTTTGACCCCAGCCGGCAGCTCAGCCCCACACAGCCACTGGCTGACTCCCTGCCAGTGGGATGGGGGAGAGAATTGGAAGGGTAAAAGCGAGAAACCTCATGGGTCGAGATAAAGACAGTTTAACAGGTAAAGCAAAAGCTGCGCATGCGAGCAAAGCAAACCAAGGAATTCATTCACTCCTTCCCATCGGCGGGCAGGTGTTCAGCCATCTGCAGGGAAGCAGGGCTCCATCTCACGTAACGGTGACTTGGGAAGACAAACGCCGTCACTCTGAACGTCCCCCTCTTCTTCCTTCTTACCCTAGCTTTATATGCTGAGCATGATGTCATATGGTGTGGGACATCCCTTGGGTCAGTTGGGGTCAGCTGTCCCAGCTGTGCCCCCTCCCAACTCCTTGTGCACCCCCAGCCTGCTCGCTGGTGGCGTGGGGTGAGAGGCAGAAAAGGTTTTGACTCTGTGTAAGCCCTGCTCAGCAGTAACAAAAACATCCCTGTGTTATCAACACTGTTTTCAGCACAAATCCAAAACACAGCCCCATACCAGCTACTGTGAAGAAAATTAACTCTATCCCAGCCAAAACCAGCACACCTGTAGAACAGATTAGCAGAGAAATCTTCCCAAAAATTAATAAAATCATTTACCGTAAACTTGTTGAAGATTCCTTGCAACAGAAACCAAATTGTCTCTTAGGTAACTGAACTCTGTGTGCAAATATTCTTCTGATACAACACAGGCAGAGTTTTTCTGTGCCCAGAGAAAAATCATATTTCAAAGTAAGGGTATAGCAGGAAGCTTGGTGGTCCCCCAGATATAACACTAACCAAATGCTACTAATGGTGTAGCTTTTTAACTCCAAAATATTGTTTGTCTGTTTGTTTTAAAAGCTATCTTTCTTGATGGAAAGCCATCAAGCACTCAGTGAAATAGAAGAAAAAAAAAAAAGAGGCTTACTAGACTTTTTCAGTTCCCTTGTTTTCTTCTGTTTAACCAACAAAAAGGAAAAAATTACATTCTTTAAGGCAATAAACAATACATGTACAGATATCTATCTGTCGGCTTTTAGTGAGCATTCCTCTGTGGTACTGAGCACCAGCTACAGTTCATATATTATCTTCTGCTACTGTCATTATATAGTGAACTCGAAAAAATGTCTAAACCTCGAGCAATTCCTAGCTTAAAGTAGTTCTGCGGAAGCAGACACTCCTCTTTAAGGACTTCTGATATCTGCTGGGCTACCCCATCCACCATCATAATGAGATGCAAGCCCTGCAAGTGCTATTCAATCCCTGCTGCTTACAGCCTTCATCTTCTGTTGCTAGAATCATTATGCTAGCTGGAGGTAGATCGGAACTGAAGCCAGAATCTGTTGGTGGGAGCATGCCAGGCAATGCATCGTTCATTCATTCCCCAGGAGCTGACCCAACTTACAGAACTCACTGGTGGAACTGTTATTTCTCGTCATGTTACAAATCACCACTGTCCTTTATGTCAGTAAAGTGAAATGCAGAAAATATGTGGCACGTTTCACCACTCAGTTCTCTTATTTCACATTCCAGTCTTGACGCATTTTTGAAGGACCACAGAAATGTGTAGTTTAAAACCTGTCTAGTAAACTTCCTTGATCCTGAGGCATACACTTTGAATTTAAGTAACTTCATTTTTCAGTTGCCCTTTGGAACAGTTTCCTTTTCCTACTTGGCTCAAACAATTTTCAAATCAAGAAAGCAGCAACAGCACATTCCCTCCTGCAATGCAGATTGTGAGTCAGGGTATTTGGGACCTCCGTGCTGACTGGATGAAATTACATGTGCCCCCATCCAATTGCTCCAGGGGTATTCCTGGAATGGCTGGCAATGCTTGCAGGACCATACAGTACCCTGAATTTCTGCTGTTGAGACACAGTACAGGAACCCTGTTACTCTCCAGTCAAAGAGCAGAACTGCACCCCCTCCCCTAGATCATGGCATACAGCACAGACATTAGCGGAGCTTTTTATAGACTTTCTCTAACAAACAGTCCCAGATCACTATGAAATAAGTCACCCTTAGACCTTTTTTTATGTATGAGATTTTAATTCCCTAAAGAGAAGAACAGATCTTCATGGGAGTAAACCACAAGGCTGAGCTAGGCAAGTACTCAAGAACTTACAGTTCTGGGATCACTCCAGTAGTCCAGTCTGCAGCTGCAGAAAATCTCCACTTTCATGCTGGGCCTCACACTGGTTGTGATACGTGCTTCATAGACCTGTGAAAGCATCCTGAGCCCAGAATAAATGAACATACAAAAGCCAGAAGCTCTGGAAAAACAGCATTTTCATGTGTCACTGGGCATTAAGACCAGGGAGCACTGGTGGTACCTCAAGGCATTCAGTCTGTAAGAATGAGGGTTGTAATGTCAGTTCTTCACAGTGAGAAGTCTGTAAATATAGGAGAAAAGTACACGTGCAAGTATGTATCCACTTCTTGGTATATGCAGTCCAAGAAGAATTTGCTGAGTCTGTAAAAGACAGTGTTGAATCCTGTGCTATCCTTCCCTACTATACTCTCTTATTTGTACTTAGGTCACATTCTCCGCCATGGCCCGTATAGCATATTTGAAGAATAAAATGAACTTTTAAGGCTTGATGCTTGGGCCATATTCTTTGCATTGCCTGAATATTATCTGACTTCAACACTATGAGAATGCATTTTAGGATATTATAGTTTTGGAGTGTTAAGCTCTTACTTCATAACAAGATGTACAGGTAAGGATCTATCTTTACGTTTTTTCCAGCAGTGCATACAGCAAGGTTACTAGTTTCTACCTTGTGGTATTTTTAGTTTCAAAGTGAAAAGCAGCACGCTGTGTGATTTTGAAAGAACAGGGTTGAGGCTGAACAGATCATTCTCATTAGTGGTGGAGAGAATGCTAAGGCACAATAACAGTCCACATATAAGTGATCGTACCACAAAACAAAACATACATTTGGATCCTCTCCTTTTAGGTCAAGGAAAAGTGTTTATTACTTCAGACCAGCACGTTCTCCATTGCAAAGCAACATGGCGAAGATGCAGATGGCTCCTCTTGGAATAATTGTCATGAAGAAATCTACCTCAGCTCTAGAACAGTTTCAGTTATGATGTGAAAGAGCACACAGTAAGTCTCAAAAGAGAACATGGAGAGGGCATCTAAGGATCACATACAAAAGAGGGAGTAAAAGAGCAGGTAGGCAGTGCCAGAATATGTTGTCCTTCAGGGAGAGCATCTCACCTCTTTAAATCAAGGCCCATTAAAGACTCATTCTACAGATGCCCTTTTCCAAACATTTTTTACTTTGTGTTTAAAGCTTGCATTGTAATATGACATATGTCTTGGAAATTGTCAGTTCATAAGGACAGAAAGGCCATGTGAAGAAACAGTATCTCACACTCTATTATTGCTGGCACATTTTTAAAACTATAGAAGGGTTTTGTGTTTTAAAGAATGGTAGAAAAGAAATTATGTTCAATAACATGAATCAGGCAAATGCCATTCACTTCTGTGGTCTAAACACTCATATTCAGTAGTTGGTCACACTGTAATCCGTAGCGGAGACTCCTAGGCCTAGGCCAAATACGTTTATTCCTGCACAGCTGTTCCGGACACCCTATGACTCATCATCAAACTAGTTCTATATCTCATTTTCCATGCTGACCCAACCAGCTAGATTAGCTCATAATGATGTTAGCCATCATACATAACATAGCAGAAGAATTCCTTCTAATTAAACCCTGAGCAACAGTTTTGATAACCTATTTTTCCCTCAGTATTTTTCACAGTTTGACAGATCACGTTATGACCCTCTAGCCCAGGTTTCCTGGGAAACAAAGCATCTCCTTACTCTTCTAATCCTTTCAGGGAAATGAAGCCAAATTAAAACATTTCATGGGCGTTCATTACATTTTATCATGCACCTATCAACGTCAACTGCCCAGAATGTGCTACTGCTTAATGGGTAGCAGAAACAATTAAACTTGCTTTTTTTAACAGTCACTTCTTGTCCAGAGACAACATTAACCAGGGACAAAGCTTCCTTTCTGGGCAGTGCTTTGTTTCATCCCAAGTCAGGGATAACACTCCACTTCTGAGAACTGGATGTTGCTATGGCAAAAATGTGGGAAAGGGGCCCTTCACAAACATGCAAGTCAAGTCCAGCTTCTATAATATATGTTTGTCTCCTTTGATTTTCTGGAGGGGGGTGCATTTTTTTAAGTTAAAGAAGACAGCAGATAGTTCAGCTATGATATGGAACCTTATTTCTGTTCTTCCTTTGCCTAGGGAGAATTTAGTGGAAATGTTCCTTTGGAACACATGCAATCATGCCTAAGAGGCCGTGCATGCTGTGACTGGTTACATGAGCCTGCAAACTATGTCATCATCAATCTTTCTGCAGACATGCCCTGTTCACTGAACTCACACATGGGATGGTCATTTGTATAAATATTAAGGAATGCTCATCTGCACCTTACAGAGGAACTTACCTTAGGAGGAAGAGTTGCTGAATCAAAGTGGAAGTGCGCAACTCACGTAACCGGAAATCTACCTGAGTAGAGAGAAATCAGGCCCGAAAAGCAGAAGGAATCTGCAGAGAGAGTATATTGACTGGTAATTGTATGAATGCCTCTCATTTGTTTAGCAGAGAGCTGGGCGGGGACTTAAAAAGCCTAACTGGGACTGACAGCTGCTTACTGGGAGAGAACAGAAGAGAAAACGAGGTATTCTTCTATCCTCATTCCCATTTGGCCATTAAGGGGAGTTGCTAGAAATAGTATCTGGATCACGCTTGCTGTAGAAATTAAGTGGTTTACAGGATTCTGTAATTTTACAGACTTGCAATGCTTTTTCTGAAAAGCAACTTTCAGAGATATGCCAGGATTTGAAGCACACTAAATTCTTGACGCTCCTGAAAAGAGAAAACCAGGCCAGTGCAGTTGTCAGGGGATCCAACCATAGTTCTCAACAGCCTTGTATAAGCTTTGCAGACTGATCTGTCATGCAAGTTCCTGATGCAAAGCAAGTAAAAATATTCTAAAAAATTCAAAAGTATGGAAGAAAACAAAGGAGCAGACTATTTGCTCAGACAGTTGGAGAAGCACAGTCCCTTCTGACCTCCTTTGTACTCCAGGGAGCAATTCCTGAGCCGCATTCTGAGACAGAGGCACTCTTGCCAGGCCTAGTGTTCCAGCAATTACTCAGTGGAAATGGAAACAGCAATACAGATGCCAGCGGTATGATGCAAGTTTCATTGTCCCCGTCAGAATGGGAGTCCATTATGGTTTCTGGGCTGTTTGCTTGGAATTTAAAGTCAGTTGTAGCTCCACGTAAATTAGACGTTTAAGCCAGGAAATAAGATTTTTTTTTTTTAAAAGAGCTCCTCCTCATTCCCTGGCCTATGCTTCTCTGAAGGGCTGTTTTGGACCTTGAACAGGGAATTTGAGTTTAGCACGCATAGAAAGAGCTGAGAAACAGGAAACCTGAACAATCCTCTGCAGAGCTAAGGAGCATGCATATCAAAGTTTTGCTGTTCATAGAGGCAAAAACTGGAATAATTTTAGGCGCATGCTTGTAAAACACTTAGGAAACAGTTGAACACCAGAAAGAAATAACAATATTATGCCTTCCTAATATCTCAAAGGTCAATGGGTTAGCAGAGAACAATTTGGAGGACGACGAAAAACAGAGGAAGAATAGGTCAGGCCTGGATGGAGAATAGAAAAATTCAGGCCTGTAGGGATACATTTTAAATGTTTTAATTCTGAAGTCAGTTTAGGGATGATCTTTATGGGATTAAAAACTCAGGCTTTCTTCTAGTAATTGAAATTAATCAGCACTTGCTCAAGTAAGGATAGTTTCTTACCCATCTGCCATTACAAATAAAAGTAATACCGTATGTTTAGCAGTGTCTAAATATCTAGTGCTACAGTTGGATAACACTTCTTTCAAAAGTTTCCCAGCATGCTCTGCAGTGAGAAAATAACCAAAACCAAATGGTCTTTGCCCCAGGATATGCATAATTGTAAATCTAACTGCAAAGAAACTTCCAGGTTAGAAAGCTGTTACAAATATCCATATGCTTATTTCATCTAAGGTACACTATGTAAGAACCTATGGGGGAAAGGACACTTTGATGATAGAAGGCTCTTTAATATATAAAGCAATACAATCCATGGATTTTGAAGCTGGTCATGTTCAAGATGGAAATAAAATGTCGGTCTTCACAGCAAATATGACTAACTAGCACAGCTCATGAAACAACGTCGTGAGTTGTCCTTCAACTGAATGTTTACTTCACAGTTTGATAAACCTATTGACAAAAATATTGTGCGTCCCTTCTTTCCTTAATTATATTGATTTGTTCCGTAACAGCCTACGAAATGAAAATATTAATCACTTTCGTAGTTCTTCTCAAAAATCTCTTAATGGATAGCACACCTCGACATCACAGACTAGTATAATAAACGTCAGGGCCGCACAGCCACCGATTACCAGAGAAAAGCGGAGAACACGAAGCGGAACAAGAGAGGCGGGTACTTTCAGAGCAACGGACACCCGGGTTTGGGGCAGAACTCTCCATCCCCGGGCGAGGAGCTGCCCCAGCCCGTGGCGCCCGGACCGACACCCACCCCCAGAGCGCGGCGCGGCGAAGCGCCTCCGGGCGGGTCCCCTCGTGCCGCCCCGCGCGCGGCCGCCCCGCCCCCGCCCCGCCCCCGCCCCGCGCGGAGCGCCGCGCCGGGCCGGCCGCTGCCAGCAGGGGGCGCTGCCGCACGCACACCGCAGCGGCCGGGCCGGGCCCCCCGCCGCCCCCGCCTGCCGCCCGGACGGGGGGGGGGGGTGGCCGGCGGGCCGGGGGTGCGCGGGCGGGCCCGGGGTGCGCCGGCGGGCCGGGGGTGCGCGGGCGGGCCGGGGGGGTGGCCGGCGGGCCGGGGGGGTGGCCGGCGGGCCGGGGGGGGCTGGCCGGCGGGCCGGGGGGGTGGCCGGCGGGCCGGGGGTGCGCGGGCGGGCCGGGGGGGTGGCCGGCGGGCCGGGGGGGGCTGGCCGGCGGGCCGGGGGGGTGGCCGGCGGGCCGGGGGTGCGCGGGCGGGCCGGGGGCCACCCGCGGGGCCGGCGGGAGGGACGCGGGCCCGCCGCGTCCTGCGCAGCGGTTTGTGCTCCGTGGCTGGCACCAGCTCTGAAGGGAAAGCTGCGGAGGGGCGGCTGGTTCCCGCCCTGCCTCCCGCCCTGGCCGCCCGGGCATGGGACCGGTCGTGCCGCATCCGAGGCTCCCGTCCTGGGAGGATCGAGGCGTCCGAGGCTGAGCTGGCAGCAACACCGAGGGCAGAAGAAATCTAGTCCTGCAGCCTGGACCTCCACAGTTCTTTCAGAGACCTTTCGAGGTCCTGTACCGTCGCTGGCTGTCAGCACGGCGCTGGGTTATTTGACCTCGCCCTGCGTGACTGTTCATGGGGACACTGCAGGAGGAAGCTGTGAAGCGCTTCCTAGAGAAGCTAAGAAGATGTGGTGAAAAGCAGTAGGCTGGAATTCAGGTGGGTACCGACCGTGTACCCAGTTGACAGGGTCAGCATGGAAGGCTGGGGAAAAAGGGCCAGATACAGACCCCGCACACGCCTGGCCACTAATTCTCTGAATAATTTAGTTTGTACCTTCTGTAGAGTGGTTGCGCAATCACTCGAGTAAATCGGCTCTCCTGCCTAAACTGGTTTTCTGTGGTGATTAACGTAGCACCCATTGACTCTAGTCAGGGAACAGCTCTTCCCTCCGAAGTAAAGGGGTCCTGTCCCTGCAGCTCGTCCCCATATACTCACTCCGATTCTCCCTTGGCCCTCCGGAATCTGCTTTACTACCATCAGCTCACAATGAGCTCCAGTTCCAAAAAGAAAAAAGTACTTTTCTGAAAGAACACATTTAATTTTAATCCTGGGTAGCTCTGCCCAAAATAAAGGCACCAAGAAGAACCAAGATCTTCCTCCTTTTGGCTGCCTGCACATAGGGTAACTCTCCCTGCCATGAAGAGCACACACACCGAGTAGGTGCGACAAACCAGGGCTCACAGGGTAAGTCAGCTCCCCTGGATCATGCAAGCAGATACATGGCAGAGCTCAAGACGGATGGTGTGACCCTCCCACGGCCCAGTTCATTGTCCAGCTAGTAAAGCTGTGGATACAAATTTAGGCAGAGACACCTTCTGCCTTCTACTATTGCTTACTCATCTGTCTCCTAGATTAAAAGGTTTTATCAACAGCTAAATTTAAAACCAAATGTAAATTTCACTTATTGCCCTTGGAACCTGGTTTGCAATTTGCAATGATAGAAATTTGCAAATAGTGTTTATTCAAATCCAGATTTTTGTTTTTAAATTGAAAAAAGGGGAGGGGGATTTTCCTCGTGGCTCCCTGTTATTGAAAGCTGCCTGTAACTCCTAGGAACAGACTTTGCTAGATCCAGATATCGAGGAGTCTAAAAATCCTGCCCAGAGCTCTGTGAGAAATTGTGGAGCTCTAAAGGACAGTTTTTGAAAGATGATATTTTGATCTGCTTTGAGGAAGAAGGGACATTCTGTGCTACAGAACCTCTACAAGAACTTGGGCTTAAGAGGCTTTGTGAGGGGAGCGGGACCAAGACTGAAGTTCACAGGCTAACATTTTATGCTGGCCCCCTTGGCATAGCCCTGGGAACGCATTTTGGAGAAAAAACAACGCAGAAGCAGCTAAATCACCACTTCTGAAATGCTTTTGAGAAAAAATAATCACAAAAATATTGAATCAAGTCCACATCGAGTGATTTCACACTTCCTGAATACAGTCAAAAGAGCCAGACAACAAGAGGATATGCTCTTGTCACCATGCATGACTTTCTTCTGGAAGCAATGGAATATTAGCATAAATGTATCTGCAACAACCAATGACCAGAAAAGCCCAGCCACATAGAGTAGAATATCAAACTGATGCTGCTATTCACGACACCAGCTGAAACCGCTAGCTGGAAAGAGCAAAACCTTCCTGATAAATTCAGCATTAGTTCAACTGGATTTCATTCACTGCAAGAATTATGTAGCAAGGAGACCTACTACTTTTATGAAGGCTAAATGCTCCATTCCTAAACTTTTAGAGAAAATTAGCATGAAAATTACTAGAGAAGTAGGGAAGCCTGATAAAAGACTTTTTCAAAAACTATCTATTTTGCCATCATAAGCCAATGCAAAACTGCTCCCTCTTTTAGATTTTTTTATTGCTTCAAATGGCGGATAATGAAGTCTTTTCCTACTGTTTGATACATCTCCTTGTCATTAAGTTATTTTGTCTATTCAAATTGATTCATGTTTTCATTATTTTAGAAGAATACATTGGACCTGGTAGGTCAATACCATTTATCACAGCATCACTCTGAAGCAAAAAAGGGAAATTGCAGGGTTTTGCTTTGTATCATAAGGTGGGTCGAATGTTTCTTTAAAAAAAACCAACAGTAAAGTATATTTCATTGCAAATGGAACAAGAGATTCTTAATAAAAGTCTGCCATTGCAATTCAAATGAACTATTTGGGATAGTTTTCCCAAAATGCTGCCAGGCTTTAAAGCAGCTCAAAATAAACAGCAAAGTGAGTGAAAACAGAAAGCACCTCCAACATCCTCCAGTATTCCTGGGTCATTAGATGAGTCTAATTGCATTCGAAATAACAAGACCCAAGCATCTTTTCTTGTGCCTTTTTGCATGGTTTCCATACACACCTTGGGAAAAACTGATTCTAAACACAAAAACAATCTGGATAGGTAAAACCGTACAGTTACTTTAATACAGCACAAAACAGGAAGTAACTCCTTTATTCGTTAAACCGTGAGAGGAAATGTTTAACATAGAAAACCCACTTCTCGAGAGACTCTACCTTTTCTCGTGTTCCCTTGTCAAAGCCCCACAGGCAGCTTCAGACTCAGACTTTCTGAAGACTGTGAAGAGAACAGCAGCTGAAAAAAAATGTGAGAGGAGAAAGATCTAAGATTTTGACAACAGAGTTAGCATTTTTGGTCAAACCTTGAGAACAAAGGTGGAAGCATTAGCGATTGGAAAACGAACTTTAGGGGCCCTTAGTTTATGAGTGTGAGCGAAAAGAGTTTTAAGGAGAACGGCCCTTTTTCTGCTGTCCTCGGACCTCACACATCACACCCTCGATCTTGCTTAGAATTTCGTGGGCACGCATTCTCGTACCTGCAGACTTTAAGCGTCTGACTTAAAAGTCTCGGCCCGAGACACATGCCAGGCCCAGAAGGCCGAGGGCGACTGTGCTGAGCCCACGCGGAAAAGAGGGTTCGGGGGCCTGCCGCAGGTCCCCGCGGGCCGCGGACGAGCGGAGCCGCCGCTGCCGCCCGCACGGCAGAGCCGGGGGCTGCGCCCACGCTGCGCCCGCGGCCGCCCGAGCCCCGCCCGGGTCGGCCGGCCGGAGCCCGCCGCGGCGCGGCTGCCTTGCGGGAAGCGCCGGCGTGCGGGCCGCGGGGCACCGCTCCGGGAAGGCAGCCCGGCCGCGCCGCCGCCGCCGCCCGCCGCCCCGCGCCCGCCGCCTCCCGCGGCGGAGGGCCCCGGCCCGCCCCTCGCCGCGCCCGGCCCTGCACCTGCCTCCCGGCGCCGCCCCGCTCCCCGCCCCGCGCGGAGCCGCCGCCGAGCCGGGCCGAGCCGCCTCGGGAGCTGCTGCCGGAGCCGGCGCCCGCCATGGGCACGGCGCGCGAGGGGATGCGCTGCATCAAGATCCTGCTGTTCATCTTCAACTTGACCTTCTGGGTGAGCGCCGGGCCGGGCCGGGCCGGGCGGAGCGGAGCGGAGCGGAGCCGGGCTAGCGGGGCCGGGCGGCGCCGGGCCGGGCCGGGCGGAGCGGAGCGGAGCGGAGCCGGGCTAGCGGGGCCGGGCGGCGCCGGGCCGGGCCGGGCCGGGCGGAGCGGAGCCGGGCTAGCGGGGCCGGGCGGCGCCGGGCCGGGCCGGGCCGGGCGGAGCGGAGCCGGGCGGAACCGCGCCGCCTGCGGCACCTGCCGCGAGCGCTCCCGGGGCCCGGCCGCGGCCGGTCCCGCGCGGAGGCGGCCGGCCGGGCCCGGCCCCCGCGGCGGTGCTGGGCCCCGCGGGCGCGGCCGGGGGCCCCGGGGCGCGAGCGGGCGGCGGGCCGCGGCGGCGGGGGTGCTGGGCCGTGCGCCTGCCTCCGCGGGCGGCCCCTCGGCGCAGCGCTGCAGGACAGGCGGCCGGGGCTCACGGTGCGGGGGTGCCCTGGCACGGCTCTCGCCTCTACTCGCTTCTGTAAAGATGCAGCTCTTCCCGGGAACTACGTACTTGACAGAAGGTGACGCTGCTGAGGAAGGACATCTTAAGCGATAATGTAACGTAGTGACCACTTCCCCAACGAGCCTAAAATTTCAAACAACAGGAGGCTGTGAGAGGTTCTCCCAGCATCACATGCAGCGTATTGCGGTGGAACGCTTCTTCACAGCTTTTTAATAATGTGGTTTCAAATAGTGAGCCAACAGCTGCTACTTTTACAGGTTCATCCTAAGAGAAAGTCCTTGCATCATATCGCACTTACTTTGCTGAAAGCTACCCTGATGTGGCAATGAATGGTACCTACTGCAGAACCCTCGAGATATGGAGAATGCTGTGCACAACTGAATACAAGCTTTCTTTTCTCTTGCACTGTCCCTCATGCTATGTTCTCCCTTCCAGTAGCTTTCCAGTTTTTCACACTGGAAAACAATTAGCAATGTTATCTTCTTAAATGTGTTTTTCTTTCTTTCTGATTCACTGGTTTTTTTAAAAAAAAAGTCACAAAATAATGCTGTTCAGCCTCTCTGCAGCAAGCAGTTTTGGGCTTTTGTCTCCTTTATGCTTGAAACAGTTAAACCAAATGCTTCTCCCTCTTGGTGACAGCACTGCAAGCTCCGGGTACACAGTGCTGCTGTAGGAGCAGAGTGATGTTGCCCAGCTGCAGCTGCAAGTCAGTAGAAGGACAAAGCTTTGTGTTATGTTATTTCACAAAAGTGACAATTACTGTGTTTTTTTATCTGCCTTTTCACTGAGCTGGAAGAAACCATCTCCTCAGCTGGACTGGGGGCATACATTTCAAATGCATCCAAACCACCAGAGGGACTGAGATGCCTGGACTGACACATCCTGTCACTGGGGGCTCCCAGTGCGCTCCGGCAGTCCAAAGGCTGAGCCCATGTCTGCAAGCAGGGAGGTTCAAATGCTATGACCAGGGTAGCAGGGGGACCCTCGCCCTCTGTGCTGTGACACCTTTATGTGGAAAGCTGTGATCCCGAGCTCTTCAGCCATATGCTTGCCTGCTTTCTTTGCTTGCTGTAGCTATGCCAGATGAATCAAGTGCCAGGCAATGCAGGACAGGTCAAAAAAGCACCACGTCAGGCTGCCAAGGATGTGGTAAGCAGCAGGTGTTTTGTGAACCTCGTTCAGGTTGCGCAGTTGCTACAGACCTAGGTCCTGGGCCTCTATCAGAACGGTAGCAGAGCATTGTGCCTGCTCCTGCAGGATGCTGAAGCCGTCTGCCAGGAAACACACTGTTGCCTGGTAGGCTTATAAATATGTCTGGCATGCGGTGGGTCTGAGACCACTGTCTACAGATCTTTTACCCCCAAACAACGTGCCTTGACACTCCTTTTTGGTCTAGTCTTGTTCGCATGAAAGGGAATTTTTCCTTGCATTTGACAGCATCCATCGCTTGTTAGTCATTTCTGTGAGCCAAGGTATCGTACACTGTAATAATCCTTTCACCTCCTAGTGATAGCGTGTCCCATGGTGATTTACAGAAAAATGCACTGTAATAATTGGTCCAAACACACTTAATTGCAGCACATCCCTAAGAACAATACAAGCCTTTCTTCCTGGTAAGCCTCTAAACAGAACCCTTCTTACAACTGAGCAGCAGCAGCAATTCTGAAATGGCAGACGGTCTCCTGTAGTTCAGTATGATGATTTAGAGGTCCAGCTGCTGTCTCTACAGTATCATATATCCCATGACACTGGAGCTGGATCTGTGATACATACAGGGGAAGGGGGCACCTCTCAGCCCAAAAGGCTGGTATTTAGCCTTAAAACAGCTGGGAGGATTGAAAAAAAGGTCAATTAAGTTACTTCTGTCCTAAAGTTTGGTGTGTGTCAAGCCAGCAGGGCTTAACTCCTGGTCACATGGCACTTCCCCATAAGGTGCCATCATGGTTTAACCCCCAGCTGGCAGCTCAGCCCCACACAGCCACTGGCTGACTCCCTGCCAGTGGGATGGGGGAGAGAATTGGAAGGGTAAAAGTGAGAAACCTCATGGGTCGAGATAAAGACAGTTTAACAGGTAAAGCAAAAGCTGCGCATGCGAGCAAAGCAAACCAAGGAATTCATTCACTCCTTCCCATCGGCGGGCAGGTGTTCAGCCATCTGCAGGGAAGCAGGGCTCCATCTCACGTAACGGTGACTTGGGAAGACAAACGCCGTCACTCTGAACGTCCCCCTCTTCTTCCTTCTTACCCTAGCTTTATATGCTGAGCATGATGTCATATGGTGTGGGACATCCCTTGGGTCAGTTGGGGTCAGCTGTCCCAGCTGTGCCCCCTCCCAACTCCTTGTGCACCCCCAGCCTGCTCGCTGGTGGCGTGGGGTGAGAGGCAGAAAAGGTTTTGACTCTGTGTAAGCCCTGCTCAGCAGTAACAAAAACATCCCTGTGTTATCAACACTGTTTTCAGCACAAATCCAAAACACAGCCCCATACCAGCTACTGTGAAGAAAATTAACTCTATCCCAGCCAAAACCAGCACAGGTGCTTTTCCTACAGTAACAGCATCTTGACTCCAGCCCCAGGCCCTGAGCAGCCTCCTGCATACCGCCTGACTACAGTGCACTTCTGAGTGTTAGGAAGGAAGGCAGTGCTCCTCATTGGTTTTGCAGCCTGTCTGTTCTTCTCATGGGCATTCACTTCCCCTCTGCACCCCCCCGCCCCACTCCTTTCCCCATTGCAATTCATGCCAAGTTTTGCTGACTAAATGAGCTTGCTTAAAAGTTTTGAAAGTCACTAGTAAGTTCAGAAGCACCACTACAATGAAGAGCTGAAAGAAAGAAGTACATTGCACTATAATAGGAATTCATTGTTATCAAACACTGGCAAGTGCTTCCTGAATTTTCTGACAGTGCAATCCTGAGCTGTGGGATTTCAAGAAAGCATAAGGTGCCAATGACACCTCTTTGACGCTCTGCAGCCAATTGTTACTAAAGTATTGACTGGTCTGTTTATCTTCCAGCTGGCAGGACTGGCTGTCATTGCCTTTGGTCTATGGCTGCGGTTTGGTGGGGTTCTGGCAGACTTTGCTTCAGACAAAAAGTCTCCAGAGTATGTCTTCATGGGTAAGTTAAAATACACACAGAATCTTATAGGTTGGAAAAGACCTTTAAGATGATCGAGTCCAACCATAAATGCCTGTGATGACAGTAGCCTTTAGCCTTGGTTTCATCCTGGGGCATGTGACACACCTTATGTGTTGAATTGTATGAAGGCCAACAATTCGTGGTCTGAACTACACAAAACTGGACATTCTGGTGCTGTGTGTCATGTGTATGATGGCTTTTGTCCTTTCTCTGCTTAGCATCAACTTCCTTAGGCCTAACTGAACTCTTCTCTGAGATTTGATCTAATCCTCATGTATCCAAAGTGAGTTGTGCTAATACTGTCAGAATAGAAGTTGAGATGGGTCAGACTCCTGCAACATGGGGCTCACCAGTATATCCTTCCAGAGTTTTCTGGGCAGCTGCTAGCCAACAAGACAACAGTGCCACTTCTGAATGTTTCTAATACCAGTGCAGCAGTAAAACTTTTGCTCACCAGTTCTCCCTGTGTCTGCACACAGAGGCCCTCAGTGTGACTTCAGCTATCAGAGCAAATCCTTCCACAGCTGAAAAGTAAAACTACAGTCATCTCAAGAACTCTTTGTCCAACCTAAGCAGGAATCAACTAGTTGCCCAAGCCCACAGAATTGGTACTGGTCACATCTAATTTTAGGCTTTTAAGATAAATTTTTTTCTCCCTAGGATTTCCACTTGGATTTTCTGGAAACGCCACCTGTGTCACATTTCTATAGACATGCTTAAATAGCAACTGTCTAGGACTGCCAGCAACTGCATTTCTCTATCCATTGGCAATTGTAACGTGCCTTTACACCAGAAGAGTCAGATTTTTTTTCTGTTTTAATATATCACTCCTGGAGATGGACTCATTCAGTAAAATCCTATTGGTGCAAACATTTTTGCCATCTACAAGTGCCAAGTGTGAATGAATACCCTGTCCTGCCTTGTCCATCAAGCCACTCTGACAGGGTGGCCAGGAATGGAAGTTGACCCAAGGTGTCCTGTGGCAGTCAGTTACTCATCACAGGAATATTGCCTGGGCTGTGCAGTTACTTTAAATACCCCAGTTCTCTTAGTGGAGACCTTGACTCTGATACACCACAGTCCTAACCCCAAGCTGCTTTAATAAATGCAACCAAGCTAGAGGCACAGAGCTGGACTGTACAGCACTGTGGGAACAGATGGGTAGAATGTTATGTCCAGCAAAGTTTCTGTGGGAGTTTATGAGGCTGAATAAAACCATTCAGATGAAAATTTGATTTGGACCTGAGGGTTACTGTAAAATACCCTATAGCACTTCCACTGACACGGAGAGCCAGGAATAATGATTTACTTTTTCTCTTGCATATGAGCTGCTATTTCAGCAGCATATTAGATCACCAACTTCATTTCCAGATCCAGTTTATACCTGCTGAATTTCCTATGCTGTATCCTGGAACTCTTCCCTGCCTCATCACGTTATGTTTGACCCAGGAGATTCAACAAGACAGAAGGATGTTCCAGCCTTCAAAATCAAGTACTGTTGGTTTGTTAGAAGCCAGAAAGTAATATATCCTATGATGTGAATAAGCACCACAGTCATTTCACAGCTTTGCAGTGCAGCCTGTAACACTGTGTGAACAAGATACTCTTTGGTGCATATGTATTTAAATCTCTCAGAGATTTAATCTGCTTCAGTCCTGAATAGGAATTACAAAAGCTGTTCAGCGTTGTTAATTTTGGTAAGTCCTGGGGAATGGTCTTGTAAAAGTTTCATCATATCCCATGATATTCAACTATTGAGCCGTCACATGTATTTATAGAGTTGTATGCTGTAATATGTAACTGCTAGCAGAGGAAGTGCTAAGGAACAGGACATAAATATGTTGAGAATTCTTTTAAACTTGCACTTTTGACTGAATTCTAAAGAAATCGGTCCTTTTTGTAATAGGCATTGTGCTCTGAACATGTTAAATGCTGTTGTGACTTCTGAGCATCTCATGGGGCAGCCTTTCAGAAGTCTGAGGCCGTTAACAATCTGTGACTAAGGCAGTGGTAAAAGAATGGTGCTAAATTCAGTAACAGTGGGGGTTTTTTTCAGCAGACAAGGCTGCACTTGATGGTCATGCTCAAGAGCTTTACCTCTCTAGGAGATTTCAGCTCTGAGTCCCCCTTGACAATTGTGTATTGGGCCCTTCTCACAGAGACTCTAGGAGTGTTGTTTATTTGGCTTTGTGTGTTTGCTCTGTAACATGCATTCTGGGTGACAGCCAGAATTTTGCATAGGAATTCTTAATATGGAACACTGTGCAGCACACAAGGAGCAGCCACCCAGAGGGCTGAAAGAGAAAGCAAATCATCAGTATGACTTGGAGATATAAACATGTGGCCATATATTTAAAAATAATTTCTTTAGCTCTGTTCCACTGACAGCTTTTGTGGCTGCCTTGTGATAACCCAAGCCCCTGTGATCAGATCAGCTCTGTGTCAGTGCTTGGAACAACAGTGTAGCTGCATTCAGAGTTTGCCTTGTAGGTTGAAGCACTGTCCGGAATCACCATCCTGTGGAAAACATCTCATTTTCTTGCTTCTAAAGAGCAGCACATTCTGCTCTTTTTGTACCTGTTTGAGCTGCCAGCTGAATCTAACCAGGTTCTCTCTTGTGCTTCCTTGTGATGTTTTTTTTTCCTGGATCTGAAATGTTGTTTTAGTTTAAAATAATTGATAATTATATCCTTGCATTTTCCATTAGGCAAGAATGAGTCTCCTTAAATAGCCTTGTTCTTTACCAGCAGTCCCGCTGTCTCTTCTGCCCCCTGGAATAGTTCGGGCCATGACTTGGCAACCAGGTCTGTTCATCTTTTCCATCCACTGAAATGTTTTTGTCGGTTTGAGAACAACTTACAGGCAGCAGTGCTGAGGTCAAGCACATATGTGTTCTTAGTTTTCTGTTGCTTGTGGTTTTGTGTTCAGTGATCCATATTCCCCACTGCAGCTTGCAGTTTTTTTACCTACAACATAAAAGGTTGGAATTGGAACTCTTTGACCCATGCAGTCTCCGTCCACTTTACCAGATGTAACTTACGCTTTAGCGGCCTCCTATAATTGGATATCATCTCTCTGCAGCTCCCCAACTTTTGGAGTTCCCACTGCAGTGCCAGGCATGACAGTATTTTTATGTTACTCCATCTTGTTGCTTCAACCTCATAGTATGTTTTTTGTGCCTGTGCTTCAAGTGGTGAGGCAAAACTGTCGCTTTCCTGTTCTATTGCAGTTCAGCTCTGGTTGATTTCATATATTCCTCTCTTAGCTGTACTTGAGAGAAAAAAATAAAAGAGAAAGGAAAAAAAAAAAGATCATTTCAGCAAAGGTCAATAGCTGGGCAGTTACCTCTTTTATCTGAGTTGTCTGTGACACTGTACTGACCAAATTCAGAAAAGAGATGTAGAATAAAGGGAATTCCCTTGGATTGCTCTTCCCTCTTTGAGACTCCTGTACCAAGCCTCTGGTGAGTTTTTTACTGGGCAGGAAAGTCTACATCAGAAGGAAAAGAGAGATGCTTCTGTGAACCCAAGACATCAGCATTTCTGTCTCACAAATATTTGGTCCTTAATTAATTCTCTGTAGTAGTGCTGTTCTTAAATTTAAAAATACCTAAAGCACAGAACTGAAGACGAAGTGCCTGGTGAGGGCAAGTTGAGCATTTGTGAAGTAAAAACTAACACAGGGACTTTTTAAGGGTCAGTTCAAGACACCTATTCTCCCCTGTTTACTTTTGGTGGATGAAGACGAAAGTCTGTTCTGGTTCCTTGGGCAACATGGAGGACAAACTCTCTGTATCCCTATTAAATGAAGTGCAGAGGGTCACATCACTGCCAGTAGCAATAAAAACAAAGTATATGTACTCAACAAGCCCCATCAGGAATGGTAACAAAAACTGGTGAATGTGAATGAATCAATCTGGATGACTCTTTCTCGTAACTGGCAGCACTGAAGCATTGCGTCTCCTGCACAGCCAGAGCTCACAAACTTTCTGCTAAGTTACATTCTCTTTGCTCCGCTTCCATGATCCAATCTGTGGTCCAGGCATTCATCAGGGCCAAACCAGTTGTGGATAGAAGTTTCAGGGTGGCTGTGGCTTTTTCTTGGGGTCTGTGAGAGCATGAGTGATCATTCTGGCTTTGAAAGGTACAGTTAGATGGTGCATGCCTTAGGATATGAAGTCATGTCTGGAGTTGAAGGATATTAGTAGTTTTTCTCCATAGTAGTGGGTGCCCATACAAACAGGAGTTGGTCAGCAGTTAAATCCATGTAAACTGCAATTCTCTGCTCCTGTGCCGCATTTTGTTATAGTTCTATTCATGTATTTTGGAGTCAAGCACTATACCTTTAGTCAACAGTATTTTCTCTCCAAAATCCATAGCCTCTCAAACTCTGTCAGCCTTTAAAATGAGAGCTATTGGCAAAGTAGCCTCTGTGTAGAGATGCAGTACCACAGGAGGAGCATCAAGTGGTCCTGCCATCACATGTATTGGAGAGGTTTTTAGTCTCTACTTAAGGCTTAAGCAATGATCTTGTCCTTCTTCCTGTTATCTTATGTGCAGGTCTCTTCTTCTGCAGTTTAGATAGAGTGCTTTAGAAAAGGCTGATGGTGGCCCTGAGTGGAAAACGAAAGGTGCTGCACTGGAAAACTGCTTAAAAAATATGACAACACCACTACCACCCCCCAAAAAAACCTTACTCAGAATGAAAGTTGTTCAAAGTCCTCAATCTCTGTGCTGGGTCATAAAACCTAGCAATCAGTTCCTAAGAGTCAGTATCCCACCTGGCAGAGTAAAGGCAAGGCCACCACAAAGTTAGAATTCTGACAAAACAAGCTAATTAAGCTTAATAGAATAATCTGTCCATCTATCTCAGGTTGATTGTTTTATATTTGCAATATGCTGAGATTCAGGAGGTTTGTTTTTGTTTTTTTAATTAATCACTTAAGCATGGTAAGGCACTTTGTGCTTCTTGCCTGTTAAATTGTCCTCCTGGGTAAACCTTTCTCCCATCCTACTCTTTTTGTGTGTAGCTATCTTAAAGCTAGCCAGTTCCACACAGCAGTAACAGTTGAAGCAACAGTTAATGCCATTTCCTTCTTTGACGCACCCTCTTCTCCTTCCTCTAGGCAGCTGCAAGTCACCTTGGTGCCTGCAGGCTGGTCACATTGCTGTGAATGCTGAACTCTGACAGTACTGCTCACCAAGTACGTGGGGTCTCCCTCAGCCTACCTCTGTGAGCGATCAAGCAGTTGTGTCTCATTCTGGTCAAACTGCCCATGCACAGGCCAGAGCCCAGCACCACAGGCTCAACACTTCCACTTTTCCAGAAACAGCCACCTGTAGCAAGTGACCTAGGTGACGGGATAAACCTGTCACTGGTCCTGCTTGAAGTAAAAAGACATCAAGATGTTTCCTCTTGCTGTAGCAGCACACTAAACTTCAGGAATGCTCAGGCTTTTTCAGTTACATGCTTTGTTCTTCATACATACTCTCTTTAAAAGGACTAACCCTGCTCTAGATGCCAGTCTGTAAAATGGCTTCTAGAAAAAGAACCAAACCAATATAACCCCTTGTATCTCAAGGGAAATGTCCTGTGTTGTGTTTCATTCTGACAGAGCAGGAAATACAACAGAGCTGTCCACGATGAAGCCATTAAGAGGAAAGCATTTTGTCTGCTGGAAAAAAATAAAACAGCAACAAAAAAGCCCTTTGCTCCTTTTTGGGGTATGTCACTTCAAAAGCATCTACAGAGTGGGTTTTGATTGAGTTGGCTTGTTTTGTTTCAGCACTTAATCTGCACTTGGGTGGGTAAAGACAGCTATCTGCAGGGTCCTGACTTTTGCTGCTGTGGGGGTTGCAGATTTCTGTGAATGCCTTATGGCCATACTCTGTTTTCTGTTTTGGATGGCTTGGAGCCTGTGCATTTAAGCATTAGAAGTGTGTAACTGTTGTTGATATCTGCATGGAAATGTATGCATACACACAGGATTATTCAGGGTGTCCTAAACTAGAGAGGATTGCAGAAAATTGTGAGAGGATTTCAGAATACCAAATGACTAAGGATTAAAAAGGCAGAACTACAATCAATAAAGCACAATGACACAAGTGGTAACAGATAATCTAAGTGGTATAAACAGTGACAGACTTTAAATTAGCTATAACCACACAGGAATGTGATCTTAGACTCACTGTCAGTTGCTCTCGACAAAAGTGCCTTGCTCAGCTCCAGTCAAAGAGGCATATAAATGTCAGGAATTATTAAGAAAGGAAATGAGAACCCAACTGAAAAATTTTAATGTCATTGTGTAAATTTCCAGTGCACTCAGTGTCTTGAATGCTGTTTGTGGTTCTGGTCAAAAAGGATGCAATAAAACTAGAAAAAGTACTAAGAAGTTTGACAAGATTACTATCATACTGTGCACTGTGAACAACTTCCATATTAGGAAGTTTTTCACAATATTCACATCATTAAATTGTAGAATCCAATGCCACAGGATTCTGGGAAGTTTGACCGCAATAGTACAGATCCCCCTAATACAGGTATGTTGATTACATTTGACTTCAGTGATGTTTGGTATAGGGTGAAGTCGATATTGACAGAGCCATTGGAGACTACTAGGAAGGTATTAGCTGACCTACTTTGGCTTGTGTGAATTTGGGACATAATTATTTAGGGTTGTGAGATGCATGTGAGCGAGATCTGTAACTAGTGCTGGTATTCTATGGGAAGGGAGAGGCAGTGGACCGGGATGTTACATTACAGTGAGGTTTCTTTTAAATGAAAGTCGGGATTTGTGCATCAGCAGAAGCCTACCAACCGGCTGGTATCTGTAATATTTTTGTGGTTTGAGGAAGATTAACCACAAAATACCTGTTGAATTAATAAAAGAGATGTAATTATGTCTGTGCATTATGCTCAAATTAAGGGTATGTTCCAATTCTCCAGAAATTCATCTTCCTTCAGAGGACTCTGCCTCTCTTCTCCAGTTTTGTAAATGTTTTTATAGATAAATATACTAAAAAACTATTAACACAGAAATGGTAATCTCTAGTAGCAAGCCTGTTTCAGAAACTGACTTTGCTACCACGTGCACCATACACAACTGTCCCTGTCTGGCCTGTTATTTCCAACTCCTACATGTGTTTCTCATCTTTTCCGAAAGTGCATTTGCACTACAGGTTCCTTGGTGCTCTACTGAGGGCTTTAGAGCCTTAGTCCTTCTGTGGAGGAACACATCTGCCTCCCAGATTGTAATGCACATACAACCTCAGGAGAATCTCTTCAAGTCATGTCTGGGTTCATCAATGCCTCTGAATCCCTTGTACCAAGAACAGAGCTCCTTCTTTTCTTAGTGGAGTATGAACAGTTGGCGGTTTGTTCAGTGTTAGTTACTCAGCCCAGAAAAGAAAAAGTAGAATTATTTAAAATGGAAAGTGATCATAGCAGCCAGGTAAACAAGAAACCCATGTGAAATAAAGCCAGACAGAGAGACAGTGTACATTTGTCTGCTCCTGCTCTTTGCAGTAGGCTCTAGACAGGGATTTGTATCTCAAAGCTGTCAGTAAGATTTAAAAAAAAAAAAAAACCAAAACAAAAAAACCCAACTCTGGGAGTGGGTTCTATTGCAGACTCTGAAATTGGATCTCTACCAGCTTAGGTGGCCAGCAGAGCGTATCCAGTGGTGGTGGTGATGGTTCATGCATTGTCTGAAATAGGAAGGGTTTTAATGTTCACCTTAGTAGGTTCCTACCTGCCTGGTTTGTGTTGTAATGTTTCCTTTCTGTTCATAAAACATTGGTAGTGCACACTTCTGCCTATCGCGTGATTTTTTGCAATGGGAGCATAGAGGGACTCTGGTTCTAAGGACATAGTTGTTACTCTGTCCAAGTGCCATATGACAGACTGAAGAACTGGTGACATTTCCTTTCAGATTAGTTTTGCATAGATTTGCATGTTACCTTGAGAGCGGTTTTTAATTGCTCTAAGGAACAAAGAACAGATGTCTTGCAGATTTCACTCATCATTTTTCTAAAAATGGGGCCAATCCCTCCCTCGCTCTTGATACACATAAAGACATATTGCAGTCAGCAGCTATAAAATGCCATCCTTCTCTTCTACCTAGTCTAAAATGATGAAATTCTGTATTCACTGCTAATCACAAAGGTTCTGTTCATCCAGAAATGACACACAGAATACCCCTTATCCTTCTTGAGGTGCTTCTTCACACTTGCAGATCTGCTGTCTCAAAGTACAGCCCCGGTAGGGTATATGTGCTCGTACTCAGAGGAAACAGTATCTTATTGAGGAACTCTGTGCCATGAACATAGATGCCAATCTAGAGATCTCTACTGAGTTGTGGATTTGCCATTCTTCACTATTGGGAGCCATAGGTTCTTCTGAGATTGCCAGGTAACTTTTTAACTCCCGTTGTAATTGCAAAGCAGAGTCTGCTAGAAAATGGGAATCCCTCCTGTTGGAATTTTCACGGGCAATACCCCCCATTTGACATTTTCTTTTCAGGAAATAATGATTTTCCCCATGGGGTGAATCAAAAAATCAAGTATATAGAAAAGCTGCTGCTTTACTGCTTTCCAAATTTGTTCTTTGCAAAATGAAACAATGGCTGAAGTATGGGCTTCCCCCCCACCCCTTACACTCTCTGGTTTTTAGCCAGAAGGGAAGTCAATTTGTTATTAGGTGTTCTCTCACTTACTACTAAAAGTAGAAGTGTTAGTTTCTCTTCACAGCTTATAAAAATCGGGGGGGGGGGGGGGGGGGCGGGCTGTGTTTTAGCACAGCTAAAACAAACAAACAACCCCACCACCCCAAAACCTGAATATTTCCCCACAAAAATGGTCAAGAGAATAGGCTCTGTCCAAAAAAACCCCCAGTCCTATGACACTTTGTTTTTCATCCTCTTGTGTTTACAAAGAAGCCCATACTTCCTCCAGTACCCCCCATAGTCATGAGTGTCCTGGCTGCATCTGCTCAGATCAACCAATTTTCTGTTGCATTTTGCACATGGCTTTTAATTGTTTGGAATGTGCCTCTTCATCCCTTTGCATTCAGGGGCTCAGGGTGACTTGCTTTGTGGGTCCTGCATGCAGGTGCAACAAATATTCCTGAGTTGTGGGCAGCCACATAGCTGACAGGTTTCTGCAGTTAGGTCCAGTGTTTGCCCTCCTTAACGCCATAGCAGTGTGCCTGTTCTCAATATTCTCTCTTCATCTGTTGTCTACTCCTCTGTGGGCTGTGTGCTGCCAACTAACTCAGAGACTAGTTAGTTGTCAAATTCTCTCTCTTTTTTATTAGCAGACACAGATCAAAGTGACAAAATTAGGAATCAGGAAATGAACAGAGGCAAGAAGAGGTAAGAGGAAAAATTTTGCAGAGACCGCAAACTTGCTTCCTTTCTACCTTGTACTTTTTTACTTCTGCTGCACAAAAAGCTGTAGCTAGACAGTCTTCTCAAAATTTTCCATTTACCAAAACAAGCTCTCTACTTTGACCTGACTTCCATGCTTCTTTTGCCATGCCGAGCTTTGTGGTCAACTTTTTTTCTGTCGGAGTTTCTAGCCATCAAATATGTTCCATTTTGTGACTATAAACTAAGAGTCTTTTTTGTTTCTCTGCTGTGCTGTAGATGCCAAATGGGAGGCCATGCCAAAGCTTTGTATTTTACAATGGAAGCGCTTATGAATAGAAGCTGTTAAGGCTTTGCTTTCCATCCTGCTTTTTTGAAAGGAACAGGCTTTAGTGAAGCTTAGTTACTTCTGACACGATACTATTGCATAGCAATGTATGACATTAACACCACCAAATTTCTGGATTTGTCTGCTTTGCTGATCCTAACTGGGCTAAGCTGATGGCTATCAATGCATGATGTCCCTAGTTAAGGCTGTGATTCTAAGGAGTGCCATAGATTGTCACCCTTTTCTTTCTGTTTGCTTTCCAGAGAGCCTCGCTTTTCAGTTTAGGTCTATTCATATTAAAATTTTGAGGTGATCATGCCTACCTTGCTGTGTATAGCCCATTAGGAAAAGAAATACTCATGTCGTCACATATACTTACACCAGCTAGGATGTTTCTAAATCTGTTGCTTTGATACCCTTCCTGGAAATCATCGTCCAGTTGAGCATACCTGGATCTGGGTGCTAGGAAACCTTACAGTGCAAGCTGAGAAGTAACCTGGTCCCTTTGAATTTTTTCCAAGCTACTATTCAATTGTCTCATTCCTGTGTGAGAGATTACGTGTGTGTATATATATAGTAGACAAGTAAAAACATCTTTAGTTTTGTGGAATTTTTTCTAAGTGTTGTCATTACTTTCCAACTAGAAATAGCTGTCTGAGTATCAGCAACTACTTGTCCCAGGCTGAGAAAGGACAGAGTCTGTAATGAACTCTCCTGAACGGAAGATGGAAGAAGGTGGTTTTAAACTCTCGGCTGGCTCAGTTGTGGAGCCAGACACACAGCAAGCTCAGCTTTGTTTAGTGAGTGGTGTGAGTTCTTCCTGTAACACGCCTTAAAAGGGAAGTTCTGACTGAGGTAGTGGTTTAGCTGTGAGTCATGCAAGTGAAATGTTGCCTGTTTCTCAGACAAAAGCAAATCCAAATTTCTGAAAGTGGTCTCACCCCTGAGCCTCAGAGAGCTTTGTCTTTGCTAGCTGGAAGCAACAAAAATAAATGGGAAGACTTCTTTCCAGTCTTCTTAAACTAAACGTCTCTCTGCTAAGTTCCCTGATAAGTAATTACCTGACAGTAGTTACCTGATAAGGGACCGGAGTAGAGAGTTACATGCAGAAAAGGGTCCAGGAAACATCTTTGTAATTACACTCTGTTTGTTACCGTGGAGATCTCAGAAAATGGCAGTTTTGGTGTTTGGCAGTTGAACCGCAGGTTCTGCACCTGAGAGAAGTTTTTTGTCTCTTCCAATTCATCTCCCATAAGGGGCTGACATTTCTCTTCTGACCCATATATATCTTTGTACATCCCTCCCTCAGTAAAAAGCACTGTGTTGTGAGTATGTGTACAAGTATTAGCTTGAAGAATGCTCGGTCCTAGTAAGTCACAAGATGCTGAATATTAAAAATCTAGAAAATACAGAATATGAACTGCAAGCACAGTCAGCAACAAATCCCACATATCTGGCATCACAGACCTGGCAAAGTCATATTAATTATAATTAGCTTATTGCCATTTAGCTGAATGTGATCCTCAGCAGCAATCCTTGGCACAAGAGAGGTACTGGTGCAAGAAGGATGGAGGAGAGGAGAAGGATCGCAATAGCTAAGATAGATACCTAGCCGATATAGTGATGTGCCAATGAATGGGCAGCGGGCAGCAGTTTGCCTTCTCCAAGTAGGCTGCATCTGTGTGGCAGAGTAGCTAGATGCTCTGCACTTGCATATTGATTGTTTGTTTTTTCATTTTCCTAGCAATCATTGCAAACTGTCATTTGTAGGGCTTTCTAGCCTAGGTTACACAAGGCCCACTAACAGTAAATGCCAGCAGCTCTGTTAACCCTAAAGATTTGCGTCCGAATTTAAAATAATGTTTAAATTGGTAACGGAGAACAGTACACGTTCTCATTAAAAGTTTGCATCATCAAAGCTGGGAGCAAGGCTCACTGTGCCCTCTAGTGTGCACAGTCTGTAGCTCCACTCTCCCCTCAAAACGGCAAGAGGGAAATGAAGCTGTTTTTTCTAGCAGGGGATTGGCATGGCAGATTTCTGCGTGTTCTCCACATTGCCCACACAAGAGAAAGGCTAGAATTACACAGCACTGCACTGACCCTGTTGTACTTTGGTTGACATGGTACCCAGAGACAAGGCAGAAACACAGTTGTTGTGGTCTGATGGGACCTAACACCACACATTAACGGATGTATTGCCTAAGCACTGATCAAGCATGTAAGTTTACAAGTGAGGAAAGAAAAATTCTGTACTCTGGTTTCCTTTTGACCTAGATAAAACCCGTACAAAAAAAACCCCAACTTG
Organism: Morus bassanus; assembly: GCA_031468815.1. NCBI lineage: Eukaryota > Metazoa > Chordata > Aves > Suliformes > Sulidae > Morus > Morus bassanus. The sequence goes on from CM062589.1 coordinate 445,555, forward strand.
TCAAATGTGAGTATTTCTACCAGGTTTACAGGTGGCAGAGATGAATGCTATTCCCCTTATCTCTACAGTTTTTGTCCTGTCAAGTTCTGAACATAGCTAGGATCCTAGATCTTTAACTACGTATGGGGCTATGCTGACATCTCCCATGTTCTGTACTTGTCTGAGGCCTGGTCTTTGCTGGCAGTCTCATCCCCAGATTGCTTCATTATCCTCCTAATGTGTTTAGTCTGATGATCCAGTATTTGCTGTTCTTTCTTTATGTCATTAAATTTGTCTACACACAGATAACTGCTTGTGCCAGTAGCCTTAAGTCCATTCAGCAATGCAGTCCCAGGAAGAGGTTGGCTAAGGTGTCTGAGCAGTCCCCTAAATGATTCAGTAACTGCATAACACTTAACTGCGAATGTCCAGAACATGAAGGCAATGCAGTGTTGCCACTGGCTGCCGCGAAGCCTTTCTGATTCTGCCTATTGAAATAAGGTGGTGGGAGAGTATCCTGCAGTTCAGATGAGGGCTGCATGCATCATGAGATGCTGTTTGTAGGCCATGCATGCAAGGTTCTTGGCCTCTAAGTCTTAGAGACTCTACTCCTTTCATACAGAATCACCTTTTTTAATATCTGATGTGATTTGTCTGGTTCTCTCTGTTAATTTTCAGGCAACTCTTCTCCAAGTCTTCTGATTGTAATGGACTGATAACATTAGCTATTAAAAGCTGCTGCTATCTCATATTCTGACACCTGCATCAGTATGTTGGAGGAAGAAAAATGTAAAGTAATGACACTGGAATATGCCTGCCCAGCAGGCAGTAAAGCAGCTACTTATCGTAAAAGGAAGATGCCATGCTCCAAATCCCTGAACTGTAGACAGGATTCTGTTCTCTGCAGTGACCAAGCTCAGGACTATTGCTGAGCTTATGACTTCCCCCAGGCTGCCCTTCCCACTCATTATTTTGCCAAAGGGTGCAAATTCATTGTTTCATTCATTAACAGCCTTCAAGGCCTTCCCCAATCATCCTCTTCTTTCCAATAGCAATCAGCTTTCTCCCCAGCCAAAGTATTGATTTCAGAGGAACGTCACACTGTAGTGCCTGTACCTTTCCTGAAGATCTTCAGATGTCCTTTTTTATGTACCGCCAGCCAACTGATAGAGCATAGCTGCCAGGTAACATTTTAAATTCCACCCCTACAGCACATTTCCAGCCCCAGGTTTCACAAATATAAGCCCTCTAGCAATGTTGGATTTTTTTTTTTCTTTATGTTCCTCACTGAAGAGTTTTAAGGTGGTTCTGGATGGTATGGTGTATGTTCTTCCTGGACTGAGCTGCCCTTGGGACAGGACACTTGGGAGGTGGAAGTCTTCTCATTTGTCTTCATGAGATTCTCTAAGAATTCTGAAGAAATCATTGGTCTCCTTTTGTGGCAAGAGCAACTTTTCTGTGTAACACGTGTTCTTTGTGAGAGCCAGAGACCATTGTTACAAATGTGTGGTTTTGACAAAATAGGTAGCAGACTTTGGGAAGAGAAACCTTCTTAAATTCTTGTCTGATTCTGATTTTTCATAGGACTCTATGTATTGGTGGGAGCAGGGGCTCTCATGACCACAGTTGGATTTTTTGGGTGCTGTGGAGCAGCGCGGGAGTCTCAGTGCTTACTTGGAGCAGTAAGTAAAAGGTTTCAAGGGCCTGGGCTGTGCAGGAAAATAATTCAAAAGCATATGCTTTGCGTGATTAGTGGAAAGATCTTTGCTGTCCAAGACCTGAAACACGTTATGTCCTTTTACTGGCTAATCTAGCATCTCTAGCCACCGTGCTATTGCAGAGCTTCCATACTTGAAGAAGTTCCATTGCTTGGCTCATGTGATATATTTCCTGGAATTATCTTCTGTCTTTTCTGAAGCTACCATCTGAGCCACATCTTTGCCATTTCCACCTTTGTTTCCATATTACAAGAAATCTGACTTGACACCCTTGTTACAGACCCTGCTTACCAGCTTTCTTTCAGTTACTGTGTGGGCTGTTGAGGCCTGGGCAAGGATGAGGGACTGACTGGCAGTCCATATAAAGCAGAATTGTGCAAGGTATATTAATATAAGATTCTTTTCTTCCTCTGCAGTTCTTTGCTTGCTTGTTGGTGATATTTGCGGCTGAGGTCACTGCTGGAGTATTTGCCTTTATAGGCAAGAAAGTGGTAAGTAGCAAGCAACTTCTAATGTAATAATGGGGCAGTTATGAATTCCAGTGCCGACTGACCTACAGTCTGGCTCTTGCATAGGAAGACTTTCCAGGAGGCTTTTCCCAGGAAGACTCTCTGACATTCTTATCTGGAGTCAATGAGAGCTTGTGTTATCGCAAGTCCGGAATGGGATGCATTTTCCCCCCCAACCCTATTAAAATCTGTAGGTGTGGTTCAACCGTACATCCACAAGGAACATCAAGTAGAACTATGATAAGAGAGTATTGCTTGGGAAAAGGTCAAACAAATTCAAGCACTGAACTTCTCCAACTAACAGAGTTTAACGAAAACACAGAATACAGCATATATACATGCAGAGTCCCTCTGAATGCCATCAGGCCGCAAAACCTCCTGTCTTTCCAATCATGACACCTCAGTTTGCCAGGCATAATTTTCTGCTCTGGAGGTTGACAACACAAGCTGGAAGTCTGCACTGGATTGAGGGTAAGACTTATTTGCCACTCACTTGGAAAGTCTGATTTCTGCAGGCAATACAGGAAGTCCAGAAAATCTATGAAGACGTTTATGATGACTATATGAAAAACCCAGGGGGGAAGGTCAACAGGACTATCTATCGCTACCACTTGGCTGTGAGTAGTCCTCCTGAGCTTTAATACCTTGCACTACTACTCTACTGTCACGTTACCCTTTAAAATTCAGAATGCCTCCCACTGAGGTATGAAAGAATAGAACAGAGTGTTACTTAAAATGAGTGAGCCAGAGACTCACAACTCAGTTTCTTGATGGTTCTGTCAGAATTCTGGTTTTCAGATCCCAAGTGATCCTTACATTTTGAAGTGAAGATGGCCAGGCTTTTAAATTTCAGCTGATGGATCTGGTCTTTGTTGTGCAGAAGATGCGACTATTATGGCCCTTTTGGATATTAAAATCTAAGAATAAATACTTACAAATGCAGAGAGGTAAAAGGTCTGAATGTCTCTGCATTTATCAGAGAAAAACTGTGACCTGTATCCCAGGACCTACAATGTGGCAGATCCTGTCACTGACTGAACCAAGTAGGTAAAGAACCAAAAGCACATGTGTGACTCAGTTCAGGCCACCCAAAAAGTTAATGTCTGAATCAGAACCTGTGACTTCCTAAATCCTATTTGTGTTCATCCTGTAACTACGGCCTCCCACAGAGATCAAGCCCAAGCTTTGTTGTTCCCTACAGCATTCCCACGTTCTTTAGAACAAACATTTCACAACCTCAGACCCTTTTGTCCTTCTCCCATAGCTGTTATTTCTGACCCAAAGAGGAATTCCAAGCATTTTGTGGGAGACAGGCAAACAGGAAAAACAGTCCTTCTGAAGCACTCTGATTTATTACTGTCTCCAAACCCAGCACTATGTTTTGTCAGAAATAAAGATTCTAGCATTCTCTGCTGTAGCTTTTGTGCACTGCCCATAATTCTGTATGCGCCATTTGAACTTTCTGCTTTCTCCCTTTAACAACTCCTGTTTCCTTGTAAGCCAGGGATCTGCTTTTCCAAAATCCACTTGTTTGCTTTGTTAGGAGATACTGTGATAAAAATCCCTTCTGGAAGTTGTTGTTAATACAAATTTCTGTTTGCTATGGCTTCAGACAACTGAAACTGATTTTTGAGAATTTTGGCCCACGCAGTTGGAACTCTACCAGAGGTAGCAGTTAATATAGGAAATAAATTTATTAACTTGATCTGTATTATTTCTTTTTTTTTAGTTATTTATTGTCTCACTTTCAGTATGAAAGTAGTGACTCACTTTCAGTATGAAACAAGTCTGTGGTTTCCCCTTCTTTAATTCTTCATATCTCTCCCCCCCCCTCCCCGCCCCCATTTAGCTCCAATGCTGTGGTAAAGATAATATGGAACAACAAATGGGATTACCCTGTCCAGAGAGTATCCAGATGCCAAAGGCAAGTGTCCTCTGTTCTGGTTGTTCTAATCCCTTTTTCATGTCAATTGTTTAGTAAAATTGGAGACATTCTATAAGTAAAAGGAAGGAAGAACTTCCTTTTTACCTTGCAAATTCCAGCATGAAATTCCAAATGAAGTGGAGCAGAATGGAGGCAGAAATAAGTTGGAGGTCACATTGAACATGCCCAGCCCTCATTTCTGAAGCCTACTTGTAGCATCCCATGGTAGCTAAGACAATATTACATCATCTGAAAAGAAAAGTGGGAAGGACATAGCAGAACAGGAGTTCCTAAATGAAAAGCCCTGGGAAGGCTGAATTTTGGAAAGTGCCTGCCTTAATCATGCATGGAGACTCCTGACTAGAAACTTTTTTGGTGTTAAGAAGGATACTGTTATTTCTGTCTTTTGTGCAATCTGCTTGTGAGTACAGTGTCAATCTGAAGGACCAAACTTTCTGAAGGACCAAACTTCCTGATTTAGAATGGCCTTTCATCTAAAGGGTTTTAAATTTAGGGAAAACTGATTGTAAGAAAATGACTTGTATGTGTCAGCCTGTACAGGCAAGAGGTACAGATGTCTCACTAGAAAAGGGAATATGCTGTGAAAGTTGTCCCAACAAAATACAAGGCAGATATGCAAGAATTAGGACAGTGACTGCAATAATATTTTTAATGTTTATCTGTTGTTTAGTGAGAACAGCTGATGGAGTTGGTTGGAGTATATTTTTCTAGGAGTAAAAATCTTTCAATTTTGTTTTCAATAGAACTGCCTGGTTGAAATCCAGAATGTAATTGATGCTAGTCTGCATTTACTTGGAATTGTTGGAATTGCAATTGCTGGCATCACAGTGAGTAAATCCATGTTCTCACTCTTAAACCTACATTTGAGCCCAGTACCCTGTCCCTTACTCAAAGCTTTGTGGAAGGTGTTTTGCAGCAACTAGTGAGATTCCTCAAAGGTGCAGCTATTCTTATCACTTTCAGTGTGTCCTTTCTCTGGGAATTGCCCACATTGGCGCAAGCAGACTTGCGTGACTTTGTTTTACCAGTTCATTTTGTGTCTTTAGACAGGGTCCAAAGTCTCTAATGGTAATCTTATTCTGTTGTCATGGTAGGAAAGTGGAGTGCACATGAACCAAACTGAAAAGCAAAAGGCTGTACCAGTGTTTCATCTATTCCAAAACAACTGCAGAATGATGCTTTAGGCCCTTTGAGGATCCATTCCTTAGATTTCATAGGGAATAGAAAGTACCTACCCTTTGTATAGAAATGGCTTTCCAGGAAAATGCTGGCTGTAGCATCGGTTCAATGTGAAGAGTAGTTTATAAACAGATTTTCTAGGTCATAGATCCAGTGATCAGCGTGCATTTTGTTAAAGGAAGGGGATTTAAACTGCATAGTTTTCAGAACAGTGTTTCTTTCCTAAACGCATAGCACCTAGTTACAGGTAGCTGTTTCATCAAATTGTGTCATCAAAGCGTCGATAACTTCCCCTACAGTCCACCTTCTCCCACAAGTGTGTATTGTTGTATTCCCACGGTCTGCTCCTTCATGACAGAGCTGTGACCAATAGATGTCACCCTGCTGCAAGGATATGGCAGGAGTGGGCAGTCTTGTGTCAAACACGGGCTTTAACAGAAAGCATTTTCCAGCACACCTGTGCCATGACTTCCTTCAGACTCAGAAACCAGCAGCAGCCTGAAGCAGCACGAGGAGCCAGAATATTAGTAAAGAAATACACCTTCAGCAGGTGGTTCACGGACTTATGTGGACACTTAAAAGCAGATGAAGGGTTTATGTATGTAACAGAAATCGTGGCCTGGGAAAAGGGGATTAAACAATCCTGTGATGTGTGTAAAATGCGAAGGTGTACTCAAAAATACAGCAAAGCAACATGGGTAGGACAGAGTTCCAATAACCTCAATGTTCAACAAGGATACACTAGAAATATGAACGTCTCTTCTATGGCTTCTCACCTCAAATACAGCAGAAGTTATGAAATTATAACCTCTTCAGCAGCAAAACATATCTCTACGTTTTTCTGTGCTTGTTTCTGACACTTCATGGCGTATGACTGGTCAGCTGTCTCCTTCTTCCTTAGGGAGGTGTGTGGGGAGGGGATATGAACTCTGGTGTAACTGCCTGACAGTATTGCTCATCTCCCATCATTAGCAATGAAGCATCTGGAGGTAGCCGCTAACTGCTTTGGAGGATCAACATGTGGCAAAAAAGAAATTTCTGGAGACCCTGGCAATACCCACTGTTCTCTGCTTTTAACATTCCCTCTAGTTAAGTAGTTCCCTGACATGAATAGAGTTTTATATTGAGTGTATAGCCTTGGCCTTGAGTAGTAACTGTTAAGAACTTAGCTTTCTCTGTAAAACCGCAATGCTCAGCACCAGTTCCAGAGACCTGGTTCCTCTGGAATCATTCTCTGCTCTTATTCAAATGTGTATACAATATTCCATGTAGCAGCATTCTGAAACTCAGAACCTTTTGGTGCAATACTAGGCATAAGACCAATAGTCAGAGTTATTGATGTCAGTGAAATTTACGTTTCTAATATTAACGTTTGGGGCTGTTATGCTGGCCTTAACATTTAGAACAAAGAACAGTTAAACTAGTGTGAGCAGATACAATCTTGGCTTTGAGTATCAGTGAAATCTCTTTTATGTTAACTGTCTGATGTCTTGGGGTTTGTAGATGGAGGCAGTCACTTGCTGCTCTGCCATAAGAACCTTCAGATTGTTCTGATATACAGACTATTTCATAACTGTTTTGTAAGTGGATCCCTAAATTGCATCCCTTCTCTTCTAGATCTTTGGCATGATATTCAGCATGGTTCTGTGCTGTGTGATCCGTAACACAAGAGACATGATCTAAAACTTTCACTGCACAACTATGTCCCAGGAGTTCCAGACTAAGCTTCACAAGAAGTGCTCTTCTACCCAGTTTAATAATTGTAATGTATTTTAATTAGTGTTTTAACATACTGAGAGGAAAATATCCCATTAGGTGAGCAGGTGAATTGTATTAGTTAGAGTAAAACCGAAGTAAACATAAAGGGTTTTAAAATGTCCTTTTTAATGAAAAAAGCAAAGGTGCATCTAAGACTAATTTGATTTTTAATGTTTGTATATGTGCAATTAAGAGTTTACACATCTGTAGACATTGTGTAAGCACATGCATATCTCTCCTTACAAATATATATGCACATGAGCAGGTACCTGTATATGCAGTACCTTGTTTAGGTAAGTATGTGCAAATGGAATATGTTGTGTGTGCATGTTTGCGTGCATATTCTTCCAGAGTCTCACTATGCAAGAGTGTACACACAGCCATACGTATACAGTGCTTGAAACCCTTTCATACTGAGCCCCTGTTTGCCAGGAATTAGCAGAGGAACAAATGCCATTTTAAACAGTAAGACCTACAGTCCATTTCGTAACTGTTCTTTCCAAAGCCCAAACAGAGTACAATTAATAAAATTGGACTTCAATAAAAAAAAAAAAAGTAATGCCGAAGGGCCTGCTCCGGCAAACTTTAATTCATGTGAGTAGACCCATTGACTTCACTGTCATGCAGAGACTGGATTTTTTTTTTTTTAAGGACTGGACCCTTCATGCAAATGCAGAAAGCTCTGGGGGAGGAAACATGTCCAAGGAGATCCAGGCTAAAGGAAGAGGGGGAAAGAGGTGGGAAGCTGGCAAGATAACGCAGTCATTTGGGAGCAATTGCAGTGCAAAGTGTGCTTAAGCTTCCCAAGCTAGCCTGATACATACACACCCCCCAAAAAAAAAAAATATCTATGAGTTAAAGGGGCCACTAAAATCTTTATTCAGAAGTCCCTTTATCCTGCAAGACTCTATATGGTGTATATATATATATGCTGGTGCAGGAGTGGAGCCTATATCCAGAAAAGCAGCAGCTTTGTCAGATACTCTGTAGAATCTAACTGGCCTGTGGAAGCCAACTGAAGAGTGAAAATGGTCAGGGAAAGACACGCAGCACTTTAATATCCTCTGTTTCTGCTTCTGTGACTATCACAGCATCCATGGGGCTCTTACCTCAACCTCTCACCCTTTCTTGCGGGTGTAAGGCAGGAAAGAAAGATGGGACATTTTTACAGAGCCATAAAGTAAATTTTCTTACTGGCACCTTTAGATTGCATGTCAGGTATAAAAATTCCACTGTGTGCTTGAAATACCTCAGAGCTTGCGTTTACATAGTTTGTTTCTATATTTTTATTTTTCTATTTGTCATATTTATTCATAAGAGAATGTTCCTTTTAAAACAGCCTAGAAGGGAGAAAGGTTGTCCCCAGAAGGGGAAAATAAATTACATCAAAGGCTCAGAATCTCTTAATTTTTGGCTTATTCGAGATAATTCACCGTTTCAGAGATCAGCTTTTTGCTAACAATATCCACATAGCAGCTCTGTCTCTCTGATGATCACTAGTTCAGATTTCTGATGCAATTGTTCCATACATGATGGGGAAAAAGTTCAGCTAAACTAAGTATCTCATTGAAATGGTCCATGATGTCTAACAGGACTTGGCATTTACAAGTCATGGGGTCTTTATTGCACTGAAACACGATGGGAAAGAAATGGGATTTCAGAAAATGTGTGCACTCTAGTGCACGTTTGTGTGGAATATACATCCCTCATGATATTTATCTCTCATTTCCCAAAGAAACTCAAACTCCCATCACTTTTCTGTTACTTCATGACTGAAAATAGCATTGCTATTTCATGTATCTGATTTAATCGACACATCTTGCTGTCTTTTACATCACTCTCTCTTTTCAAATTTTTCAACCACAAACTGTGACACTGCGACAGCTGTGCACTAAATGCTGGGTATGCAGCAGGCACTGCCAACTGAGCAGTTTCCAGGCCTGGCTTCAGGTACCCAGCTGACAGGGAGCCATTATATCCTATGCCAAAGAAGAGTTAGGCCGGTATCACTCTGTTCACAGCTGATTAGCTATGGACCCCATGTAAAAGTAGCCTGGGACCTTATTCTGCAAGCATCAGACCAGGAAATAGGGCCCCCATCTGCTGTCTGCTCCTAAGAAAGGCTCAACTGGGAGAGTGACACTGGCAGCAAATCCATGAGGGTCTCAAGCCGAAACAAAGAAAGTTTCTCACAGCAGACAACCGACATAGCCAAAGTAATTTCCTGGATGCCAGGTACACTTGAGACTGTCCCTGCAACTGGTTCTGCTCTAAATAGATAATGGGATAGTATACAACTGGGGTGTTTTCTCCCAAGATAATACTGACAGAAAGAAGAAACCTGAGTGTAGCGTTATCTTCACCATTCAGAGCAAGGCAGCTTTCCAGGAAGACCAGTAAAAAATAGCACAATAGGGAAGCCAGTGGTTCAGGTTCCAAGATTATTACCCTACAGGGACAGAACTTTATTGCAAATAAAGCTATTCCTTCTGCTACACTCCTCCTCATAATGACAGTATTTTTTTTAAACACATCTACATATAATTGGTTTTAATTCCCCAATTTGTAGCACCAAAATGTAATGATAGGACCAGAGTTTACTTCTTTATTTGTTTACTGTTTCTTGAGTAAGCTGGAAGATGCCCACTCCTGCTTTTGAGATGCACTGAATAAAAAGGCAGCTTGCAGAAACTTCTGTTGCTTCCCCAGCACCCCTACTCCCCCAGAAGTCTAAAAACATCTAAGTGCCTTATGAAATCAGGGAAGAGTGGTACAAAGAAACCTTCTACAAATTCAGACTTGAACAACCTGACTTTCTGCTGAAGTGTTTTGGGTTTGTGGGGGTTTTTGTCTTCCTCTGAACAGTGCATTTGTTTTTCTGAACATAATTACTGCTTATACTCTAGGGTTCACTGCTGTTTAGGTATACGGGATACTTGCACTGCATATCAGGAACAGAATAATACCAGTTACTGGTTTAGTTCTCTAAGTTATTGGTATTACTTAAGCTGGAAATCAATGTGTTACGCATCTACTAGTGCCTTTAACAGAATCCAAAGATATAGCCTCTTTTATTGTTTCCTGCTGCTGTCTGCTGTTGTGAGGTGCATAATATATTTGCTGTTTTCTCTGCATCTTAGTAACTGAAAGTCTTTTTTAAGTCATTAAGGAACAGAAAATACAGCTGTTCTTTCCCTGTCAAAGCCGTAAGAATTCTTTCCTGTTGCTTTTATGTCATAGTTAACAACTCCAATTTTCATTGACTAGCTTGAGCAGCTCTTTTTTAAACGCTCAGATGTCACAGGCAGGGTTATGGCTATCAAAACTGGATATATAGTGCCCACAGTTTATTGCGCTGCTGCTCTTTCATTTCAGCTCTTGAAAGTGCAAAATCTTTAATCTTTGTCAGCAGTACAGAATCATTTCCAAGCAACTACACCATATGTCTTCAATAAGACAGCTTTTCAAAGGTAACTAAATCCAAACCAGTATCTAAACTTCCTCAAATACAGTTCATGCTCCAGAGTTGCCTGCCAGGATTTAACTAGCAAACTCCAATGCTTGTATGCACCAGATACATAGTAGCTGCCATATAAGTCCGCAGAAGTACCCATTTAGTCCTGTCCCCTGTACCTCTTTCAGAGGAAGGTGACAAAAGATTAGATCCCTCCAGGTGATATTTCTGAAAGCACACCACACCTTTTCTTCTTCTCCTGTCAAACAGTTTGTTCTAAAGCATAAAGATGTAAATTGTTGGTGCCCTTATTATATCTCTAATGTCATTATTCACATTTCCCTTGTCTAACTTTTCTAAGTAACTGACTTCAGTGGGAGCTTCATTTGTTACAGGAAAACCTCAGCCAGTTTTGATACCTTGCAGAGATTGCACAGGAGCTGATGAAGCACAGTCCTGTAATATCCCTACAATGAAGATACATATTTCACTTTTCTTCACACTGAAAGTGATAGTTTTATAGCAAAATGTACTTCATATGTACTGAAAAAGAAATTGACTTATCTTAAGCCTTCAAATGCTATATTGTGCAGCCTTTGGAGGCTACTGATTAACAGCATCAGACGCTGTTCGTAGAAAATGTACATAAATAAAGCTTTTCAGTCTTACTTCTTCCTCTCTATTGGTGCTCCAGCCACTAGGTTCTCCAAAACACAAACCGCTTCCCATATAACGCATTTGTTTCTATAGCACAAATTCTGATTTTGGACAGAAACTGGCGTATCGGTTTATGCTGCAAAGTCTGTAGCAGAATTACCTCTATGGCAGCTTTCCTTCAAAGGAAAAAAAAAATAACGAAAACCAAACCAAACTTATTCAGCTTTCACTTCCCTTAGCCTAATGTGTTCTGAAGTGGCGTTGTATCAGCTTTTCTGTCTTGGATTTGAAACAACTTTCTAATAAAAATAACCTGAAATAAACGACTACCAGAGAGAGCTGGTCTCCGTGCCCCGCGGCGCGCGCTCTCAGGACCAGCCCCGCCAGCCCCGCCCCGTGTCGCGACAGGGAGGCTCCGCCACGCGCCCCCTCCCGCCCTCCGACGGCGCCGCCCCGCAGAGACCCTCCCTCCCGCCGCGGCGGGGCCGCCTCCGCCTCACCTTCTGCATCCCGGGGCCCAGCCGGCGCGACAGGCGGTCGCTCGGCGGCGACACCGCCCCGGCGCCGGGCCGCGGGCGGGCGGGCGGGTGAAGGAGCTCCGGCGAGGCGAGGCGAGGCGAGGCGGGCCCCGGGCCCCGGGGCAGAACCCGGCCCGGCAGCAGCCGCCGCCTCGCCGCCGCTCGCCTCCGGGACCCCGCGCGGCGACGCGGGCCCGCCCACCGGGGAGGGGCAGCGGCCGGCGCTCGCTCCTCATTGGCTGCGCGCGCCGCGCCCAGGGCGCGCGGGCGGTGCTGCCTCCTGGGCGAGCGCGGAGCGGCGGCCGGGGTGGGGGCGCCCACGGGCCTCCTCCGCGCCCGCCCCTCCGGGCGGCAAGGCGGCCGGTGAGCCCTACGGTGTAGCGGGGCCGCGCGCCGGTGCGGCGGGGGCCGGGCGAGGGGTGGTTCCGTGCGCGGGCCGGGCCCGGGCCCCGCCGCGGGCCGCTCCTCCCGAGCGCTCGCGGCCCCGCCCCGCCGGAGGACGGGCTGCGCGGCGGCGCCCCCTGGCGGCCGGGCGGCGCCCCCTGGCGGCCGGGCGGCGCCCCCTGGCGGCCGGGCGGCGCCCCCTGGCGGCCGGGCGGCGCCCCCTGGCGGCCGGGCGGGCGCGGGCGTTCCCTGCGCGCGGGGAGCGGCGGGCGCGGGCATCGCCCGGTTCCGGGCGCGTTAATTCGCTTGGGATCGTGCTCCTCGGAGCGGGCCGCAGCGCCGCGGCCGCAGCGCGCCTGCACCGGGGCCCTCCGCGGGAGCTGCCTGCCCGGCCCTGCGCCCGGGGCCCCCGCGCTCCTCCGCGCCGGCGGGGCAGGCCGCGCCAGGCCCGCGCGCTGGGCTGCGAGCTGCTCGGCGGCACGGCGGGCGTGAGGGCGTGCCCCGGCCCGCGCGCCCCTCCCGGGACAGGGAGGCCGCACTAGTGCCGCTGAGTACCGGCACTGAAGAGGCGGCCGAGGGCGTTTAAAGGACAGATTTGCCTCAGCGTGGATTCTGATCGACTAAGCCCCTGACCAGCCTGCTTTCTGTTCCGTGCCTTTTTGCTATTTCCTCTGCAGAATTAAGATGTTGAGAAGAGGTAAGGGTGTTAGGATTGTCTGCAAATCCATTGCTTAGTTACAAGTGAAAAGGCATCTTAGGATAAATTAAGTGTAAACCAATGCCTGACCCGAAGGAATCATCACCTCGGTATATTGCTGTCACTGGACCTCAGGGTCTTACAGTTGAACACAGACACTGCTGAAAGGACAGAAGGACAAAGTGCTCCGGGGGCATGTAAATGTATATTTAGATGGACACATTAACACAACCCAAATGTCTTAATTTGGATTTTTCTTAAGTGTAAAAGAAGTCACGGTAGTTATTGTCCTCTCAGTAATTTTGCAGAGGCGTTAACCATAAAAGTGGCCTGCTGTTTTCTGCATGCGTATGTTCATACTGAAGACAAATCTGTCGGTCCCAGCCAGAAGGGAGCATTATAACAATTTTGCAGTGCTGCCTATTACTGTAAGTAGGCCTAGTTCCCTTTTTTATTTTGCTAAGTGCAAGTGCTGCTTCGTAGTAAGCTGACTTAAATTTTCCTGTGCTGATACCCTTTTTAAGGGCTCAGGCACTTTGAGAAGGTACTGTCTGACCTGAAAGCTGAAGATTTTGTTTCTTTGCCATTTTCTAGGTAACATAAGCGCTGCTTTGTTGGGTAAATACTTACTTCCCAATTTTGTCCTAACATTTGCTCTTCACAAACTAGAGAGTAGCAATTCATGTTGCAGCTCTTTCCTGAGAACTTGGGAGTCCACAGCTCTTTTGCACACTGTCACCACACGGTTTTTACAGTCATGTTGTAGGCTGGGGAATACCAGACTTTCTCACCGGCAGAAAGTTTTTTGTAACGTAATTGAAACTAACCTCCCTTGGTCCAACAGTTGTAGGAGCTGCCTTGTGTGTATCCAGCCGTAACTGGATTGTTTAAGCCATAGGTGTAAGGGACAGAAGTAGGGCTCCTACTGTTCCTGCAAAATCATCTGGATCTTCTATTGATTTTAAACTGTGTTTTTGGAGAATTTAAATTTGCACACCTTGCCTGTGAAACATTTCTTTATCACCAAATTATACATAGGACAATTACAGTTCGGTTTGTGGCGTGTATAGAATCTGTGACAGGCGTGCAAACGCAGTCAGTTTATTCTTGCAGCTGCCCTGGACAAAGCTGCTTCTGTTATCACGGAATGGTTGAGGTTGGAAGGAACTCTGGAGGTCACCTCGTCCATCCCCCTGCTCAAGGAGGGCCACCTAGCAGATTCCCTTAGCCTTTGACGGAGGCTTTGCTGCAGCTGAAATAAAATGAAGGTGTTTGGAATAGAGTATCAGATTCCAGGAACATTCATGAAAACTGCAAAATTGAAAGCAAAATTCTGTGAAGAAAATTAAATTTCGTATTTGTATCCTCTGAATTCTGGTTCCTCTATTTACTATTTCAAGCAAAGGGTGAATGGAATGTCTAACTTCTTGGGAGCCACAGTCGTATTTCTAAAAATGAATTTGCATAACGAGAAAAAAAATATACCTCGCATCTCGGTAGTATTTCTAGATGTTGCAGTTAATTTGACCCTGGTAACTCATGAGAATGCAGTCAAACTGACAGGAGATTACTATTTCAGACACTTCTTTGCCAGGTATGGGAACGTTTCTAATATTCTAGATCATTCATGTTTTGTATATGTCAGAGTTTTGATTTTCAGCTTGATTAAATTATTTTAAGTACTTTGATTCACCTTAATGGCCTTTCTGAATGCAATATTTAATTTTGAAATGGAACTTAGTTGAATTTTATAAAAATGAGCAGTAATGAGTTTACAACACAGTACGTAGTATTAACTAGCCTCTGATCATTTGCCACATATTGACAATTTCTCGTCTGTCATTATATGCTTTGCATTTCAATCTGAGTAAACTTTGGTAATCAGGTTAAAAACTCATCGTATTGGTTAGAAAAGATGTTTAGAGACTGATTTATTTCTCTGTCATGCTTTGAATGGAGATGGGATTAATTAACCTGTTTAATAGATGGTAGTGGCACAAACAGGTGTTGCCATGGTTGTAACTGATGCAATACAGTGTAGGATTAGAGCTGGGTAATGAATATATCAGTAGGCTGAAATTACCATTTTGACTTTGCTCCTGTACAGAAGAATAAGGTTACATGCAACAAGCATGGCAAACTAGATTATTTTGTCTTTATGATTCCTGCTGCAAAAGAAGACTAATATTACCATTTCATAATCTTTTCTCCCTCTATGTTAGAAAGGGCTTGTTCTATGTAAGGAGATGGTGGTAGGACATTGGTGCTGAAACATGCCAGGTCATTATCACCTTTCCCTCACAGATGTTGAAAATTCAGTTAGAAGAGTGGGCAATTGACTATTTAGTTCTCTTCCTCACAGAGTACCTGTGTGGTTTGAATATCTAGTTCTAAATATTAATGTGATGTTTCTGCTAAAAAGCAACTTTTGCACTTTTATGCAAAACTTCAAGGCTCTAAGTGTTGTGGCAGTTGGCATTGTTTCAGGATGTAACTTTGATTACTTGAGGGCCATGTTTGATGTAGGTAATTTTTCTGTACATAGCACATGGGTCCTGGAAGGGAGGGTGGGGGGAGCAGAGAGAATTATTGAGATGAGAAAGGGTGGAGAGTGGGCCGTCGATGTCTTCTGTGCTAGCACCTAACCTCTGTGAGGTACAGGTTAGTAACTGCTACTTTTCATAAGAAATGGCATGAATGAGTGAATGGAGATGCTGCTATGGATAGTGACAAGAACATCAAATATTCCAGTCTCATCCTTAATGAGGGATAAGGAAGAGCAAGAACTGGATTTGCAGGAGAAAACATAAGGGAATAAATTACTTTCTGCTTATTTCAGCATCACAGTACCTTGTGAGTAAGGTCTGCTGTTCAACACCTGGTTGAAAGGTTGTAGATACCACCCCACCGCTAACTAAAGCATGTGATGTCAAACCTGCTGTTCTCTGAAGAATGGCACGCTCTTAGCAGCTGGGTTCGCGCGCACAGAGGCCATTAAAAGACTTTAGAAGAGTCTTAGGGCCATCTTGCCAAGATAGGACGTTTCGTATTTTCTTGTTAATACTTTTCATCTGTTAACTATGGAATGATATGTAAACTTAATATATGCTCCTCTTAGGACTGTTACTTTTTCTGTCATCTACTTGTCCTTGTTTCCATACTGAATAGTACAGGAGACTAAAAAAAAAAAAAAAAAAGAGAGAGAAAAAAAAGCCCTGCCCTGTTGGTTTTTCCTCACTGGTTAGATAGCTGTCTCTGGATGCTGGGAACAGTCCTAAAATGAACTCTTCATGATAGTTCCCTGCTTGACTCTGCGCTTAACTATGGAATGGCACCTCGTGCTGCTCCATAAAAAGTAATCAAGCGAAACTCTTGGGAAGGTAGATAAACAGTTTTAAGCTCTAACTGGCACCTACCAGCACCAGGAGGTTTTTCCCAAGAAGAAATAATGATGTTTACAGTAACACACAAGAGGATTTTAAAAGGTCAAAGAATGTATAGCAGCTGTATGCAGCTTCCCTCCCACACAAACAAAACTGGAACTTTATGTTAATACCAACAAAAGCAGGAGTATTTTAGTAGGTGTGTCACTGGTTTTTGCCTTCTCCTGGTTTTGCTGGAAGCAAAAATAAACAAAAAGACAGACAAATAAAAGATCTGTGCCAACAGCTGGGTGTAGAGTGGCTCTGAGGGTTATCAGCAGGTTCATTCTCGGGGGGCACAATGGCAATCTTTGAGTATAGTTGGCGGTTCAAGCTGGGCTAACAAGTTGGTCTTCATCTTCCTGGCTCTAGGGCTTGTTTGGGTCTGATACTTGCCAAAAGAAAGCAAAGCTCTGCCTGGATAACTGAAAGAGCATGATTGCTGCTTTCCTGATGTGAACCTCTGGATAAATCTCTTCCACTTAATACTCTACTTTAAAAGTGAAAACTGTTTTTCATAAAGACACATTTGCAGTCACCAAACTAAGCTACAGTGAAGTAATGCACTTTACAAGGCAAAATAGATGGCTGGGAAGGGGTGAAAAAAGACAAAGCTTTTGGTAGTGATTTAACACATTAGTGGCATGTATTACCTGAAAAGTGTATTTAATGGGGTTTTGAACCTTTAGTGCATCTGTAGAGCTGCAAAGTCTTAGCTCTGAAATTGTGGGGGTTTTTCAGAGTTACATATTGTTAAAAATCCTTTTACTACCATTTAATTTATTTATATGCTTAGATTCCCCCCCCCCCCGCCCCCCCCGGCTGCATTTGCAAACATGTAGAATGGTAGTGCTGTTCCTCAGTCAACAAAGCATGGAGAATTTTATTTTTTGTCAGCCCTGTTCATGCCTTCGCTGTCACCTTGCTGTCCTGTCTGCAGTACTCCTGGATCAGCAGAGGTCACATTTACTTGAGCTGGGACAATTTAATCAAACTGTGATTTCATCACTCCCGTTGTAGGTAATAGAGGTGAGGGGCCAAGTTGCAACACTGGATTCTCTAAGCAATTCTACTTTGTTTTGGAATCACTTAAACCAGGGGGAAACTAGCTGTTATTCTCAGGGATTGGTGTAGTACAGTCGTAGCTTGCCACAGAGCCACCAGGTCTAATGAAACAATAGCTCTCATGGGGCAGGGGGCAGATCTCAGCAGAAAGGACACATTTGTTAGTTTACATTTATTTCCTTATTCCTGGGTCTGCACTTCTCACCTGTGCATGTTCAGCACATAGGGTGGGGCTCAGCTCACATTCCCGCTCACAAGGGACCAGCTGACTTGTGTGGGGAAAAAGAGGTTTTTCTGAGTTTCCCTTTAAGTTTGATGGTATTACACTCCCCTTCTGGAGAACAGAATAGCAAGATTGAAAGCTTCACTGATTCTTCAGTGCTCACAGAGAGAAAAGTTCTTCAAACAATGTACTTTAATAGAAAAGAGAGGCTTACTCCACTAGTGCAGTCGTGAAAAAGTATGCCTACTGAACACAGGTCTGGACAACAGTGGGGATGACATAGATCTATTGTGCAGATAAGCAAACTGTATGTGCTTAGTCCCAGCTGACTCCACTGAAGCTAAGGTCCTCAAAAAAACTTATATTACACATATGGAAAAAAATACCATTGCTAATATGAAGGCTGTAAGTATATGTCAAAAATCTAAATCTAATTAAAATGTTCATTACTAAAAGTATGTGTTGCCTTTTTTTAAATTCTGAAATATATCAAAGGTTTTGTCTCTGAGCATCTCTTCACAAAATACCTGGGATTTATAAGCAAAGGCTTATATATACACAGTCATTTCTCTTTCTTCCCACAAGTAAATTACAGGTGAGTTCTAAATACAAACCTGGAGTCCTATGATTCCGCTTTTCTGCACGTCACAGAATATCCAGTGAATTGAAGTAACTGATGATAAATATTTAGAATAAAACTTTGTGCACATCAATTTGCAAAGTTGTTACGAAATACACATTTATTTATGTTTGGTTGTGAGCAGAGAGGTACATTTTAACCACATTCTGTTGGAAGCTTACATGTTACAGAGCTTCTGCGGTTTAGTGCAATAGTTTGTCCTAACCTTCTCATGAACACAGTCACTATAATCAGTGTTACATTTTCCACACTTGCAGCTCACAGCCACAGGGTAGGAATAATAGGGGACGATGTGATGAGGACAGCCCGGAATCAGTGCTGTTTGATACAACATGTCTTTATAGGTGCACACATTCTGGGACAGAGCACTTTTGAGTAGCAGCTTCTTGCCATTGCTGTCCTACAAAAGGAAAAAAGAAAGGCATTGTTTCCCTGAAGCATACGCGAGTGTCAGAAAACTTCCTCTGACATTTTCTCAAACGTGCAGAAAACAAACCTCTTTACACTTAGACTGGCTCTGATACTTCCAGCGTACTTCTGTTCAGAGCTGTAATTTTGAATCTGATGTGATTGGGGCTCCCTACCCCTGCAGATATGTTCACCTTGCTTTTATGGTTTTAACTAACCTGCTTGGCTCAGAGTACTAACAGTGCTTTGTCATCTGTATTGGCTACCTACTGACCAAGGTGGAACTTCAAATGCTATGTTGAACAGTGAAGCTCAAGCGCAGTGTTTGGCATGCCTACATGCCTGGTATTCTCCACAGCTAGCTGTCAAAACAGTAGTGGGAGTAGAAGTCATGTACATTAAATAAGAGTGACTAAGTATAATCTGCTTCTCACCTGTTCCATCCTGACCCCACAAACTGACTACAGAGGCTCTGCAGTGACAGCAGCAGTCAGTTCTTTGCTATGCCACTGATGTTATAAACTCCGTAGTTCCGGAGACTTGGCATTTCTAATCCGTGCCTTCGCAAAAAGCTAACTTGAAAACATGATGATAGTGGGATTTTTCTGTCTGTGACAAACACTATTAGAATTGGATCATTTACACATCGGTTTCCAGTGGGAATAGGCCCTTGGTTTGCAGTGACAGCCATTACAGAAACAACTGCCTAAAACAGAGTAATGCCTTGTACCCGAGTCATGCAAAATCCAGCGCAGATGGTGGTGTTGATGGCCAGGCAGTAGGCACATTCCCTTTTCTCCACGTGGATTATATACTCAGAAGGAGCACAAAGTGATGCTGTTTGACCGAAAGTCAGGACAAAGAGGAGAGACATCGCAAAGAAGGGACTCATGCTAGATGGGGAAAAACAAACAAACAAACAAACAAACAAAGCAAACGCTAAGTAAAATTAGATGTACCTTGCAGCCCTTTTCTCAGAACTTGACAAGAACAGTTATGATAGTCACAGACTAGAAGTAATCTTAATTTTTTTAGCTACAGCCTGGCAAATTCTTTCCAATCTCAGATCTTTAATTGAAATAGTACTAACCACGAAAAAGAAGGGTAAACAGGCCATTAACAACACACAACAAATGCACTTTTCCCCCCCACTAAAGCATATTGCATGGAACTTTTCACTAATAAGTGATAAAATGCTGACACAGAAAAATAATAGGAGCTAAAGGATTTAAAAAATGCAACACGTGAGAGAACATGAGCTCTAGAATTAACAAGAGATGCTAAAATAATGTCACTGGTTTAAAAATAATTTTCTAAAGAAAATATAAAATGTTCAAGAGGGAAAAAGAAACAGCTGTGCATATCAGGCATACCACTGTATTTTTTACTTTCCAGTTGGCTTAGAGGCATGATGAAATGGGAACAGTGCCAAGAATTAAATAATAGATTCAAGCAAATTACAATGAAGAACATTAGCAAAGAGTTCAAATCAATGAATTCCCACTTTATCTGTCTGTTGTGCTGACCTCATTTCTCAGACCTGCTGGGGGATCCCGAGAACAACGCTTTGATTAGATCCGAGACAATTCCAGGGTCTACTCTATAGCCTCTAAACTACAAACTTTAAGTGACAGTGTCTACAAAGATATGGACATCACCCTGCAGTCTCTTCCAGCTGTCAGTTTCCCACAGCAAGCACCATTCATTACATAGTCTGGTTTACCCTGTAGCTGCAACAATGCAAGTCTGGAAAGACCAACCTCTTGTCAGCTGAATTCTTCCCTATTACAGGAACCTGATTCTGCCTTGAGCTGGGAGAGACAGTGACCCAGCACAAGCTCTGTGTGTGCTTTATACTCTCCAGGCTAATTCCAGGCTGATCTTACTGTTTATATAATTGCATCTGAATTGCTGCTTTCTTATCGCAAAGTCATCTATTGAAAATTCATACTGAACCACAAAGCAAATGTGATAGGAACAAATGTGTCCATAATATTCTAACCTGGAAACTGGAGCTGGAAATCTAATTATTTTAACAGTCATTCTCTTCTCAGGCTTTTAAACTAACCACTGCTTTAAAAATGTTACTATTGATTAATTTAATCGCTACATAGGATAGCAACATCATGACAGGAAGGCTAGCATGGAAATGGAGTTATCTCACATACGACTAATTCTACACCTGTGTTTTGTGGACGTTTAATGAAGTCTGGTTCGCTCAGTTTGCTCGTTACCGGGCAGGCACAACTGAGAGATGCAGTGCTATACACATAAAGTAACAAATCTCAAATCAAAGCAATTGCTCCACAGTGTGGTGAGGTACAGCCTGACTTACCTACTCAAACAAAACACACTGAGAAATTATCTGGCCTCGAACCTGCTCAGCAAATATCGAAGGAACAAGCAATTCACTCTGAAATACTAATTAATAGGGGAAAAACTTTTAAGAAACCACTCCTTGTAGCACAGTGAGAAGCAAAATATGCACCAACGCCAGTGAAACTATGTCCACAGATGAGGGAAAAAACCACTCATATTTAGAGCTTTGTGGAACACCTGGGAGGAGCAAAAGTAAGAAAGGGTCGAGTCAGCATGCACGTCTTGCACTGATTCAGCACAAAGGCACTGTCCTCTACTGCTTTCACCACCGTCCAGACAGCCTTCTCACTATGCTTATTCACTGCAGCTCCGTTAACACCTACCCTTTCAGTTAATCACCTAACTGCCACTTGGACTTTGATCTGATGTATGTCTTATGCACATCAACCGCATTCTTGATTTACAGAGCCATAAGAAATATGATAAAGTTGAGTTTGAGCTGGTAAACATGGTCACTTTGGGCTGTTGGAGGAGTGATCCAGTCAGTCCCAATTGTCTTTTAGCTAATTCCTGAATCTCCTTTTCCTGTGGTTTCGGACTTCTGCACACAGCTTTGTGTCCTAGACTAATTCTCCAAGGTTTTTTTTGGACAACGTGATAGAGTTCTTGTTGCATTAAGACTAGCCAAATGCTTTCTGTTTTCATGGAGTCTTTAATTATGGGTTAATTTCTGCCATATAACTTCTCAGGAATTAAATATAACTCCGGCTTAGGGACATGAGCAGAGCATTAATTGTACTCTCAGTAACATCTGTCCATCTACACTTAGCAACGGAAGTATAACACTGTTATTTTGCTACTACTCCAATACATTATTTAACTATACATTTTTCTGACTTATTTTAAATGCAGTTAAACATACAGGCTATATGAGTATACACATGCATACACTCATATGTAGATAATGCATATACACACACACATTATATATATACATATATACTACATATATTTGTATGGATTTGATTGTTTAAAACTTTAATCACAGAAAAAGAATGTTCATTCTTGGAAAATCTTAAGAGTATTTCAAAGAAGACAATGATCCTGAAAGGAAAAGGAAACAGTTCATAAAACTAAATCCTGGAGAGGACAAAAAGTGCCCAAAATAAGAATAAAAAATGGCATTCCTTAAGCAAGAATACCGCATGTGACCCTCGCACGCATGGCTGAAGTAGGTACAGCTGATTCTTTTCTCTAAAGATTTCACAGTGATTTGCAAGCACATATTTAGGCAATTGGAGCAGTATTTGTACACTGGTTCTGGCAGGAAGACCCCCACATCCAGGTTAAATGTGTCCTCAACATGTCATGTAAGAATATAGGTAGAGGACAGATCAGAGAATGAAGACGTATATCCTTTGCTGCTTCAAAGTGCTAATTTCTCCAATTTGAGAAAAACGGGTGTAACTGGGGGTGGGGGGTGGAATTCAGATTAGGGTAAAAAAGGATTAAGAATTTGCTTTAAGAGGATTTAGGGAAATGCTGTCTGCAAACATGAATAGAAAAGAAAAAAATTACAGCAATGCTTGAAAGTCTGTCACAGTGAAGATGTAAAAGAGAATGCAACAATAAGAACTGTAGCAAATAAAAAAAAAAAAAAAGAAAACAAACCAGAATCACTGTTAGAAGTGAGAAAATGTAGAAAACTCACATGGGAAGCTGGAGACTACAGTAATGCCCAGGGACTTTACTAGATGAAGACAAGCTGTTGATGCAGAGTAAGTGCAAAGTCTTCAGTAAGTACATGTGCATTTGAAAATGTAGTGGCTGAACAACCAACATACATATTTGCAACAAAAATTATTACATAAATTGTATAAGGAATAAATATTTTAATATCAACATCATTAGCTAGCTAATGCTAATTTCAACAAGTCTTAGAATACTGAGGAAATTTCAGAACATTAAGAAAAGTGCTAATATTATACCAATATTTAAAGAGAGAATGTTGACCCAGGTAACTCTCAACCAGGTAGCCTGACATCTATCCCAGATAAATTGGGTAAAATAACAGAAAGATGATACAGGATTTGAGCAATAAAGAATTAACGGATGAGAACATAATTAATGCATGTCAGGATGGTGTTACATAAAATAGGTCATGCCACACCAACCTGATTTCATTCTTTGAGGTGATTACAAATTTGGTCGTTAAGGCAACTACATAGATGCAACGTCCTTAGTTCCATCTGTCCACAGCCCTACTGTCATGAAGATCTAGAGCTATTAGGCAGAGTCCAATGTGGTGTATGCTGAATGTTGGGAATATATATTAATCACTGGAACAGGTAGTGTAATTTCAGCAGTGCATTTATTCACTGCCACTTTTCTACCACGCCTCTGAATGCACTGCAGTTCATTACAGAAATACCTGACCAAGTATTAAGAATGAAAATTCCTTTATCTGGAAGCACAATAAATTAGTCTGAGTGGACCTTGAGACTAATGTGACTACTGCTGCTCATACTCGGGTTAGCTCCTCACTGATATGGACACAGAACCTCTTGGCTACTACCTCTTCTTTGCTGGCATCACGTTAGCCTGCCCGTATGTCAGAGACGCACTAAACATCACCAAAGTGATATATACATTCACATCTCTTCAGTAATTTATACAAACTATTAAGCTGGTAGAAAAACTTTTCCTTGATTGTCCTTCTGGATATGACCATACAGTTCATTCACTACTGACCTCTCCGAACACCTGATGGGAGTGAGGTCCCACTGCCTACTGGGAGCAGCGAGACAAAAGACTGTGGCAGGACAACAAAGCCCAGTGTGGCAATCTATGAGTGCCTGAGGGTTCTTTCACACAGTTTCCTAAAATCCATGGTTAAAAGTCTGTGCTTATGGATCCATTTCTTTGGCTGCCCCCCTGCTGACCTGCAGACTATTCAGTAGTAGAAATTTTTAATGTGCTTTTACAGCCATCAGCTTTGTAGCCGTGTTCTGGAACAGCCAGTTAATTATTTATCTTTAACCTTTCTGTTAACTAAACCAATCCATTCACTGACATCAGTCATTTTACACTTTCATTATGTGAAAGAGTATGCTGATGTTCTACAAGAAGTGTTTTGAGTCATCTCTGTAAACAGAATTTAGCAATCGTAAAATTCTTGGGTTCACTACCCAGGAATCTCTGTAATGGGCTAGAGAAATTCAGTGCATACCAGAAGCTTATATGTAAAACAAATTTAACAGGATTCTCTGTCACTGAGCAATGCCTAAGATAAAAGTAGGAACAATGACAAGTTATTACACATTATTCCTACACACTCTTCCCCTGTTAGTAGTACAACACAATGAAAACTTTGTGATCTTATGAGCAGGTTAACTTATAGAGCAGAGTAACTCTTGTTTCCACTGCATACAGCACTGTGGATATTAAAATAATAACACGTCCATGCTTGCAAACAACAGAGAAATAGACGCTATGCTGACGAAAAACAGACAAAGCCAATCAGCTTAGTATTCTGGTAGAGGAATTACTTCCAACCCCATCCCGTTGCAGACCTCCACTGATAAAAGGAAATAAGATCCTAATAAGCTACCATAGAAACAAGTGTTTTTGCCAGGTTTTGCATTTAAACAGACTGTGGCTGCTGAATTTTCAAAGCTAATTTGTCTATTGCAAGTCTCTCTGTAATAGCTTGAAATATAGCTCTTGTCTCTTAAATTTATGGATTCACAGATGACCACTCTTTTCTTTCTTTCCTAGGATTAGCTGCAGCATTTCCTATCAACCACAGATTAAAACAGCGATTCTCTTTGTTGCATATAGTATGCCAGCAATCTCCATTTATGGTCTGAAAATACTTCAGTAATCCTATTTGCTGTTTGGCTCATATGATAGACCACTTTGCATTTGGTTTCATTTCTTTGGGAAGTGCTAGATATTTCTGTTATTCTAAGATTTACAATCACTACACTGAGGACAAAATTTGAAAAAACCCAAACAGCAGCAGCAAAAAATAGCCAGAAGCCTTCTGCAGTATTATCAAGGATGAATGACTATACCCACCCAATTTCATTACAATGCTAAGGTGTAAAAGTCAGACACTTTTCAGTTTCTAAGAGTTGTATTGTTCTTCTGATTTGACTGGCAATCTGATAAGCAGTCAGTAGGTAATCAGACAAGATCTTCACTGATGAAGATCTGGTATGGAGACTTACAATATCTCAAGACAGATGGGACCCATAAGGATCATCAAGTCCAACTCCCTGCTCCTCCCAGGAATATCTAAAACTACACCATATGACTAAGAACTCCGACAGACTTGGTGCTGTGACCATTTCCCTGGGGAGCCTGTTCCAGTGACCGACCACCCTCTCAGTTAAGAAGCTTCTCCTAACAGTTGGGCTCAATCATCTTAAAGGTGTTTTCCAATCTAAATGATTCTATGATTCTAATGTCCAGTCTGAACTTCCCCTGACGTAGCTTCATTCCATTTCTGCATGTCCTATTGCTGGTCAGCAGAGGAGATAAGCAACTCCCCCTCCACTGCCCAGACCACTAAGTAGGTTGTGAAATCAAGTAGCACTATGCATGTAAAATTGACTTTAAGATCAGAATTTAAGCTAATTGCACGTGCTCAGTACCAACACTGGGGTATGTTTCTGTTTCTCCTTGCAGGCTTTGGGCATGCAGTCCTGTCAGATGCTGCTCTTCCCCAACATGAATTCCTCTCTTAGGCAATCTCCATGCCCATCTGAAAAAGAAGCATCTTCCATAGCTTGACAGACTGTGAAGCCCACCAAAGTGAATGCCTCCCAATAAGGAAGCCACTCTAAAATTTCAACTAAAAATTAAAATGACTGTAAGGAAGGAAAAGGGAAGACTGTTTGTCCTCGTGAACCCTCCCCCCACCCCACCCCACCCCCCCAGCAGAAGCAAGGCAGACTAAATTAAACACTTAGATATCCAGGGACAGAAAAGGTTGTAGGAATAACACTGTTCTTTGTACTGCCTTTTTTTCTTATTAAAGACATTTAACTCCTGTAGCAATTTTTTTTAAACCCTTTTAGTTTAGAAATTTAAAGGAATATTATTATTACTTTTAGAAATAGTTGTCCTTTATAATAACTATTACACATACCTGAGGATTTTTTAAATACATCTTTTTAATCAAGATTTTAATATGTTCCTTACATATGCTTGGGGAAAACTGTTTAAAGCAATTCTTCCAGTACAGTGTCCAATCCTGAAAAAGCTGCTTTTTAAAGCCACTGTGAAGCAAGATCAGCAACTGCTGACATGAAACATACCCCTTCCTCTCACATTACCCAGTTAGTTTCAATCAAGTGAGGTCAGCACTAGTGTGGCTACACTGACTAATCCCTAACCCCAGTGCAGCTTCATTGCTTTGCATTGAGACACTCCTGTGTTTTGCCCAGCCCTTCAGGGAGGGCATTGGAGAGCCTGAACAAACAGGCACATGCAAAGACACTGGATCTCTTACTCAGTACTACCTGCGAGTCCCCATGCTCCTGCATTTGTCAGCTTGGGTGAGTCCTGAAAGCGTGATTTTTCTTAAGATCTGTTTTTACGTTCCGCATTCTATTTTGCGCTCTGCTCTTGCAGCTTTTAAACAAAACACTTTTTAAATACAATTTAGAAATAAACTCTCAGTAGTGTCAAGTGACAATTACAATGTACCTGGAAGTGCTTGCATATGCTAAGCCTGTACTGTAGTTTTAAACTCTGGCAGTGGTTATGTTCTTCTTTTTTTAAGATACAAAATGTGGGTTTTCTCAAGTTGTCAAAATAACCTTTTGGTCTGATTTGAAATACTTGTCATATCATATCAAGTTTTGTCACTATTCTAGAGTATTCCATATCATGACGCAGTATGTAATAAAAACCACTGTTGCTACAATATGCCATGCATTTAATCAACAAAGAAAACAGACCAAAGCGGTGTATTTTTGGGCCACTTGCTGGGGGAAGGCCCTTCTTTATACATTGCTACCAGAAGGTATGAGTCTTTTGCTGAATCTCTTCAGTATTATCCAGTACAGAAGTTAAATATAAGTACTGGGTAGTAACAGGGGTTGGAACATTCATTTAAAAAATGCAACTTTTGATTAAACCCCCAACACTCTGTACTAATGAAATAACAAGCTTATAATTTTGAAATTTCCTGTGCTTAATAAAGCCATGATGGACAAAGGATACTGACCAGACATTTGAATATTTCATGAGAGATCCAAGATAAGCATTAGAATAGGTAAATGCTCATTATTTGCCTTCTCAGACTTAGAACTGAATTTTCAATTCAACTTTTTAGGCTTTTCCCCTCTTCTGCTTTTGTTTTAGGCTGTTGTAACAAAAAGGTGTACTAAAAAGTTATTACCTATCATATAAAAAAAATTTCCCAATTAAAAGCAAGAGTCTGGACCAGAAATTTGAGATCAGGCATTAAACAGATGGCCAAGATAAGTATTTAAATTGAATCAGCTCTTTTTTTTTTTAATAGATACATTTTACAATCTATGGAACCAGGGCTACTCAGTTATCCAGTAAGTAAATTCAAGGAAAACTATTATTTGTTCCCAAGGCAATTCAGAAAAAGAGGAAAGAGCAGATTAAACAAAGACAAATTAACCCACTGCTGAACAAGAGAAGTGGGACAATATACGAATGGAATTCAACTTATGCATTTTCCAACCCTTTTCACTTGTTACCTTATGGCAAAGTACTTTGTTCAGGCCAAAGATTATGTATTTCTTATAAAAGAGGCCACACAAAGAGAGTGGATCTGGAAAAACAATAGCAGCAAGTTTTATAGCATCCAGTATTTCAGCTAAAGTCAATCAAGCCAAGGTGCAAAATGCCGCTGTCAGCTGGAATACAAAAAGGATCAGAACGGATAGCAGCACTTCCTCTGCTTTAATAACCACATCACATCTGGCACCTGTTGCATGTAACACCATTCACCACACAAAAAAGTCTTCAGACATCACAAGGCTCAAGTCGGTTGTCACTCAGCCACCTACATTTTTGTCATTGAAAAGAGCTGTGTGTTAAGCACCATCAGAACTGCTGAAACCAAGCCATCAGCTTTTCACAACCATACCAGTGAGCATCCTTGAAGCTCCGACTCCAAATCATCCAGGCCAGGCTTCAGGCAGGTGTCACTACATACGACAGCAGCACTTCCTTGAAATGCTGGGTCCAGACCTGTTTATTTTAGTTGAAGCCACATTACAATGACGAACTTGCTGACAATGTAGAAGTTTGAAGGACTAGGACGTACCGTTCTGTGAACTATGGGGTTGAAGAGGTGAGAGCAGGAAAGTGAAAGCATCTGCCTTATAAAAAAAAAAAAGGAAAAATATTTAAAGTACTAGAGAAAAATAAAATTGCACACATGGTAAACAAGGTCGACAGGAAGAAAGACAGCAGACATAGTAGGCCAGAGCATTGCTCACCCTCCTTGAAGAAGTATTCGACAGAAAAGGAACTGGAGAACTGTGTTAGCAATATTAAGAAGGAAAATAATAATACATACCAATATTTCCAAATGCTTGCTTTAAGTTAAGGTAACCCAATATTGACAAACTTCCTGTTGGAAGCTGCAGGTCCTCAGCTGCTCCGCTGAAAGGTGTAATAAATTGGTATCTGTAGTCGTTATCAATTAAATTCTTCCTTGGAAGACATATTTACCTGAGATAGTGAAGGCCACATGCTCCTTAAAACTGATTAGTGAAGAACCAGAGTAAAAAGAAATATGACAAATATATCATGTATATATATTTCACTGCAAATAGCATTGAAAAAAAGGAAGTATTATCTGTGATTGATAATGCATTTGATAACTACATTTATTGGCACAGGTTAATATACATTTTAAAACCTTGTGAAAATGGCATTTAGAAATAAGCTTATCTTGCTAATAGTTTTAAATAAAGCATATATATATATATATATATATAAAACTTTACTTGTAGTAAATGGTACTAGCCAATAACAAACATCATGGCTGATGTGTGAATACAGCCTTTAACAAAATTCCACAGATAAAAGCATCAATATTCACTACTATGAATAGCTGCTAACTGGTAGCTTTCAATTTTTACTTTTCTGAATTGTGCGCTACCTGAAGGATTCACAAGCGAAAGCACATGCATTGACTAATTTTCATTTGCTTTTCCTATGCACACTGGATTAATGCCTAACAAAGTTGTTTATATTTTCAGTTTTATTTACGATATCTAGTCCACTCACAGAAACAAGCATAATATGAGGCAAATATGATTTTACATCGTTCCTAGTTGATTACATTTCCTGTAAGCTTTCTATAGTGGTACTAACAGTATTTTTGTAATTTTGCAGATGATTTATACAATACAGCACATGACACACTCATGATACCAGGATTATATGATGCACCAGATTCACAACCCTGCCACGGCAGTATTGGAAAATAATGAGGTACTAAATTACTTACCATTTGAGTCTAGATGTGGGCAGTATAGACTTGAATTTTCATTTGATCAAGTGGAAAGGCTTTTTTTCTCCACCTTCAAGACATTTTAATTACCACAAGACTCACTGCAACATGCAGAAACTCTTACAACAGTTAACTAGCATTTCTAATTCTTACTTAAGTTTCTTGTCATTTCTTCTCCTACAATGTCAGATATTGTACATATACCAGTATACTACCACTATACTGGAAATCATGTTTCGTAGGTATTAATTTATTTTTTATGTAAAGTGTCAGTGAACAATCTCTTAAATCCTATTTTTTTTATAGTAAGGCATTCAAACATCCCATATTCTGGAATTAGCAAACCAATGAATGTGGGTAGGCTAGGCTTGATGTGGATTTTGAATCTTAACTTCACGACTGCAGAATTATGGTTCATGGATCTATATGTAAGCCGTAGCTGAGAAGAGTAGACAGTAGAAGTCTCATTACTCTCAGAAACAACTGGAATTTTTGATTGCTCAGTAACTAGCTTAGGAGTCGAGTCTGCATATCTGTTGAAGATGTCCACAACAGTGACAGCCAAAATTAGAAATATGCCATCTTGAAATGAAGTAACAAACCTTGGCAGGTATTTAGATCTTGTATAAAACACCACCCCTATTAAAATAAATGACAAACTGCACATATATGTTGCATTTCTGGTGACTGCATTTCCTTTTTCCTGAAAAGTAGCTGAAGAGATATTATTAAGTAACGTCCCGAACTAAAATGAAGAACTGACTTTGCATGACATTTTCTGTATCCAGTCAAAAAAATAAGTAATTAATGTATCTGGGAGAGGTTTAAATGGATTATTTTACACTACTTACAGTAAAATCTTTCTTGTAAAGAACAGATATCTGGAATTTGTGTGTTATAAGCAGCTTCTCTGTTCTTCTTTTGGTTTAATTTACACTATTTAAGCAGATATATTACAAAACCCTCAATATTCTGCAAACATATGAAATATCTTCCCAGCAAGAAAAGTCATTTTGACTTCTCAGAAAATTTGCTTGCATAACAGATTCAATTTCCAAATATGGAGAAAAAACCCAGTATATTCTTTCAGATCTTTGGAGAATATTTGTCAGTTACATGCAATAAAAAAGTCATTATCAACATCACTGCTCAACAGATGAGGCATAAGGAACCCAAACTACTAGCCTATACATAAAATTGCTACACAAAAAGGATGAAGTACCTATGTTTTGCTACCCACTTCAGATGAATCCAGGATTTCCATTTTTCATAATATTTTAAGATGGACCTGTAGTTTTCTTGTTATCTCTAGGCTCTGAAGCAGGTTTTTGTTGTTGTTGTGAAACCAAGATTAATCAAGGATTAATGCAGAAATATATGTTACCCTAAACTATTCTTACACGTACGTGGCAGGGGCTGTTAGTCCTTAGGAAGGCTGCCTGGTGACTTATACCTGTGTTCTAATACATAACACAACAACATTTGGTCCCACACTTTACGTTTTAGATAAACAATTTAATGACATCTTAACATTGTTTTTACAGTCTTAAAACATGTGTGCATATTTAATTCCTTATGAAGCTGAAATATTTTTAAACCAAAGTAATTCTATTGAAAATTCAATTTTAAAAGTTTCAAAACTGTTTTAACATACTGAAATAGTAGCTACTGAAAACAACACAGTCTAAAAAGACAGTTCTGACATTTAAAAAGAACAAAAAAGCAAGACGACTTCAGGTAAAAGTGCATGCATTTTAACAGCTTCAGTATTTCTTTCACCAAATAATACCCTTTTGTGAATTATGTATTAAGAAAAAGGGAGTAAATTTAAAAGAACAAAACTGAATTTCTTTAAAACCGGTATTTCTAATGCCAGACTTTTTTTTTTCTTTTTGAAACAGCTTTCTATGTAGTTACAATTATTTCTAAATGTAAAAATGGGCTAATCTGTCTCTCGACATTTTTATAGCATAGGGAATGAAATGTAGAAAATGCTCTGCAGGTTGATATAGTTACATATCTATGAAGTTTATGTGTATAAAGGAAATGAATGTAGTATTAAACACACTGAATATGACAGAAAAATGCAACAATGTACTAACTCTGAAAGAACAATAATACTGTAGTTGTACTAATCAAATAATGCTAGGGCACTAGTCACTTTTTCACTTCAAGTAAAGAGCTTTTCAGCTTCTTTAATTTTTCTTTTCCTGTCCATTTTAGAAACTGCAGTCCATCCAGCCTCTCGCATTTTTCTCATGGTTGTGAGTTTCAGTACAGAGCCTGGAGTTTTCACATTTGATGTAGCTGGTTTCTAAGAAGAAAAATAAAGCCATCCATTAGTTTCTATAACCAATTTGATTAACTGTTTCGATCTGAAGAAAAGCTAAGGTACCTTTTTTGGTGTCACAGCATATAATTGTGAGGCTTGAGGATCATCTTTGTACAATTTTTTAAACATTTCTTCCTCTGAGACTATGCTCTTAAATTAAAAATAAAAAAGTTACTTAATCACACTACATTAAAAAATACACTTTCTTTCCCCCTAGGAATATCAGAGTATGGAAAAAAAATTAAGATATTACTATGAAGCCTCAGCAGGTCAATAAAAACAATGTAAAAATAATTATATAATTTTATATATATTCTTGTATAGTGGTACGCTGTTTGTCATATACTTACTAATTATGTATATATAAATACAATACCAGAAAGAACCAATGAAATAAAAATATAGACATAAATATTTGTCTTGGATACAGAACCTCATATACTTGTATATACATTCTTAGATAGAGCAGTGTGCACAAAGAACTGTTAAGTACACTATTTTTACCAGGAGGTCACTGTGTTCAGAGCTATCTGACGGAGCATCCAGCCGCAGAAGCACTTTTTGCTTTTTCCTCATGCGCTGTTCTGAATGCAGATTTGTGCTTTCACTTTGCAGTTTATATATTGGAGGTGTCTTTATAATATATGTCTGGGAAAGAAAAAGATGGCATTTAAAATTATGTTTTCAGTGGTAATTATAGAATCTAAAACCAAACTCTTAACACAGTTTACAGACTGATTATCCAGGAAGACACTAGAGAGATGCTCTGGAAAAATTATCTTTCCATCAAAAACGGGAAGCAAAGACACAAACAAAGCAAAAAAAAGAAAAAAAAAAAAAAAATCCTGTTTTTGTTGCCAAACAAGGAGAATGAACAGGAAGCTATGGAAGAACTGCATTTCACAGCACACTATATCTAACTTCTCTGCACAAAATTCAGGCTACTCTGAACCATAGTCACTACATGTAGACTATAACCAACATTTAAGAGAACGCAAATGACAAAACTGCAGAAAAACACTTTCAGAAAGACATTGATAGTGACAAAAAGAACAAATTTGTTTTTACTTAAATAGTTCTTTCACTAGAAGTTAAACTTCTCAGAAACATTGCAATGGAACAATGCAATCCTTTTTTAGAAAGGACAACATAAAAATGGTAGTTGATTCTATGGTTAAGATATAAACATCACATGTGAGCTTCTGATAGGGTAGAAGCATAAGTTTTACAGTTATGATGAAGCAGTCAGGAACACTTTTTTAATTTTTATAGCTACACAAGCTATTTTTTGTTCTATAGAGAAAAATGTGAGTTTACAAACAGACAACACTTTTCTTTTAAGACTAAGTAAAAGAATTTTAGAGACATTATTAAATTCACAGTCCCTCTAGGACAGGAATTGTTACTGATCAATGATAACAGACAAATTAAGTAACTGAGCAAGAAAAATGACACACAGTGGGAGCCCTTACACAAACTGTTTTCTAGTATTGCTGTGGAATACTTTTTTTTTTTTTTTGTGGCTATCTCCCTTTTAAATCCCTGCTTATCACAGCAAAGAATAAATAAGCATCTACAGAGAAGCAACAAATACAGTCAGAAAAATAAAGAGGAACAATTCACTATTTTAAGTTACAAACCTTTAATGATGGACTACCCAAGGGACTTTTTGCAGATACTGAAGGAGGTTTTTTTTTCTTTTCCATCATGTTGACTTTCATAGGAACATCATTTGGAGAGTTTTTATTTTTTACATTAATAGATGCACAATCCAGATCTAAATGAGCTTTCGGAGTCTCAGAAAAATGAGTTTGTATTTTCTAAAATTAAAAAAGGTTTACATTAAAAGTATTTCAATGTCTTTTGTCGAGTGTACATAATTTATCATGGAACTTCAATTAGACTGCATACATATAAATACTACCAACGTCTGAAATCAATTAATGATAAGGTTAAAGTTACCTTGTGCTTCTTTTCATTTTCAGGAACCATATTTTGGGGGGGTTCTTTTGCAAGACTCTCCTAAAAAGAGTTATGTAATTGGAAGTAAATATTTTATTTTAATTCAGTTGTCGAAAATCTTGGTGTATTACAGAACACAGTCCACAATCAAACTGTATTACAAAGTTCACACAAATATATGACCCAGATTTAGTCAAACTGCAGCATTCAAAAGACATTAGTTTTCTATTCACAGTTTCATTTCTATACAACTTCTCCCATCTCTGCTAAGGAACCTCCATACCATCCCTTTTTAATGAGAAAATAGGATACAAGTTTTATCACAGCTGTATTTAAAAAAGGAAGAGCTCTATTTTCTAGTTATTATTTTCATGCAAGAAACTGGAAGCATTCTTGTTTATTGACGTAAATGTTCCTTTGCTGTCTTTTTAATTCTATTTTGCATTTCTTTTGCCAGCTGAAGAATACTATATAGCAATCACAACATCACAGAATGGTTAAAGTTGGAATGACCTCTGGAGATCATCTAGTCTAACACCCCTGTTCACAGCAGAGTGAACTAGAGTAGGTTGATCGGACTGTGTCCAACAGGGATTTGAACGTCTCCAAGCATGGAGACTCCACAACCTCTTTGGGCAACCTGTTCCTCTGTTTTATCACCCTTCCAGTAACAGAGTTTTTTCTTGTGTTTAAATGGTATTTCTTTTACTTCATTTTTGTTCCCACTGCTTCTTGTCCTTTCACTGGATACACCACTGAGAAAGTCTTGCTCCGTCATCTTTACTCCATCCCATAAGGTATTTATACACACTGATAATATGCCCCTGAGTTTTCTCTACTTGAGGCTAAACTATCCCAGCTCTCTCAGTCCCTCTTTTCTGTCAGATGCTCCAATCCCTTAATGATCTTCATGGCCTTTTGCTGCATTTGGTCCAGTATGCCCTTCTCTGTCTTGTACTGGGCAGCCCAGAAATGGAAATAATACTCTAAATGTGGTCTCACCAGCGCCGAGTATAGGAAAAAGATCAGCTCCCTCGACCTCCTGGCAACACTCTTCCTAATGCAGTCTAAGACGCTGAGCACATTTCTGGCTCGTGTTCAACTTGCTGTTCACCAGAACCCCAGCACTTTTCTTACAAAGCTTCTTTCAAGCCTGTCAGCCCCTGACCTGTACCAGTTCTGAAAGTTATTGCTTCCCCAGAGCAGGACTTTGCATTTCCCTCTGTTAAACCTGATGGGATTCCTATTCACCCATGTCTTCTGCCTGTCTAGCTCCCTCTGAAAGACAGCATAACCACCTGCTGTATCAACCTTTTCTCCCAATTCTGTATCATCTGCAAACTTGCTGAGGCTGCACTCTGTCCCATCATCTATGTCATTAATGAAGATGTTAAACAGTGTTGGACCCAGAATCAACCCCAGGCATACATCACTAGTGACTGGCCTCTGGTTGGACTTCATGCCACACTAATTGCAATCCCTTAAGCCCAGCAGTTAAGCCAGTTTTCAAACTACTTTACTGTCCAATCACCTATCAGTTTGCCTATAAGGATGTTAGGAGAGACAGTGCTGAAGCCCTACTAAGGCTGAGAAAAACAACATCCAGTGTTCTCCCTTCATCTGCCAAGTCAGTCATCTCATCATACAAGGCAACCAGGTTGGTTAAGCACAATTGCCCCTTCATATAAATCTATGCTGACTACTCTCAGTCACCTTCTTGTCCTTCACATGTTTGGAAATGGTTTCCAGAATTATTTGTTCCATCACCTTTCCTGGGACTGAGGTGAGGCTGACTAGCCTACATTTCACCAGATCCTCCTTGCCCTTCTTGAAGGCAGGAGTGACATTTGCTTTCTTCAAGTCCTCAGGAAGCTCTGCCAGTCACCATGACCTTTTGAAGATAATTGAGAGTGGCCTTAGAATGATATCGGCCACCTCCCTCAGCCCTTATGGGTATATCCCATCAGATCACATGGACTTATGTATGTCCAGGTTGTTTAAAGCTTCCCCAACCTGACTGTCCTCCACCAAGGGTAAGTCTTCCTTTCTCCAGACTTTCCAGGTCCCATTGAGTACCACAGCCTTCTCCTTGTCCTTTGTCATCAGAACTCCTGCCACATTTGGCAGCAGGGCCTGTAGAAGCCTTTCTTGTTGCCCTTCACTTCTCTTGTCAGTTTTACCTCCAGATTGGCTTTGGCTTTCCTGACATCACCCCTTCAAGCTTGGACAGTTCTTCATAGGGTTTCCATTTCTCCCTGCTTCCCTCATATTTACCAATTAAGGAGTAATGCAAAACGTTCCCTACCACCAGAAATGAGACATAATGACATCAGAGAGCATCAAGCTCTTGAAATTGGACAGCAAGTGAGAGCAAGACCTAGAATCAAAAGTGCACTTCACAGCTGTCGTTATTATACTGCATAAGACCAGGCCAAGCATGTCACCCATACTGCTACATTTAATAAAAAAAAAAAAAATACCTTCTCTTCAATTTCTGCTTTAAGTTGTTCCTTAAGAGACAACAGTTCGCTTTTCAAACATGACAACTCACTTTCCTAAAAACAATTAGATAAAGGATAGGGTTAACTATGCTTAACCTGAAAAAAGAAAACAGTCCAAATGAGACAGTAATTAATAGGGATATTCATTATAAACAAAAGAAAATTCAATTTGTTCAATAGAGCTAAACTTATTGATAAAATTAGCGTGCTGAGAGGTATCTACAATTCATTTTCAGAATGATTCAATCATTCCTGATCAAAGAAGCAGTTACCAAATTTAGAAAAAACATGTAGACTTGAGTCACACCTCCTTCTGTTAAAAAAATCTAACTGAAAAAAGCTCTGTGAAGAAATAGTCTGGGAAAGAAAATGTCAGAAAAATACTGCATTTTAAGTAGATGCTGTAGAACTACTTTTGTGAAAGACTTGAAGGGATGTTGGCTCTCAGGACATTTCCCAAAGCTAAGCTTCCCAGAAAGGAAAAAAGAAAAAAACAGGCGATACAACTCCAGACTTGAAGTTTTTAGTTTGTTTTAAAAAGAGCTGAAGTACTACTAAGAAAGAGGTACTTGACCTGAACTGTTCAAGGTAAGAACTTAAAACACTTGTGAGAACAGGGGGTGGCAGGTGGAATGCAACTATTTAATACAAAAGTTTTTTATTCAGACAGTGAGGTTAGAACATGATGCACTATCAGGAAAAGTAGACAGAAAAGCACAGCTACTCCAATTTATTTTTAGAAGCATCTGGGTTTTTTTAATGCACATAATAAAATCTGTAAGAAAATAAAAGTAAACAAGAAATTAGTGGGTTGATCTTTACTGTTCGGTCCCAGTAAAGCAGACACTTTGCCCCGAGTGTTAAATAGGAAGAAGCCTAATATATTTATATTACACTTTAAGGACTGCAGCCCCTCCATTTAATTATTTAGTGCTGAAGAGTATGCCTTACCAATGATCTTTTTGATGATAACTGCTCTTGCTCTCTTATTTTATAAAGTTTTAACTCTGTATCTTTTTCTTCAACCATTTTATCATATTCGTGCTGTGTTAAAAAAAAAAAAACACAAACCAACAAACTCAAACTGCTTGACTGAAAGTTACAATTATAGATCTACCTAGCCTTAAAACATTACTCATTTTTTCAAATAAGGCTCTTCTGAAGATTCAGAAAGCACTACAAGCAAACATTGATGCTTCAGCAGAAACTGTAAAACAGAAAATGCCCAAGTAGTATCATTTTGTGGGCTGACAGAGAATGCTTTATCTCTAGGCAGTGGTACGTGTTCCAGCACATAAAAGCCAGCCATATTATTTTTATTAATGGCATCTGCTAAATATACTGCAAAGCAGAGCAATAAGGAATGCAAATTAAAATATGTTAAGTTAAACTGCTGAAGATTACTAAGTAATCTCATAAGAAGAGGCCCAAACTGATACTGAAGAACATTGCATTAGGATGGTATCAAAGGAAGCCTGAATATAAAAAAAAAATCCTAGAAATTTAGATAAATGGAATTTATCTGCCAGTCGGCATGTTTTCAATATCTGGAGATGAATTTATTTTTACATGGTGAAAAGTCAAGCATGTGTTCAACTTCATTTTCCTAGACTCAAGTCTTTATTATGAAGTTTCACCTTTGAATTCATAATATTCTGGTTTTGAAAGGTTTTTACTTAACATAGTATCACACATTACATATCACAGAAATCAGTAAAATCTCTTACCTTGTGTTTTTCCATAAGTGCCACCATTTCAGTTATCTTGTGTTGACATCGGATATCAGTTTCTTTTTGTGTTACTGTTGCTTCATCAGCAAGCAACCTCATCTTTTCTACCTGTTAGTAACAAGTTTCATTTAATTCATGAACAATTAACAACAATATATTAAAAAAACCCCCTTAGTTTCATTTCTTCTTATCCCGTGGGTGCAATGTATATATAGTCTCATTTAGTGTAGTCTTCATTTGCTTTTAAGATGCTCTTCAAATCCTACATCTTTTATACATATTGTTAAAATGGGCAAATAAACCTAGATTAAAAGTACCTCCATTCTTCCATGGCAGACAAGTGTCATTTCAAACCACAAGGCCATGTCAAGCACTCTGCCCTAATGTTTTTTGATATTACCATCAAAAAAGTGTGGGCAGGAAAATACTAGTATGGGAAAAGTTATAATCTAGTTTGCTTATGCTGTATTTATACCAAGAATAGAATTTCTGTGAACAATATCTTGACAAAGAGTTTTTAACTGGGTTCTTATTTTTAGAGACATATACAAATACTTCAACTTCAGGATCTAATATACTAAACCTTTCTCACGTGCATACCCAGAAGTTCCATTTATGTTGATAAGACTGCTAAGTACGAGCAAGGACTCTGGCCAATATAGCTTCATAAAACCATCATACATCAAAAAAAAAAAAAAAATTAAAGGTTGCAGTAAAAATTAACAACTCTCACCTCTTCAAGAAGTTTATTTTCATTTACTTTTTTTGTTTCAATGTCATTTTGATAGATGTCAACTGTTTCCTTATGTTGCTTTTTCATACTTTCCATCTCTAACTGTAACTTATTCACCTTTTGAGAATGCAGAATTATTGCTGTTATTTGTTCAGGAATAACTATGCCAATGTTTGTTTTGGTTTTTTTTTACCTCTTATTTTTGAGCAGAACTACTCTGTTACTTTTCAGGTATATGATTGAACTATGTCCTATTTAACGTTCAGCTTTTTTCATAAAAGTTGAACTTTGGCCTGAAGTGAGTTAGAAAATACTCATACAAGCACTGGCAACACCACAATGGGAAAAACAGTCCATACCAGTTTTCTACACCCCAGTCAATAAAACTGGGGTCTGACCTAAAGCCAGAGGATAGTCAATCACAAAGAATTATTCCAATATAAGGGAACCGTCCATTAGCAATCTGACACTATTCTGCCTTTGGTACAACAGACTCTTTAGTATTGCTGGCATGGAATGCAAGGTAGGAAAATTACACCTAACTCATAGTCTCCTAAGATAGTCTCCTGAGACTTAGCAGAATGACTGTGTGACTCTATTATGTTTACAATTAAATCTTTTTTTTTCCAATTAAGAAATGAAGAAACAGTTTATTTGTAAATAGTTTACTTTCAGAATTTCATTTAGTTCTAAAAAAGATTAATTCCTTTTAGCTGCTAACATTAATGAGAATTTGGTATGATACAAATAGGAAGAGTCTATCCCTAAGCAGTCACCCTAAATACTGTGAATTCTTCAAAAAAAAAGATACAGATGGAGATTTCATTCCCTTCCTTGTATATCTATTTAAGATTTTAACTGGTTTATGGTATGTTTTCCTCCCAAGTGTGCATTTTGATTATAATTTTTCCTTTTAAGTTTCTTATACTAATAGCCTCAAAACAGTCTACATCTTTCTTGAAGTGTGGTACCCAAAACTGGACACAACATTCTAATCTATGGGACTTACCATTGCAGAACACAGGAAGAGAACTGCCTAAAGTGAATAATATACATATTTCTTTTAATTGCTTTGCTATTTCAATGGGGTGGCATTACTGAATAATGTTCAGTACACTATCAATGAAAAAAGAAAGGGACTGATTAGGAACATAATCCCTTGAGATGTGATGCCCATCTCTTCCAAATGTCTGATAGCCCGGTCAGTGTCCAATGATTAAAAATGGAAGCATCTTCCATTTTTATGGGCTCATTCCTGTAAAATCTGTATCCCAGATCCATAAAACAATTAAGAATGTGCTCAACATGTATAATCATTAGTTACACTGGCACTTAAAACATTCAGTCTTTGTGCTTTACCCTCAACTTGTACATGAAGTTATTTAAGCCTACCTTCCCTTCATAAATACTTGCTTTCTTGCTTTCTGCAGTAACTTTCTTTTTCAGCACCTTATTCTGTTAAAGTAAAACAAAGACTATACTTTAATAAGTTAATAGAATTATGTGATGATTTAAATGCACCAAGTAGGTCAGAATCTTCAAAATTCCAGCTTTCAGCAAGCAAGTAACTCTCTTCTTGTTGTGCAGTTCTGGTTCCAGATCAATTCTCCAAAGAAAAGAGTGCTCAACTACTTACTTTAATAATACTGTTACTTCATGACCTTATGAAAGACTCCTCATGGGCGACAACAGAGAATAACGAAAGAGGGTGCAGAATGGGAAGAAAAACTAAGATGCTGCTGACAGAAAATGTGCAGATGTCATGACAAAAAGCTACAAGTTATATATTTTTACAGCACAGTTACTAATAATTTGTCCTAATAGACAATTCTTTTCTACTATTGGTAACTGAAGTCATTATTTCAAGTATATCAACAATAGCATGCACTAAATGAAAACAGTAAAAGTTTATTAAAGATATTATTTCTGTAATTGCATTTTTCAAAAGTAAGTGTAATTTTACAAATCAAGTAATTCCAAAGGTGACTCCTTGATTTGCTCAGAGTTAGGATAAGAAAGGAAATGTTATAAATTACATAGGCGTTATCTAAAGATATCACACCAGACAAAAACTATTGAAAAATAAGTTACCACAAAATACCATGTGTTATGTATTTGAGACTTTTAAAAAACTATACATACCTCCTGTTGCAACTCTTCAATGCATTTGGTTTTATTTTCCACCTGTTTCTTTAAATTATTCAACTAAAAGAGATATTTCAAATGTTAATTAACAAAATCCTAAAAAATGACTCACTGTGTTAGATATTACTGTCAATGTTCTTAAACATGCATTTGCCCAAGTCTGATTAATTCCAATGGGACTGAAACACATGCTAATGTGTTAGAATGACTGGAGTTTTAACCATAAAGTACTACAAGAATTTTGCTATCCCAATATCATCAACATTAATAGTAGTGAACCACTTCCTCAGTGGTTGTAGAGTTTAGAAAGAAGGAAAAAAAAAAAAAGTAACTTCACAATTTAAAAATTAATCTTGTATGAAGTTCTCTACAGTCCATGAAAAAACAAATTTTAATACCTTATTGTCTAGAATCTTCAACTGCTTTTCCTTTCTTGAAATTTCATTTTCAATACTCTTAGCCTGGAATTATAATTGCAAACCTTTGACTTTTCAATAGGATTTTGAAATCCATTATGATGTTAAAAAAACAGGTGTGCTTTGAAACTACAGTAAGAAAGTAAAAATATTTGAACATATTTAAACTAAAACTCATATTACATATTGAAAGCTAATCCATCACTAAGTGGTTATATGGAAATAAAAAAAATGGTGTTCTCTGCCTGAAATCTAACAAATCTGGACTTTTAAGCCTCCACGTAAAGAGTAAACATCCCAGTGAAGGTCCTTGTCTTTTAAAATAAAAGTGCTCAGCATGTGTATGTATGTTGACTCAGTTGGTAGCAGCACTGAAAGAAGAAAGCCTCTGTAGGAGACTACATCCCTAGGTAGCGCTTTGCAGGAATAAAACAAAAAAAGTTTTACATTTAGACTTTGTCCTACAGGTTATGTTATATATTTTCATGATAAAGCATATGATATGGCATACATTTTCTTCTCTTTCATCCAGTTTACTTTTAATCTCTTCACCTTTCTTTGCCATCTTCTCCTTCAAAGACTCCAGTTCATTTCTAAATGCCAAATTAACAAGCATTAGTAAATACCTACTTAATAACTTTAACTTCTTTTCACTACTGCTAAATAAACCCATACTTTATTTTCTGAAAAGAGCTGCTAATATTGATGAGAACTTCATAAGCTGTCCAATGAACATGTTCTTAAAAAGATGCAAAGTGACTGGTAAGTTAATGTCTGACCTGTATATACTTTTTGTAAGTATGGAAAGATGTTCCCCTTACCTGAGTAACATGTATTCTAATCTGTAATATCATAATGCATCTATGAAACGTGGCAGGCTGCCTGTCTATTAGGTTGGTGGTACAGACACTACTTCAGAGAGAAACATTTAACCAGTTTCACCTCTTCATATTTAATCCATAACCTCTAACTTCTATTTTCATTTCCTTCACACCTAAGATGTTAATGCAGAACAGGGTAGCTGTATGTAATATGAAGCTATGGCAAAAATTGTTCCTGTAGCAAAAGGCATCACTAATTTGTAGTAACTTCTACATGGCCAACAGCAATACTAAATAGTTTCTGTTTAGCTATATAGCCTAAAAACCACATCAAATTAAAAATCACAGAAAGCAGCATATGAACACAACATTTAGACTAACTCTGAGGGAATCGAGTCTACTTCCTTTAATAATATTGTACATTAATATTTGGTTTTACTTGCCTTAGCTGACCATTTGCTTCTTCCAGCTTTTCAACTAACTGGTTTGTATTT
Source organism: Morus bassanus (assembly GCA_031468815.1). NCBI lineage: Eukaryota > Metazoa > Chordata > Aves > Suliformes > Sulidae > Morus > Morus bassanus. The sequence goes on from CM062589.1 coordinate 488,076, forward strand.
TCTTCTTTTTTTCTACTATCCTAAATGAAGACCCATGTAAGTAAAATGAATAAAATTCAAAGTCATCTTAAGCAGTATCTTGACCTGCCTTATTCACAAGGGAAACCACACTTCCTTTGTATTTTAAACACAAAAAGTAATTCAGATACTCTACAGAGCCATGTCATGTTGCAGTTTACCATATGATTTATATTCTAAATCGAATGTTGTCCTTTAAAAACAGCTGGAAGTCTACAACTTGCCTCATTACTTTCTTGCAGTTTCTTGAGTTCTGTAGCCATATTGCTTTTCTCCTGTGCTATTTGTTCTTTTTCTAATAAAAGCTTGTTGATACACTCTGTTAGTTGTTCATTCTTTAGCCTAATTTAAAACAAATGGTCAAGAAAAATAAGAACATGTATTTTGAAATTTCCTTTTAAGTTAAAGTTATCCATTACAAAACGTTACTTCATGCTGAAAGAAGTCCAGGCCTGTATTTACAAATTTAAGCTTTGCAGCAAAGTTACAGCTATGCAAAAAGGCAACAGAAGGAGGAAAGAAAATGAGAGTCAACTTTTCTATAAATATAATGGTTGTTGAAGATAATGTAGTTCAATATCCAGCTCAAAGCAGGGTTAACAATAAATTCAGAAACCGTCCCTTCATGTTAACCCAATTAAGTCACAAAGATATGGAACAATTACATACATATAAATACAGAAAATGCAATTTATAAATATAAGTATAAAATTAATGTCATAGTGCGTGCATACGTTCAAAATTTTCATTAGAAAACAATCATAGATCATTTCATTGTAAAGTAACTTCTATGTAACACACAAAAAAAAATGAAACTGATACTATATTTTCAAAAATGATCATACGCCTCTCGTTCAAGATCTGTATTCAGAGTCATAAGCTGTTTTAAATAATTTTGTTCCTCTTCAGCTGTACTAGTCAGCTGTACTTTCAAATCATGGATTTCCTTCTGCAGAAGAAAAAGAAAGTGTTTTGAGTATACATATGTAAACTACAAGTCACGAAAGCTATCAGAAATGAACCAACAACACAAAGCTTTAAGATGAAACAAAACTACATACATGCCATAAATCAGCCAGACTGTATCTTTACATGTCTCTGTTGTGATGTGGAAATAGCGTGAGGTATTGAACTCTGATACGAATGCTAAATGTGCTCCCTGTTGTAAGTCTAACTAACTAGTCTGCAAAATTACCGACAAAATTAGTTTTCCTTGGACATTATTTTAAATAAAGATATATGCTTCAGATATCATAAGCTTTTGCATTCACCTAAATAAAATAAATTAAAAAAAAAAAAATCAGAGAATTTCAGTACTATATGATAGAATCAGCACATATTTTGGATGCATCACAAACCACAAAGCAAAACTCTTCCCTCAGAAATTTGCTGCCATTACAGGATAAGGCAAGCCTTGTAATGCAATGTAGTTCATAATATATAAATGCTTTTAATAATGTCTCCTCCAAATAATTTGTGATACGCTGATACCGCAGGCATTGGCAGGCAGTTGGTGGAGATGGGGAAGTAGGGACGGAGGGAGAGAGGGAGAGAGAGAGAGATTAGTTTTTAAGCACAGCACATAATGAACTTCTGGAATTCCTTATCACAGAAGGCTGTGGAGGCAAATAGCATGAGGAGGTTCAAAAACAGATGAGACAAGTGAACATGAACAAGTCCATAAACTGACAGGAAAGGTGACTGACAGGGATGTGTCATCAAACACCCTTAATACAGCTACTGTAGGAATTGAAGGGGAATGGACCACAGATAACAGGCTCTTCTCCTACATAGTACCTTCTGCTGTCATTGTCACAAGCAGAGCATTGCATCGGGTGGAGCACTGGTCTGGCTATGTGATAGTTCTTATATACAAGTGATAAAGTGTAACTTGACTATTTATAAAAACATGTATCACCCTTTATTCAGACCTCTCTGATTTGGAGAAGATTTTTCATTTCTTTTTCTCTCTCCTGCAAATTTTCTACAGTAGCCTCAAGATTCTTCTTCTTCACTAGAAGTCCTTCAACTTTTCCCTGTTTAAGAACATTAGTGAAACTCAGTTTAGCAAATTCAATGGACAGTATATAAAGAACAAACATACATGGTAAAATGCAATCCGGATTTCACACTATCTTACTTTAGCTGATGCAGTTTCTTGTTAGACTTGTAAATTCAAGTTTGTTACTAAGATAATCCTGTATTAAAAGTGTACTTCATATAGCTTAGACTTCTGTAACATAAAATGGGTCCAAGTCACAGTTCAGTAGGGTTCACAGAGACCAGAGCTAATTACCTCATGAAACTTCCCTGTCCTTAAGGAAAGAACACCCAGTATAATGGGAACACATGGAACACGGTGTTGTTACCCAAAAGACCTTTCTGCAGGCTTTTAAATGTTTTCTCTGAAAAGGGACTTGCATCAACACACTATGCAATGCTTTCTGGATACTAAACGCTGCAGTATGGGGGACACCTCACCATAACTAACACCCCACAAATAGCAAAATAATCACAACAGATTTGTGAAGTAATAAATCTATGAAACCTATGAAATTGCTTATTAGTTTCCTCATTTTGTCACACACAACCTTTTCACAAATTCCACTGCCTTTTCTGGGCGGTGTCAGAAGCTTGGTTATCCTTTAAACACCAAAATGAGATAAGCCTTTACAATGCTTAATTTTTAGAAGATTATTATGAAGAAAGCTAGCCACTCAAGGAATTATCTTTACTGTCAGAAATTAGTTGATCCCTCAGCCTTAAATGTCATATGCATGGTGCTCCCAAGGTTTGAGCTAAAGTTCATCACAAACAAAACAAAACAAAAAAAGTTTTTTTCATACAGGTTCAGAATGAGGAAAGCGTGAGTACTAGGCATAACTAAAAATAGGAAATCTTTATGACCAGAGGGAGTGGCATTTGAATAGGTGTGAATGAAGAAGGAAATGACCAGAAATGTTGACAACGAAAACCAAATCAAAGCAGACCAAAACAAGAAAAACAGTGGAAAGACTCAAGTTCTTCAAAGAAAACACTGAAATTGTCTAAATCACAGGTAAGAAAGTTTAGTTGCAACATTAAGGCAGATTAGACAGTGTTTATGTAAGGCATTTAAGATACTTAAAAAGCAAGAGAGACTTCATATGAAAAGTAAATGCCATGAGACTAATAAAATGAACATTTACCAGTGCTTCTGATAGCTCTTCAAGTTGCATTTCTTTGTCACATTTTAATTTAGACATCTCTTCTACAGCACATGTAATGGAAAATTAATTGAACAGAAATAATTTTTACACATTTAGCAGGCAGTGTAAAGCATTTATGCCTTTGTAGTACCCAATTTTCAAAACTTGTTGGATTAAGTTCAGAAATTGTAAAGCTAAATTATAACCTAAATTATGACTTAATCTAAATGTAGAGTTGAAAAAAATTATTCAGAAAGACATTAGCAAATATATATCTGAAGAGAAACTTATCATTTGTCTTAAATAAAATTCAGAGCCTATTATGTTTTCCACAATCATGGCTTCAAATAATCCATGGACTTTAAGAATGTTCACAAAGGAATAATCTCCAAGTTTTGATACATTTGCATTTTCCCAGAAAAAAGTCTGGACTGCTGAAGATATTCACATGGATATGCTGAAAAAGGAAACCACTTATTAGTAACTTCAAAATGTTGTCTATGTGCACATTCACATTAGTGGCCTTTTTTGCAAGTACTGGATACCAAACTCATTCTTGCTCTGTAATTCTCACAGGTCACTTCTCACCTTGTTCTAGACAAGCAATAGCAACTAACTTTTGAACACTTATCTTTAGATGCCCTCAATACATACAAGGCCCTCAAACTATATTTCTCATCTATCATATCAGGACTAGAGACATATGCTGCACAATGGGAAAACACTGCTAAAGATAGATATCTTACTTTGGGGGCTAAGAAGCGCTTATCTAGAAATCACAGGACTTCAAAGCAATATTTAAAGCTAACCACTGTCAGTGTGATTCTACATCCAACATGGGGAGAGTGGTCTGCAGGAAAGCTTAGTGCAAGTGTTTTGTCTCTGCTGCAAGCTACAGAAGCCATTCCTGGAATCTAGCATCAGCAGTCTAACGCTACCTCTCAAACAGGTCTGCAGTGCTATCAGTCTTAACTGGAAGAGTGCAGAGAAACCAAAATGACTTCCAGGAGAATCCATGCACATATGGTCTTACTATTGGAGGTCTGCACAGCACTGCTGTTTGACTGTTGCCAGCTACAATGACTGCCAAAGGGAGTCAGATGAGTAAAGATAACTTAAGTGTTCCTGATAGGTACAGGGTACTGTAAAACCATTTTTCCAAGCAACAGGGACAGTCTATTTTCAGAAAACATTTTTATTACTACCTAGCTCTTCTTTGTTTCTACAGATCTTACCTAGTTCAGCAGTCTTATTTCTGAGCTCCAAGGTAAGCAGCTTTGACTCATCTTCATATTTCTCCAATCTAAGAAAATAGTAATTAAAAAAAAAAAATATAATACAAAGCACTGCACTTGAAACTTAAAGGACAATAAGACCAAGTCTTACCACAAGCATTTTAAGAACATTTGTCTTTCAACAGGCAGATGATATAACTGCCTGCAACTTGTATCAAATTTCACTTTTACAACTTCGGAACAGCACACAAAAGTAAACAACTATATACATACATACACCTGTATTTCTTAAAAACAGAATTATGAAAGTCAGGGGGGAGGGGGACAAAAATTTGCTTTCTTATAGACCAATATCAACCAGCACAACTGAAAAAAATTACATTAAATTCTCTGCATTTAGACTAGCGTGTCCAAAAAATGAATTTCAGCTTCATATCCCTTTGTTCTTGGATTTGTCATAAACTGCCACTACTTAGAAAACACCTTAATGCCACATACCCAAAATCAACGTTTCTTGAAAAACTCAGCTGTGATAATGTATTAAAACACATCTTTACTGCTCTGTTCTCATTTTTTAGAAGGGTTGATTTTAGTTGCTATCAGGTTCTTTGACAAATACATAATTTTTAAAACTACAGAAAACCTGAAATACATTAATAATAGGCATCAGCATTAAACCGTACTATTAACACATACAGAAGAGTATCTTCCTCACTACATGTTCCGTTAATAAAGAACTGCCAAGTACTAAATGAGATTGCTGCTCTCTTAGTTAAGAGCTGCATCCACACAAAGTCAAACAGCATAATTGTCTTCAGGTGCTAATAATTCAAACAACCAGACAGGTGAAGGACTTAAAAAAAAAGTTATTAGTGATTACAAAAAAAAATGTAATTACATCAGGTTTTATTCACAGCAGCTCAGTAATCTAGTATTTTACCTATGAGATCATTCTTTGAATTTAAACTGTTTAATTTACCTATTTTGCTCTCTTTGCAGCAAGCTTTTAAAATTGGAAATAGAAGCCTCAAACTCCTCTCTCAGGGATGTGTGCAAAGCTTTAGTTTTTTTACATTCTTCCACCTGTGCTTCTTTTTCTCCAGTGACCTGAATTAATGCCTTCACTGCAGCCTGCAGTTCGGTTTCTAAGCTCTTTTGAGTAACCTACAAAAATATCATAAAATTTCTAAACATGTTTTGCAACAAACATACAATTCTTTCATATCTAAAGTATCAGTAATCATTTATGCAGTTGCTTGTCTAATCTATTCATACTGGAAAATTATAAGCAAGCTGTACCTCTGTTTTTTGCAATGAAACTTTGGCCTCTTCCAGTTCTGCCCTCAAGTGTTCTTGATTGATCTGGGATTCCTTTAACATTTCTCCTTCATGTCCTAAGCAAAAAGATATATGCTTACATTTAAGACAAATAGGATATTTACTAAAAAATGCTTGCATTTCTGTTTTACAGATAAATAGATTCCTACAATTTAATCAAGTTACATAATGTATTCATGTCTTTGTTAAGGAAAAAGCCTCCAGGATGATTATTCAACTTATTAAGTAACAGTAACCAAAATGTGAAATTACATACATTTATAAAATTTAACAGAATGCAGCCACTTACATGTATCTGGCATAAAAACAATACTAAAACCTTCCTCCCCGCTCCCTAAGGAAGGGGAGGCTGAAAATTGCCTCAGTTCTAAAGAACAAAGGTGTTCGCATTATATACAATAAATATTTTCTAATATAAATGGCTTAAAAATACTGAAAATCAACTTCTGAAAAGTAAGCTTCCTCAGTGGCACCCAACTGTTAAGTTTGGAAAACTCAAGCAATGTATTTTCCCCTTGCAATCTTCAAAAGCTCTCACTGCTTGACTCAGCCTTAAAAAAGAACCCTTCAAAAATAGTTACACTTCCGATCCCAGCCAATCCTTTGCCTATTTGCAAATAAGATTCCATTTAAAAGCTATAACATTTTGGGGGGTTATTTGGCAAAGATATGAAAATATGTCTTGTTGAACATAGAACAAGGCTACTATTTATGGACTACTGAACAAATACTGTACTTTGAAGACCCTTCACTAACTTGATTTGAAACAGATCAATCCAGTAACCGGGAAAAAGACTTTTATCTGTTATCATGCCATGTTTGCTATACAAGTCCAACTGAAACAGGAAAAAATCTCCAGAACAGGGGCAGGGTTGTACAGTGTCCTAGTAAAACTTCCTTCTGTTACTGAAAAGGACTAACAGGGTATATGGCACCTTTACAGTAGTATAACATGTTCACACTAGAGTTTATTGAAGAGTAAAAGAAAAATCCCTTGCAATGAAACCGTCATGTCAATGCAAAAACAAGGTGTAGCCCTAAGCCTGAAGAGAAAACCTTTGTTATGAAATATGGGCCTAAATTTTCTACATACGCAGATTACACTACCAGTCCTGACCCCACATCAGCAGCTTCTGTTCTAAATGAAGATATGGCCTGCAAGGCCCCAAAATTCTGCTGCTGACTAGTAACAGGGTAAAATTGTCATGATCCTGTTTCCTATACTTCTATAACTAACTACATTTTAACATAGCAGAGAGAACTCTTACTTTTTGCTTCTAGTAAGTCAGCAATCTTATTTTTGGATTCCTGCAGCTGAGTCTTGATGTCTCTTATTATATCATCTTTTTCATCACTCTGTATGGTAAGAACTGAAATCTAAAAAAATTAAAACAATATCATAATTAAGTCTAGAAAAAAGGACAGATTTTCATTGTCATTTGTGCACCGTGTATGATTTGCATACATACTGCTGTCATTCAAGTTAAATAAAAGGTGGTCAGTCTTAGCCAAATACTGATCAAGTCATATTACTCTGGATAAAAAAAGCTCTTCAGTTCAAAATCAAAACATGAATTCCAACAGACTAAAGATACTGGAACATCACTAAAGTTCACAGAATCTGACTTAAATGTGGCTCCAGCTGTTATTTCTGTCTTTTTTACTGATGCCCAGAAACACTCCTTGCCCCTTTGCAACATCACATCCATCCTCAGACAAACCAACAACTCTTGACCCTCCCAGATTTAGACAGATGCTCTGCTTCTCAGGCTCCTACTTAGAAACTAAAAACGCTTATCACAATTCCTTCAACTTAATCACTCTTCCATCATGGCTACCTCATCACCACTACAAAAAACCTACTCTAATCTCAGATTCCTAAACTCTTTTACCAGCGAAGGTCTGATATGCATTATGATCTTTCTTCCCACCTTTCTTCTTACCAGATATGAACTATCTTTCTTAACTATGAGGAGTGATGACTGCTTTACTAATTTTATGCTTCTGCACAAGCCACTTTTATAAAGGCAAGTGTATGTATAGAGAACAGAAAGAGTAATCAGTGTTTACGTGGTGCTTTTAAAGCTTGTCACTAAGATGTCCCTTGGTACGATACAGCAGTCTAATTCACATTTCATTCCAAATAAATAACATGGAAGGAACATACCATCAACAGGTCATTTACAATATTAATTTCCATCCTTCCAAAATACAAATATTTTACAAACAACCAAGCACTTTCTAAGTAATTATTTTCATTTGATATATCAGCAACTCACAAAAGCAAAATAGAGTTCACATATTAAAGAAACTGCAAGATTTCTTTCAAAAATAAAGCTGTACATATTAGATTGTAAAACTGAGCAAACCTGCTTTTCCTTCATACTGACTTCCAGTTTGCATTCTTTTTCAAACTTGTCCACTTTTTCTGCTTCTTCTTTTACTTTTGATATATAGAAATATCCATAGTTAACACACTAAAATACACACGAAGTTAAATACAATTTCCAGTTTAAGATTGCTTATAATTGTATAGCTGTACAATTTGTTTCCTAAAGAGTACGTATTAGGGTCATGTTTGAAATTATTTTCTAATCAGACAAATTAATTTTTGCGCCACCTTTCCACAGAATTAGTCCATTATTTCATGTATCACACTTAATAGTTCATTATAAGAAACTACCAGAAATGCACATGTAAAAATGAAACAAGCACATAGTAGTGTAAATAAAGAAAATACTTAATTAAAATTTCTGTAGCTATACACTAGTGCCTTATCATTTAAATAAACCAACTATATAAATAAGTAGTGATCTCTAGACCGTACCTCACAGAGAAAAATTAGACTTCCAGTAACTATCTGACAAATAAAGTTCCAAATCTGACCCAGTGGAAAAACAATAAAAGGGCCCAGGCATTTAACAGCAGGCAGCATGAATAAAAGAGGGTCCCGACTGTCACAGAGTTAACAGTTCACCATTCTAGCACTTCGTATCTTTCTGGCCTGAAACTGCATGCAATAAAACCTATGAAGTACAAAATTGTTAAGCCTGCAGCATAAGCACACTAAACAGAATTCTCACATTTGAAACACATTTCCAGTCTAGAGTTCTCTGCTTGCACACGAAGCTCTTCAAATGCCATTGTCATTCTCTAAAAACAAAATTCAGTATTTATATTCATATAAAACTCAGTACTTTCAGTAATGAGTAATTATGTTTATGGATTGTAAACAAACAGTATTGTAAGCTCATTCATATTTGTAGGAGAAATTTTGTGAAAAACAAAATTCAGGGCATAAACATATTTTGAGTTAACAGAATGTTATAATTATTCGAAGTTGGAAGTTTAAGCATTTCTATACTCAAGATCTAAACAATTTCAAGGATGAAATATTTTTACTGGTCCATGTTTGTAGATCCCTAAGACAACAGAGGAGTTGTTGTGCTTTTCTTAGTTGCTACAACAACCTGTAATTAATATTAAACCTTTATAGCAGGTACTCTCTGACTCTACTTAATATCAAGTTCATCACTCCCAAACAATGATGCCTCCTATTTCTCTATTATAAATATACTAGGGTCTTATCTTCCACACTGGAATAATTAATAACACAAATATGATGAATTAATTTATTTGGCAAGACTGCACTTCTTTTACCAATTAAAAAGGTAAAAACTCTCTTTAAGTCAAGGAATATTCACACCTTGTACTTCTTATTCCACACAACATCACCAGTTTCCATAATGAATTTTGTTGTTCTGTGTCACACTCAAAACAGACATTTTCTTTGTTCATCTTTATTTTACATTGCATTTTACATTAAATAAAATTATCTAATAGAACAACCCTAATATACCTGACCCCAAAACCTGCCTGAACACAGCCCTATGCAACCTGCTCTAGTTGAGCCTGCTTTTAGCAGGGGAAATCCTCCAGATGTTCTCCAGAGGATGCTTCCAACTCAGCCATTCTGTGAAATCACCAGACAGGTGAAACAGAGTACAAAAAGACACCAGAAGTTATGGCAGCCACCTAACACTACGCAGGTCATACATACCACAGAGATAATATGGATCTACATCCCAAACACTGTTGCATTTTATCCAATGAATGTGCCCTATACAATACAAAAATAATTCCTGAAAAGGGATTGAAAACCTGACTTCCTGCATGACACATGATGGTTCTAACCACTTTATCAGAGAACGTTCTTTGTACAAATAGTATCTCAACATATGCACGTAACTCGGGTATCTCAACATATCCATATATCTCGGATCACATTTGCGCCTTTTAACAAACTACATCACTTACTTCAACATCGTTATTAAGTTCCATGTATAGTTGTCTTGTTTCTTCTCTTTCACGTTCATCTATCAAAGTAAGAATGTACCATAAAGTTTTCCTTTTGAAAAAGAATGCCAGCTGTCAAAGCCATTATGCTTAAACAGCATAATGAATTAAAAAAAAAAAAAAAAAGTCTCTTTTTTTATTAAAAAAAATCATTATGAAACAGGGTGCTAAAAGTTACGTAATCTGGAGAAAATGTATATTCCATTGAAACATCAAGCATGCTCAGCTTTCAAACTTCCTTCCCAATCGCACTTTTTCTGTGAATACTGTAATTCTGGATCAATTTATAAAACTATATTTATTAATTTTCATAGAATCATAGCATCATAGAATCATTAAGGTTGGAAAAGACCTCTAAGATCATCAAGTCCAACCATCAACCCAACACTCCCAGGCCTCCTAAACCAAGTCCCCAAGCACCACGTCTGCATGTTTTTTGAACCCCCCCAGGGATGGTGACTCCACCACCGCTCTGGGCAGCCTGTTCCAGTGCCTGACCACTCTGTCAGTAAAGACATTTTTCCTAATATCCAATCTAAACCTCCCCTGGCGCAGCCTGAGGCCATTTCTTCTTGTCCTATTGCTACTTACCTGGGAGAAGAGACCGACCCCCACCTCACCACAACCTCCTTTCAGGCAGTTGCAGAGAGCGATAAGGTCTCCCCTCAGCCTCCTCTTCTCCAGGCTAAACCCCCCCAGCTCCCTCAGCCGCTCCCCATCACACTTGTTCTCCAGACCCTTCCCCAGCTCCGTTGCCTTCTCTGGACACGCTCCAGCACCTCCATGTCCTTCTTGTCCCGAGGGGCCCAAAACTGAACACAGCATTCGAGGGGCGGCCTCACCAGTGCCGAGCACAGGGGCACCCTCCCTGCCCTGCTCCTGCCGGCCACACTATCCATGATACAAGCCAGGATGCTGGCTTTTGACTGCATTAACATTGTTGAATACTAATGTATCAAAAATGTTAGTGTTTTGAAAACTGTAATATGAGGTTTAGCACTGAATTTCATCCCATCAGCAGAGACACCCAAGACCACAGAACTGTCCTTACAGAATTGTAACAATACCCCATCTCCATCTTTTTTTCTTTCCTTTTTAAAAAACAATTACAGAAGAGAACAGTAAGAAATACAGCTACTGAAGTACAGTACATCTATACACAGGTGTTTGTAGAAGCAAGGCTAAAAAGAAACAGACACTTTAATTATCCGGTATCAAGTTAGTAAAATTTTAAAGATTATAATAACAACAATTCTGAACTTCATATGGAATAAAATCCCAGGTCAAGAAAATATTTTAACATCTCAAGAATTTAAACTCTGTTAAGTTATCCAGCTGTCTTGGCTTGGTCAATTCAGTGAGAAGAATGCTAGTTACTCATCGTGTCTTCGGGTTTGGACCTTTTTTCCCCCACTAATCTGAAACTGCTCCAAACAGGATAACACCAACTCTGGAAATTTGTTAAGAAGAGCTGGGAAAGGTAACTAAAGTAGATTCTACTGCCTAAACACAGGCATGAGGTGCCACCTCGTATGTCTTAATATATTCAAGGTATCTGGATGGGACTGAAAAACATCAATGGACTGACAAAACCAGGAGACCTGCACTCCTCTGGAGGGGCTGCTAGTGGCTAATCAGGGTTGCTCACGCTGCCTTAAACCTGTACCAATGTTTAGACACCTAAATAGCTCCCAGGCTTGTAACCTTTTAGCAAACAATCATACTGACTTCAGAAAACCTCTGGATTTCGCATTACAAAACATACAGGCATTAGACCTATGGCTTCACTTCTAATCTCACTCCGGTGCAGAACCACATAGAGTTTATCTCAACCAGAGAACGTATTCGGAACAGAATGATAGCTTTTCTCCTTTGTGAATTTAGAGAAAGCTAGAAGTACACGTTTACTTTCATAAATCAAAATTTAAATAGCATTTACATTTGGTGGACTTCTCTGTGAAGTGAGTACAGGTTTCCTTGAGCAGATTACACAGATGCCTTGAAGCGCTGTTTCTAAAAGAGGGAAAAAATACTGTAATATGTTCTCACAGGAATGCACGGTACTTTGCATACCTAAGTAGTAACAATGTAAATGCCCTGATGACCCTTACTATTTAACAGCTATATGTAACTTCCCATACTAATACAGTCCTCAGCACAAAACCTAATTATTTTCACAAAAATATATTTGACTGTATTACTTACTCTTTTAAGAGATCTTTATTTTCGCATATCTCATCTTCCAGTTTTAAACTTAGTTTTTCATTTTCAAACTAATTTTGTAAGAAACAAATACAAAACCACATTGTTATTGAAAAATATACTAGAAATATACTTTCACTTCTCAAATCTCACTTGAAAAAGCAATTTTCTGCATCAGAAGACAGAAATCTGTTTTATCTGATAGTAGTACATGCTAAGCCCTCTTTTCTTACAGCTTGCATGAAAGACGTAATAATAAACAATAATTTACCAGCAACTGAAACACTTACAGGGATGTTATTCATGCATACATTCACATACTACACGCGTGCACCCCTTCTCAGAAGAACCATTTTCTCAAGGCAAAAGTCAAACAATCAAAGGTGACTCAGGTTACCAAAGCCAATGCAAACAAACAACAACAACAAAAAAGAAGGACCAATAAATTGTTTGAAATATGTATTTCAGTCACAAAGCTGTCCATCACTACCAGCAAGATAAGAAACTGGGATAAAGCCGAGTGCTTTACTTCCTGTATGTGTTGGATACAGAAATACGCATGAGCATACTTTACACATGTGAGAATGAAAGCTTATTCAGTCTTGAACAGGTTTCTGCATACCCACAGTGTGATGTGCATGTAAATAATACAAAGATGGAATGCACATCATTAAAAAGAGGAAAACCATTTTTAAAAAACAAAATGTTACTTTTTCCTTTAATAACAGTAGAGCCATAGGTCATTGGTATCCAGCCAAATGGCTTCTCTGAAGTCACCACATTAACAGTTCAGAATTTCTTCAACCTCTGCAACATTCTTTAATATTTACATGTATGAATAATATTTTAATACTAAATCAAGAAGAACTTTCTCTTTACTTTACATATTCAATGTCTATTGTACAATACTGGCCTGCAATTCTTGAATGGCTTTACGCTGTGCTTCAATAATCTTTCTATTTTCTTGCAGTTTTCTTTCTTTCTGCTTTAGTTCTGATTCTACAGTCAGTTTCCAATGCTTGATCTTCTCAGCCTCTTTGTAGAGTTTTGAATACAATTCATTCATTGTTTCTATATTCTATTAAAACAGGTTCCACAATTTAATCTCAAATGCTATTTAATTACTAATATTTTAGATACATCTTTGTCTCTTGGAAATATCACAAGAGTAAATCTTTTCCACAGGTGGTGACACAAGCTTATATATCATCAGGAACTAAAGTTTAAATCTCTGTGCATCCACTGTGTATGTATCAGACATTACAGGACAAGTAAGAGACACAAATCCAAGTGAAAAATACCCCACTGCCTTCAGATATATGACATCACTAAATAGATAGCCTTAAAGATATGGATAACTGCACCACAAGTCAATTAAAGTTTTGCTAGAATTATCAGTAGAGCCAAGACTCCTTCCGTTAGGTTCTTCACACCATTTCCCCTCCCCTTATTCTGACAGCTACTGCCAAGTTAAGTAACAGCAGCTTCAGAGCTCCTGTCCAAGATTACCTGTGATATGTTTTTGCAGTTAACTCATACACAAAGCAGGAAGAAAAACCAACCAATCTTGTGCTCTTAGGACACCTTTAAAGCGCTGTACAAGCAGCGCTTGATCAGTGGTTTAGGCAGGTAGGAGTAGTACAGTAGGTCACAGGGCAGCGCTGCAGTTTGGTTTAGGTATGATGTCACCTAACACCGTCCTTGTTTTGGCTGCATCATGGTATTATTACAGTCCTGACTGTACTTTAATAGCTGCTAGGGCTAAAAGAATTTTAGTCCTCAAGGATATGAAAATCATTAGGACTGCAAGAAATATGTTCCATTTTGTTGCAGCAAACAGCATTTTGGAAGCACAGGAAGCTATCACAAAAAAAATTAGCTTTACTGAGCTATACAAAAGCAGAAAAACGTTGGTAAAGACGCTATGAGAAGAATCAAATGTTTGAGGAAACCACTCCACTAAATGCATTTTTTTATGGATAAAATAAAGCCAGATAAGGCAATTGGGATGACCTGCTTCAATTTTCCAAAGAATACTCTGACTTCAACGCTTCTGCCTTTAAACAAGAGTATTCAGAAAGTTTCACAAAGATATTTAAGTACCTAAATCTTATTCTGATTAAAACTCCCAGACTCCCCAGGCACTTTAAAAAAAAAACAAAACAAAACACCCCCCCCCCCCAAAAAAAAAAAAAAAAAAAACAACAAACAAACAAAAAAAAAAAAAACCAAAAAAAAAACCCAAAAAAACCCCAAAACTTGGAAGTCACCTTAATATTTAAAGGTTTATCTCCAGGCATGTTCATTGTATCACAAATACCTCCTCTAAGCAATTCAGCTTTAAATAGGAGTCAGAAAATTATTATTCCCCTTTGACTATTTCCTTTAGCCCTGAAGTATCTACTGAATAACGTTTTAGGCACTGTTTTGGGAACAAATTAAGAGGCCCTAAGAAATTAAATATGCAGAGTTTATACTTAGCTGACCTCTTCATCTACCCCAGAGCAAAGTTTTACTTGCTGTGAAATCGCATCTGAAATATGAAGAGATTTTGATCAATGTATTTCTAAAAAAATAACAGTGGAACTGTATTTAACAGTGTTACAGCTATGAAATTGTTAAACTACTCATGGAAAATGTTGACAATATTAAAAAAATTTAAAAGAATGGGCAAGGTAAACGCTTATTTTAGTCTTACCTGAATCAGTGATTTCACCACGGTTCGGTGTATTCATCATTACAAACGGCAAATTAAAATCATCATCTGGGCATTTGTTAAAACCCTGCACAAATTTAAAAATTACCTTCTTACCGGTAGATTTGTAAAGGATTATAAAACCCAGGAAAAAAGTACAGGTAATGTGAAAATAGAATTTTCCATTAATAAATCAACGACCTACAATTTTCAAAGCCCAACGTAGTGGTAATGGCTTTGGAACTCTCCTGCTTGCTTCTTATTTCAGAGTGGCTTTTCAAACAGTTGGTCTTTTGTAGTTTGCTTTATAGACTACACTGTGGCCAAAGTGGAAGCTTTTGATGACAAGAACTTATTAGCTATTGCATGCCTGTACATAGTTGTATGGTAAAGGACTCATTAACCAAAATGATTTTTTTCAAGTCCAGTATTTGATACTTAGTTTTTGCTTTATTCCCAAGAGTACTTCTGAAACACATCTGATTACATTTTAGCATGAAAACTTCATTTTACAAGGTGTTTTAAAAGTCCTGGAAATTTGTGTTGTAAATAGTGTAATTCATCTCCTCTCAGAATATCACATTTTAATCTAAGCACGTTTCATAAGGAGCCTCAACATGAAAAGATATCTTGTTGAATTCACACAACTCAGACCATAGCGACACAACATTTTCACTGCACATTTGATCTGGTGGGACCAATAAATCAAAGCCAGTAACGGTATCCGAGTGGCCTACTTCCCGCTTACTGTTGTGGACTACCCACATCAAACGTGTTTATCATCGCTGCCGTACAGTTAAAACGCATCGCAGATGCTCGAGAAGATGATTCTATTCGGTTTTGACAGAAAAAAAGTAAAAGTCTTTGAAATTAAAACTTAAGGCGTTCCCCGCGCCCAGCACCGATCTGAACCGCGTGCAGAACCGCGAGCGTGTGCGTGCGCCTGGCGGGACGGAGGCGCGGGACGGGACCCGGGCACGACCGGGAGGGCCGCTCCCCCCGCGTCCCCGGGGAGGGGCCCGGCCGCCCGCTCGGCCGCCGCCGCCCCCACAGCAACGCCGCGCCGGGCAGGCGGCAGCACCGTTTACCTGACGCAGCCCCGCCGCCCGACCGCTCGCCTGGGGCTTGACTGCGGACACCTGACCGCCGCTCGGCCGCGGCGGCACGAACAGTTTAAACGGCTTTTCTTTTTCCATGGCCCGGGAGGGAAGGGCAGGCCTCAGAGCCGACGCCTCACGACGGGCGCGCCGCCGCCCCGGACTCGCCGGCTGCTGAGGGAGGACAAAAAGGCGGGAAGCGAAGGCGCGCGATGGAGGCGGGAGGGGAGGCGGCGGGCGCGGCGCGCGCGGGCTGCGCGAGGCGGGGCGCGGCAGCGGCAGTCAGGGGCGCGCGGCGCCGCATCGCCGCGGGGGCCCGCGCGGCCTAGTGCAGGTCCCAGATCTCGCAGAGCAGCGAGGTCAGCCTGGGGTCCTTCGTCCGCCACGTCACCAGCACCTCCGCGTGGGTGTGGTTGAGGGTGCGCAGTTCCGTGAGGCGCCCGATAAGGCGGGCGAAATGCTGGGGGTCCTCGGGGTGGTGGATCTTCGAGTACTTGTAGAGGATGCCGAGGAGCGGCTCCTGCAGCTCTTCCACGTGCCGCTTGTTCCTCAGGAGCGGGCGGTCTGGGGGAGAGCGCGGTTAGCGGGCGCGGCCACGGGCGGGGGGCGCGGCCACGGGCACGACCACGGGCAGGGGGCCACGGGCACGGGCAGGGGGCACGGGCACGGGCACGGGAGGGGGGGCACGGGCAGGGGAGGGGGGCACGGGTGGGGGGCACGGGCGGGGGAGGGGGGCGCCTGGGGCGAGTGACGGCTCGTGACGCGCGACAGCCGGTCGCCCCCCCCGGTTACCTGAGAAAAACACAGTTGTTGCTACGAGCAGGGCATATTCGGTCTCGGTCACTTTCAGTTCCCCCATGCTTCTGTAGAAGTAAAACAGTGCGGTAATAAACTCCTCGGTTATACCTTAAAAATGAAATAAAACAATCAGAATATTATTTTAATGCAGAAACAGGCCCCGCTGTTACGAATCGTCTTTGTCCTCATCGTTTCCGGCTCCGGGCTGTTCCCTTGCATTGAACAGTTCGTGAAAACCAGGTTAATTTCTAAAGTAGTGACAAAGTTGTATTGCAGCTGTACCGTGGAGCTTTTGATGTATATGGCTCAAGGCTTTATCCTAGGACATAAGCAAACATGAACACCACCTCTTCCTTCCCTGAGGATGTGATTAATGCCTGCACATGTAACGAAGCAGCTTGAGGGAGGGGAGGGGAAGAAGACGAGAACTAGGGTGGCCTCGCCAACAGTGTTGCTCAGTGTGTTTAAGAACAGGGCCAGCAAAGCAAAAGATTTCCAGGTTTTTTGATTCTGAGACCTCTGTTACCTGTTGTAGTAGTGGAAGTTGGACTCTCTTCATTGTGAGACATTTCCATGGAATAAATGTTGTTTTTATCAAGGTTTTGAATGTGACAGCATGTCCCATGATCCAAAAGTCTTACATGACCTGGAACAAGAGAGATGACAGTTCCCAGCCAAGCTTAATGTGATTTTAAATATTTGTCTGCATCTGCTTTGCAGATAAATACCTGAAAATGTGTGAATTTTTCCCAGACCTACGCAGGTAGAAAAAATTGCTTTTTTTGGCATCCAGCCCCAAGTTCCTCTGTCGCATTATTGTTAGTCAAAAATCTCTTGTGTTAAACTTGACACAATATATAATGTCATTAATATAGCTAATATTATCCATCCACCCCACAATTTGTGCAAATGCTCAAAAATGTTGCTCTTTGTTTGGAACCAATGGGAGGAAAACAGAGATCCAACTGATTTTTTTTTTTTTTAATATGCTCTTTGAAAAAAAAGGCTATAGAAGGTATGTATGTGGGCATTACCGGTACTATTCTAAGTACCGCTATGCTTGAATAGGAAATTATTTGAGATTAAATGAATTAAAATGAATGGAAGTTGTTTCAAAATGGCAGAACCTCCTACTGGTGTTAATGGAAAGTTTGTTAGTCAAACTTACTTTCACTTGTTGACGGTTGGCATTCGCTAATTCTTTGGTTATATATTTGGGCTGAACGCAAAAACATTGCCTCAACTGTTGACCCCTTTAGCAGTGCGATCTGATCTTCACTAGCTAAACTTTCAAATCCTGCAGAAAAAGATACATGGTAAGAACCAAGGA
The DNA here is from genome assembly GCA_031468815.1 of Morus bassanus. Classification (NCBI taxonomy): domain Eukaryota; kingdom Metazoa; phylum Chordata; class Aves; order Suliformes; family Sulidae; genus Morus; species Morus bassanus. Next base: position 506,333 of record CM062589.1, read on the forward strand.
AGGCAGTGGCTGCCTTTAAGCCCCTAACATGAGTTGATAAAGTGATTTTTTTAATAAATGCCTTTACTGGAAAGGAGGAGCCGTAGTTAAAAGATGCATGTACCAAAGACTGTTGGGATCTTTCTTGCTAGTTTGCAAGTTAGACAAAAAAAAAAAAAAGTGCAGTTGTCAGTGCCCGGTGTTGGATGCTTCACAGGAAGATACAAGTAAAAATGTTGGGACTAAGCAAGACTTTATTGAAAATTTCTTCTTAATATCTGATTTATATCACATGACATATCTTATAAATTTGCTACGTTGCTTAGTGACTGTGGATATTCTCCTTATTCATTGATATCTGATCTTTTTAAAAATTGTGTTCATCTTTCGACAAACTCATTATCTGCACTTACAGTTCAAGAGCAAAGCAACTGTATTGATTCTTTTCTTAATCCTGATCAAAGCCAGATGTGTAACGTACGAAAACAAGCAGCTCATCCATTCTGTCAGATCTGTTCCACAGTACTGCTAAATTACATCAAATATCTGCTTTAGACATGTTGATTGACTTTTGACAATAAGTTTTACAACTTAAAGAGTAATGAAAAAATTACCACCCTCCCTGTCAAGTGTTACTTTGTCAACTTTACACTGAAATGTAGTGGATTTAATTGCATGTGCCCTTGTTCTTTATTGAAGGAAAATACGAATAGGAGCACCTGGTTAGTCCCTTCTGTGCTGCCTTTTCCTTTGAAGGAACATCTGGTTTTTTCTTCGATGACTGTAATAAATTGCAGACTGAAGTGGATTTCAGAGAAAGTGTTAAAATAGTAATTCACCCAAGATGGTATTTTAAAATCCATATACTTTCAGAAAATGTCTCTACTCCATGTCAGAAATGGAAAAGATACCTAATCATAGCAAGCTTTTGAAGTGAATGCTTCTAACTTGTTCTCATGACAAGTAAATGGGAACCCTGATTGTTAAGAGTCGGAAGATAAAATAGTCAGTAGAATGAGAGTTTTCGTACCACCTATATTTTTTTCAGATTCATGCCATCAGTATGTTTTCTGCCTCTTAAAGAAAAAAAATTAACACTATTCTGTAACATTTCCCAAAGGAAGGAACTTACCTGGGAGTCTTTTTGTGAAATCCACTAACACTTGTACATGGACAACTGCTGTCTCAGAGAGACGGAGAAAACTTTCCTCAGGACTTGCAGTTTCTTGTAGCTGCATGAAAGAGCATTTAGACATCTGATGTAACCATGATACAGTGCTTAGGATAATAATAACTTAGCAATGCAGGCTGATTGTTCTGTATACGTACAAACTTCTTTGCTTCCTCAAGGGGAATTGTGTATTTTTGGTGTGCTGCTACAATGTGGTCAAGAAGCTCATGTTCCCCTGGAGTAAGTTCCATCTTCTCTGGGATCTGTTAAAAAAATAAACCAATCAAGTGACAATGACTTGGGGCAAAAAATAAATGGTAAAAAGAGATATTTTAAATAGAAGAGTATCCCACTTTTCCAGATCTTGTTGTAGATGATACATGCTTACTATTCAGTCCCTCATCTTCCAGTTTTATGTTGCAAAGAAAACTGCTCTTCTGTTTGAAATTCTTCCTGAGTCGCTTTGACTTGCACTGTACTTCAGTCAGCAAACCTGCGAGGCATGGAAGTGTGCATCAATACGTATATTTTCAAATAATTACAATTTGAAACAATCATTTTTATTATTATAGATAACACGTGTCTTGCATCACAGGAGCTGTCACCTGTAAGGAACTACACTTCCTAGAGAATATGGCAATGTGCTATTCATTAGGTGAGTTAGTGTTTAGTATCCACCAAAAGGCCTGAGTGTTTGCAGTCTTCTTATGTTATCTTGCTTGTGGCTCCGTGACATACAAGCGTGAGAATTTTTCATTAAAAACTATTGTGCAATTTTAAATTTTTTATTTCTTTCCAAACATGAAAGCACATCTGATACGCTTGCTGCTGTCCTGTCAAGGTTCAGGATATTTAGCTGTCTCTTGTTAGCACTTTCTTTTGTTTCTTGTAATGTCTTTGAACAGCAGTCCTCTTAACTTCAGGAGGTACTTTCCAAGCATTAGTGGTTTCTGCAGATAAATATGCCACAGGTGCTACATACTCCTAAGTTAAATTTCCCTACAGTTAAATAAAGTTTAGACCAATACCATTTAGCTCTAATGAGGAGAAGGGATCAAATTTGGAAAAGGTTTTATCTGGGTTCATAAGTAAAGCCGGCATGGAAGGAGCACTTACATTCTGCTAGCATTCCCACAGCTTTACACTTCTTCAAGCGACATTCCTGGCACTTCCTTCGCATGTACATGTCCATTTCACAATGACCACCGTTCTTGCATCGATACACTGCATTTTTGGTTATGCTACGTCGAAAGAAGCCTACAGACAAGGATCAGGTTATGACTGAAGGAATCTAAGGAGCTTTATCTCACAATGATTTAAAGAATTAAAGTGTCTTTTGGGGTTTTGTTGTTCGGATTTTTTACAACGGAAACATTACCTTGATTTTAAATTTGCTTTTTAACAACAGAGTTGTGTCTTGTTCTTTCTGACTAACGTTAACGCTGTTTTCCTCACCTGATCAAGACAGCTCCCAAACAGCAAGTCAAAATATAAGTAGCAAGTAATTATTACTTGTTTTTATTTAATTTTAATAATAGGTAAAATTAATAACACTGAAGTAAATATAGATAATTGGTCATGAGAAGAACAGCACCTGCTTAAACAGATACTGTTCTAGTGAATAATCAATGCAAAAATCAGTTCCATTAAGTACTCATTAAATACATGCTGTGAAAGCATTTCTTCAAAAAATGTTATAAAAATGTGAATCTGGAGTAAGTGTGTTAGATAAAGTGATTCCTTAGATAAATTACAATCCTCTGTAGAAACATCAACTTAAAAAATAATGAAGTCTGTTTGCTTAAATCACAGATGTGGAGCATGATGTTGAGCACTGTGGGGTCAGGGTCCTGGGTAAGATACAGATGAGCCTGTTGTCTTACCTTTACAGCCTTCGCAGGTAAGTGCATTGTAGTGATAGCCTGAGGCCTTGTCTCCGCACACGACACACAGCTCCTCCTGTCCCTTCAGTCTCAAAGAAGAGTGGTTTAATCTTGGCCGTTTTAGTCCTTGGTATCCACCATCATCGATGTGGGGAGCCATGAAAGGGGGCTTGCTTAATTCACAGCTGCTGATGATACACTGCCCATCGCTGTACTGAGAGTCCAGGCCATACGTGCTGTATTGGGACTGAGAAGGTTGTGACTGTAATACTGGAGGAGGAATTTGAACAGTTGAGTATTGGCAGTAAGGCGCAGTCTGAAAATCGGTGTCTTGCAGCTGATAGTTTATGTGCTCCGGCAAAACATCTAGATACAGAAGAAATTGAAAATGAAATAAAAACCTGAAGAGTATCTTGACATTAGCTACTCGAAAGTTTTAAAATGTTTTATAGATTAAATATTTGATCATAAACATTAGAGGAACACATTTTCAGAAGGGCAGTCTGGCACATTCTTTTTGAATGTGCTACCTGTAATGTTTTTAAGTAGAATCTTAGATGTGGCGAAAATGTCTTGGTAACAGTTTGGGCAATGTCATGTGAGTGCTAGTATGTAATTGAATATTGCTTGCCAACTGGTGATATAGCTACCTTCTGATTTTACACTTAAAGGTTGTTTTTATTAGTTGTCCACATTACAGAAGAATATTTTCCCATAAGTAAGTGAATTTGTTAATGAGTGAAATGTTTGTTATTGATACATATTTCAGGCATAATTTTGAAAATGTCGCACAACAAGAGTCTGAGAAAGATGGTCCAGAAATTATAGAGTGGTAAAAATTACTGTCACAGGAGTCTTAAAGTTGAAATTCAGTAAAGTATAAAGCAGAGGCTTGTTTTATTTAGTATTTTGCCACATATAATCCTTTATAGTTAAGAAATTTCATTTTAGCAAAACGTATGTATGAAGAGAGCTTCTTCCTGCCTTTTTGTCTGTAGAGTTCTAATTTTATCCACCCCCCGTTAAATGTACACGGCTGTACAAGAAAGCTTGTGCAACATGCATCATGTTTCATTCTTCCTTTGGGATTGGTCAAATCTCTGTAAAAACAAATTGGAAAGTTGTTTTTTTTTAAGCAGTTTGGAGATCTTTTTCTTTTAATGGGCTTTGGGTCCTGCTTTTACTCCTCCAGAATCAAATTCATTATTGCAATTATAGTTATGTAAGATATAGAATAACCATTATCTATTTATAATGTATCTGGAATACTGTAATAAAACCTGTATCTTCTTCATGCAAGTCAAAGGGAGACAGCAGCAGTAATGTTTATATGAAATGATCAGACAGCATAATCACACTGTGTACAAAAATCTGTGTGAGCACATGGTGGTATATTTCAGCACACTTTCAGTATGGGCTTGATAGCCAAATGTGTGGCTTCTAAGAGCTTGTAAAGATAAACTAAAATGAAGAAAATAATGGTAGTTTCCACAGATGTTCATTTTACTATACTGCTTTTTCATAATATAAAAATTTTGCTTTACTCACCGTAATACTGTATGGGCTCAGGAAGACAATAGCCATCAGGTACAGTGACAAATGTATTTGACATATTCTGCTCCCAACTGCACTGTTTCATTCACTTTGCTATGTGATAGTCTTTTAAGAAGGCAACCTAGAGAAATGGAAAAGTAAAAGAAACGTCATGTGAGGAAGAATTGCTGAGTACGTTTAGCCTCAGAGCTAAAAAGAGAAAACTCCAGAAGATGAAACAGTTTGCAGATCATAAGAAATTCAGAAGTATGTGCGAAGTCACATAATACTTTCAAGGAGGTTGCAAAACATTTGATTGTTCTAACAGTATGGATTCAGGATAGAGTCCATTCCTAAATTTCCAAGTTATATTTAGAACTGGTTTGCTCCTAATTTTACACAAAACCATGTGGGGAAATCAGACTAATCATTGGTAAATTCTCTAGTTCAGGAAGAGATTACAAGGCGCTTTACTGGGTAGAAAAAACTCGCTTTCAGAATGAGTAAGGGCATTTGCAGTAATGTGGATGTGGCGGATGTTCCGTTTCTTCACGAAGATGGGCTTTTAGTGAATTTGCTTCATTCACTTTTTATGCAAATTTGAAGCAAGTAAATATAGGAAAATAGCCTGGAAAGGCCAGCACAGAATACCTCTTCTTCCCCATGTAAATACTCTTTTATGCTGTAAAAGTCAGCTTTGCCCCACTTAAGCACTGCCTAATTTACATTAGGTTCCAAATTTAAGAGCCTGTATTCCTTTAAGAGTACAAAGCATTCTGTGAACACCAAAAAAATCAATCTCGTATAGGATGTATTGCCCTCTAGAGAGCTTTTCTCTGTCCCTTAATTATTGAAGGAGCCTGGGCTCCTGCTTGGATGCTTTGATGTTCACCATACCCAAGTGTACTGAGAGCTCACAGTGACACAGTTGGTGCAGAATACCTTTTGTGCTTTTGAGTTCAAAACTTATCTCATTTTTTCAGTAATTTCACTTTATTGAGATGGTTCTGAAAAAGTGTACTGTAAAAATTCTTAAAAGAGTTCTAGAAAAAAAAAATGTCTATATGGACACTAGCATCAGTTGGGGTTGAGTTTACATATGTGTATAGACAATTTCTGGTATTGCTTAGCAATTGAGTGGTAGTGGAGTAGCCGTTAGAGAAGTAGGTAGGAAATATTTTCCTTGCTCCCTTGTCCCTGTGCATGTGTGGAATGTATGAGAGTGTCACTGGTTAAAAGTATGTTGTATCTGATGCCGTTGAGTAAGGACTTTACAAGACAATTTGCCAGTGAACTATCCATAGTCTTTCCCTGAGCAGATGGGAAAGAGAAAAGATAAAAAAGGTGAGTAAGTATTTGGAAAGTATAGAAAATCAAACTCCTGCGTGTGCAACAGGATTCTCTGTGTAAGCCTCTTGCAGAATTTACAGCAAGTTGGGTTTAAAGATCTTCCTTGAAAGACTCACACGTTGGGTTTTGTGCAATACGTATACCTAGCTACAGCTGAGAAAATGAATATATCATTTCAGGGAATCTGAATTGAAGTGGTGTCCTGAAAGACACACATTCCTTTCCCCCAAACTGAACATATATTTGGAAATGAATGCTTTCTCTTTGTGTTGTCAGCAGAAGGTGAAAAGATGCAGTGAGGCTGGAATGCTGATTTTTTTGGTTATCTCTGCTAGTAAATATTTGTTTGAAAGAGAAATGACTCACTGAATCATGAGGTCCTTATCAGTTAGATCAATTTGGCCTGGGCAAAGTCTACGTTTTTCCCCAAAAATGTGTATTTGCTGAAGAAATGTGTTTCTGGATTCCAGTAGCTTCTTTAAATAAAAATAATAAAAGAATAGAAGCTAAAATAAAATTGCACTGATCCAGTCTGATAAAAATATTATATTGGGAGTATGAAGTACATATCACGAAATGCAAGGTGGTCGGTTGATTAAACATTCTAAATCTTGGAAGCAGACTTTCATTAGGCAAAGTTTCCTCAATTTAGGTATTGTATGAGAATGGATTTGAGGATTTAGCCTTTCTTACTGGTTTTTATGGCTAATAAAAGTTATCAGTTGCAACCACAGGATTCTCAGCTTAGAATGAGACTGTAAATTGAAACTCTTAAATTAAGAGAATGTTATAACAGTATTAGTAGTAAATCCAGTGGTTATCTGAGGAATGCTATACTGTCTTGACATGAGACTTAATGGTCATGCCTGTGTATGAATGTTAACTGTTTCATTTTCTGACACTTGAGAATTTAGTGTTAACAAGCTTGTTTTTCTGATATAAAATAGCATTGGGCTTTTTAAAACAAAAAATATAAAGAACAGAATAAGATATATAAGGAAGGAACTTAATTTCTAGGACAGGAAAGTTTTGATTATTTATAAGATTGACTGTCATAGTCATGTGTTACAGCCTTTGCCTCACCCTTTCTATATGAGTCAGTCAGCGGTAGAGAAGCTTCCTCCAAACTTTAGGAGTCGCTGAAATTTCGTGATGCATTATGTGCTGGTCTCTCAAAAGTTCAGTAGCCATCCCTAATCTCTCACACCTCACTGGGAGTGAACCATGACCTAAAGGACACTTCTTCAGCCCACACATACATTCATTAACCCTTTGCCATGCAGGCAAGTAAATTCTGTATGCACACGAAGCTTAGCTACACACTGTGAAGCTGTGGAGTCCTTCACAGAATGTAGCATACATGCCCAGTTGTAATTTTCAAAGCATAACTTGGACAAAGTTGAAATAAGATTGGAGTAAGAGCTTTGGGTGTTTGGGGCAGTTATAGTCATGTCATTCCCAAACCGAAATAGTTTGTGCCCATTATTCTCTTCTCTGTGTACTCAAAATACAGCCATATGTTTTGTGTATGTGTGCTTTAAAAAGGAGCAAAAAAGAAATATATTCCCAGAGATGATTCATAAGGGTCTTTAGCCTAAAAAGTGGAAATAACTGAAAACGAAAGAAGATGAGTTTTTTAATAACTTGTTTCGTAGAATCACAAGCAGTAACACAGTTAGGATGAAAGTCTTTAGTCCTTAGTCAGACATACTGACCTGAAAGAAAATGCCATCTGCATAAAGGCACATGCTGTTCCCTGCTTTTCCTTCTTCTCAGTTACTTCTGAGGTGCTATTTCTGCTGGGTATTTTCACATGGGAAATCCTGATCATTTGGCGGGGGTGGGGGGGGTGTTGGTTGGTTGCTTGCTTTTAATTTTAAAAGCCTCTACAAGCGGGAGATTTTTTTTTCCCCAGAAGCAGATGTGACCTAGACTCTAGGTTGCTTAAGAATGTTTGAAAATGTTGGACTTTTACAGGCTTAGTTTTGACAGTAATCAGTCTTCTGAACTAATAATGTTCAATATAAACTGGAATGTATGTTGATTCAAGGGGTTGGTTATCCATGTAACAGAGAAATTCAGCAACATTCAGTTATTAGTCCTAACTGAAAGACTTCAATTTATCAAAGATGGAAGCCATTAAAGAAAAAGAAAAAAAAGCAGTTAATTGATAGAAGTAAAGTAGAATCACAAACCAGTCACTTAATAGAATGTACACATTCAGACTAGAATACATTCTGTACATCTATTTATTGTTATTTATGGTGAAATATGTTTGGTTTATCATTTTCATTGCTATAAAATACCATCTCATAAAGTATTGGTATAAAATATCAACTTACATTATTAAATTTATTAAGATACAAAACATACTTCTTGTAGAAAAGGCTCCAGGGAGCTTTTTAAGAGGTATGTATTGACAGTACTTTAACTGCTATTGTAAATATTTTGACAGTAGAGTCACAGGGAAATTTCTTGTTTACAGGGAATTTTAAGAACTCAAGCTGAAGGTCTTCAACATTTATTTAACATACCTTGTGGCATGTTAATGATCATGTAGTGGAACTAGATAGCACATTTCAATCTTGGTGTTAATCACTGTACTTTTTTTGGTTCTGAAAAGCATAGCTTAATTTTTTAATTTGTGAATTTTAAACCAAAAACTGAAAAAAATTTTAACTACGCACAGTCAGTGGCAACTATGCACGATGCCAGGTGATATATTCAGTTTCACTCAAGCAATTTGGTAATCCCTGATTACTGTAATTAAAGAAAGATTTTGCAGGGGAAGTTGTAGGATCACTTGATTGATCCTATATGCAGTTTATATGCATTATTAAGGTTTTATCTGTTTCTCCCAGTTTTAATGTGCCAAGAAGCTCCCCAAAGCTGCTGTTTGAAGAAATCCCACTCCTCATTAAATATGTTCCTTCCTTATCATATAATAACCATAATAGGAATTGGCTTATTTCGGTAATGGACTGTGTTGCAATTATCTTGAAATCTTCCTTTGGAGTTGTTACCCCATGAATAATTATATCAAAGGTATAATTTTTACACATTGTGAAATAAGAGGTTGGACGTTGTTTGAAACTTACAGTTTTCCAGGTACTTTGGGGAAGGGAAACAAATAATTGAATTTTAAAGTTGTTTTACTTCACTCTGTATGTCAAATGAAGTACCGTTGGGACAAATTCTTGGCAGTAGGATACCAAATTTAAAAGTGCATGTTTTCTATTCTCATTTAGTCAGCTGTTTAAAAAGAAAGAAAAAAAAAGGGAAAAAGAATAAGAAAGCCCAATCCCTGAAATATTTTCACATGGCAAATTGATTTATGGCTAGAGCAACAATTTATAATCCCAGAGCATTCAGAGAAGTAAATTAAATACTTACAGTAGTTCCAGAGAGTTTCTTGCTTCCAGAGTTGAATCTGCTGAGCTGTAGCACTGATCCTAGCTCTGAGTCCAGCTGGAACAAACTGGGCCTTTTCCCTATTTATCAGTTTCTGTGCATACGCTAGGCTCCAGACACTCCGCAGAGCAATGCTACAGCTCTGAGACACAAACTTCCCACACAGGCTTTTCTGGGGTCGAAGCAAGGGCAGCTGCAAGTCCACATAAATCAAATAATAACTGGGTCATTAGGGACAGAGGCCATGGGGACCCTCACGTCACTATTTCCCAGAGTTCTCCCTGCCCAATTACTAAATATTCTGCTTTCTTGGTAGAATTTAAAATTCTCCCATTTTGATTGCTTAACATTGACATGTCTGCGTGTTCATGGATAATGTTCATTTCCTGGGCAGAGAAAATATTACAGTAGTATTATTTGGAGATATCTATATGACATAATTATTTAATTTGGAAACACTTGATTAGGCCAGTATCTTCAAACACAAAACACTTACCTTGTTCTCCCTATTTTAATTCTGACATACCTGTGCTGATGCAGCACAGACAAGGCTCATCTGTGTCCCCATAACAGAAAATGATTGTTAGCAACTTTTGTTGCCACTAATTTTTTAAAATTTCATTCTTAAACCCCCAAGTATTTCCATTATTAATGATTTCTAATAAACTAATCATTACAACTTGAGGTTTTTAAAATTTCCTAGATACAAGATGTGATCTTTTGGATAGGGCATTTTCTTGTTAGGTATCATGTCATTCATTACACTTGCTCCCTAACATGATGCACAGCAGGTTGCAAACATATTAACTCCAGAAGGAGGTCACTTTTCTTCTCTGTAAGAGCAATTCTCAATTTACCTCAGGAAGAAATGGTTCTGTTCTAATTCTTCATGGAAGAAAAGGGAAAAACTCATTTCCTGTTGGTTATGTTACTGCAAAGTCACTTAAAATAGTCTTTAGGGACAATAGGTTTTCACGAATCTGTGGCACAAAACACAGCAAACTGACATTACCCTTCAAAGGAGAGTCATATTTGTATTCCATAGGCTCCAGAGAAGAGCATGCTACTTATTTCCATGCAGTGTGGCACCGTTTAGGAATCTGTTAGTCTTTGGAATGGTTGAGTCTGGCTTTCAAGAACAAAAAAGGTTGACTCACAGATGTTATCTGAGCATCTTTTGGGTTTTTTTGAGCTTTCAAATGCTCTGCATTGATAATGTGTGGTGACAGAGGGATATAATGCATAGATTATGCAGTAGAGACAAAGACAATGATCTTGTAAGTTTAATTATGATCAGTGTTTGTCTTTCTGGTAAAAGCAGCCTTATACAGCAACTAACTATGATGTCAGAAAAACTTAAGTGATAAAAATGAAGAAAAAATTGTTAGAACTAAGATTTTTTCATAGCAGCATCTTTTTCACATATGCCATTGGCTTTTTCATCCAGCTTTTCAGCCTTTCTCATTAAAGTTGGAAAAACAAACAGAGGTTTGTGAAATACTGCCTTTAGCTTTTAAATACTACTGACTTTTTTTTAGTGCTTTTTCTGATAGAAGATACCTTACTGGTAAGCTTTTCAAAGGTACCTATGGGACATGGGTATTTAAAGCCTGTTGACTTCAGGAAACTTGAGTCTGAAGCCCTGGCTTTTAGAAGGTATCAAATCCCCATTCTGTTCAGTGTTATAAAACCTAGTGAATTCAGATTAAATTCAATTTCTAAAATAAGTATATAAGAACCTAAAACTTAGTTGTAGTAGAAATTAACTGCAGGGCCACATTAAGTATTAGCCCACGGTCATTTACTCCAACCCACATGCTATCTTCATAGCTGTGGTAATAAAACTATTTTGCATAGTCATGCAGTGATTCAGACCAAGTGACCGGTTCATGTTAAATACATATATTTACATTATTTTAACAGATCACTTCTCCTATTCAAAGCTTGGCATAACAATAAAAATGGGAGACCTGAGAGCCCACTTGAGTCACATAAAGAACTGCTGCAAAGAAGAGGAAAATAAACTGTTTTCCATGCTTGTAAAGAATCAAGAAATAAAAAGCTTATTTAGGAGTAAGGAAGATTTAAATCAGATACTAGAGAAAGCAATTACGGTGGTAAAAATAGCACAGGAGTAAGTTGCCTGTACAATCTTCATCACTGGATGTTTTGAAGATCAGTTTGGGCTACCTGATAGAACTTCTGAATTGTTCTCTCTGAGTTATTTTGATCTGTAAAGGAGGAGAAAGGACTTTTGAGGTCTCTTCCAGCTCTGTTTTCTGTTATTTTTCCTTACATATGTCAATTTTGTAAAACACTGATAAATCTCTGATCAGTAACATGCATAGTGCCTTTTTAATGGGCAAAGGAAATAATCATATACTTCAAGCTTGCTTTACTAGAGATGAGTAAACAAAATGTTACTCATAGGTGCAGCCTGAAAATATTTGCTGAACAAGTTCGTGTCATGAGCCAAAATCTAGAAGTGCCACTGAAGTGGAGAATAAGGGACACGCATGTTTTCCCTAGAAAATAATCAGATCTGATGGCATCGGTATGACCTGAACACCTTGCGTTGCACCGCTTTTTCAGCCTCATCTCCATCGTTAGTGTAAACTGTGAGCTTCTATGCAGTCTAATCTACATTGAATGTCTGTGTTTATGCAGTTAGGTCTAGGAATTTGATGAGTGCTGAAACTGCAGATCAAGAAGGAGCTTCCCTAGATCGATACCTGTTGACAGAATTCATTTTCAAGCTAAGCAGAATTCTTTGTTCATCTGAACTAGAGAGTCTAGATCTGTCTAACGCGTTTGGTATCTGAATAGTTAAAGGAAGTCATATCTACTCCAGCTGGATCTTCTCTACATAACTGACCCGTTCGGCTTGATCTGGTATTGGATTGTTTACGTAACTTCAGTAATTAACCACTATCAGCCTCATTAATGAAACATAAACCACCTCTTCTGCTCATTTATAAAGCATTTGTCAAACAAAACTTAAACAAAGGGCAGAATCTCAGCAAACTAACAGTCCTTCAAAAGCTACTGAGACTCTGACTAGGAGTCATTACGGTCACTTTGTTGCTGTTTTTCAGTAAAAATGAAACAGAAGTGATGGCATTGTCTATTGCTTTTGGCTAACTTTTCACAAAAACATCTGAGATCTGTCACATGAGGGCAATGATGCCTGGACAACTATTTTGGCCATTTCAGTACGAAATACTGATGTTCCAGCTCATTACTGTAAATCATTAAATGATGAAAGCAAGAGTCAAATACTAAACAATTAGGAGCCTTTGGAAAACTAATTGCTAATTACAGTAATCGTTGTTATATGTGAGTTAAAGGTTATATTGAAATATAGATTATTTCATTATAGGATTAGGTCTCTCCTGTTAGTAAACTGTTCTGAACAATATGAAAGAAAGTTGAGTATTAACAATTAACAGCTTATGTATTAAAATGATCTAACTTGATCTTTACCTATTTTTGTTTTAGAGAAATAAAATGTTTTAGAGGCATGAAATACACTGGCAGAGAAACATGTGTCAAAAATTTTGTGTTCTGTGAGCTACTTGCATTTACAATTTGTTAAGGAACTCATGAAAAAACTGCAAGCTTTCTGTTCACCCTCTCTTCTGGATTATTTATTAATCTTCAGAAGGCGCAGTGGTTCTGGCACTGTTATCACTTTCTGCATGGCATGGATGAACCTCAGCCCTGGGTGAGAAATGGCACAAAGCCTCATGACTAACATTTTTGCAGGTAGGTGTTGTCTTGCACTCCTGACTCTCAACAAAGAGAAGGGTTTAATTTAAATAGGATGCGTATCTGTTGTATGTGGTGGTTTTGATTATAGGATCACATGTTCCAAGACAGTACTAGGTCCAGAAGCTACAGTAGTAGGAAAATGTCCCTTGTTGTATTCAGCACATTCACCAACAATTTGGATGCAAAATTTGCGGACAGGCAAAGGAAGCCTGTGTGGGAATGGCACTAAACTCTATATAGGCATTGGGTATGAGGACTGCAAAGAACAGAAGAGGCATGGGACTGTCTGTCAAAGATGACTTGGTTTATTTTGTGTTGTTATTTGCCTAAAATGTAAATCACCTAGAATTTTGAGAAACCTGTGTTTGTTTTGTTGTCGTTATTTGCCTATTTTGCCTGCAGCAGAGAGAGAACCTTGGTTGGTTCACTTGAAACTTCAGAATGTGAGTGTGGTAGGTCAGGGACTATCTTTTTCTTCATACATATATGGCCCCTGTTGGATGGGGCCCCGGCCAGACTGAAGTGCTTAAGATCCAGTGTTATACTTCTAGTGATGAAAGAAAACATTTAAAAAAGATGCTATTTGTACTGCAAGTTCACACAGTACTTCCCCCCTTCTGTAGGTTTTAAACATGTACTAATTTTTGTAGCTTCAAGCAACAAGGTTTGTGTGTCATTTCCTTTGAGCACTAGTTTGCAAAACTTTTCTTCCCTACATGTAGCTTTTAAAGCAGTACAGTTATTTGCAAAAATAAATTAAAAAAAAATAGTCTTTACAGAGCAAAACTATATGTTTCAGCAGAGGAATGAGAGTGAGACTAGCCATGGAAATTTCATCAGGCAGCACCTTTCAACCTGAATTTATATAGTGTTCAAATACAAACTTATTCAACTATTCCCCCAAAAGGGGTGCCGGGGATCTGTACAGTGAACAGCTCCCATTTAGCATTGTAGAGCATGTGTTCGTTCAGTGGGTTTAGTGTTAGATAATGTAAATACTCTTCTGTTTTGCATAATATGTATCAGACAAATCATTGTAGTGAAATTAGAAGAGATATAACTCCAGAGAAGATGAAAGTTCTCATTAAGTTCTTAAATGCTTTCATGGGATGAAATAATGGGAGACTATATCGGACCAGAGAGGAAAAACAATTTTGATCTTTTTAAGACTGATTTTTTTACTTAATCATGAAGTTGTTGGTGAGTTTCACTATGCATTTGCTTACAGGCTTTTCACAAATCCTGAAGAGCTGAACACTTGACTTATGTTGAATTTAAACAAGAGAGTCAAACTGCTTTAAACTTACTTGAAAATCTCAAGACAGCCTACAAAATGTTCCTGTTCCTTCTGGGCATTCCTTAAGCTTGGTATGCAGGGCAGTCCCACTACCTTAAGGTAGAATAGGTGCTAATAAGCCCATCTATTCAACACTAACCAAATGTATGGATATCGTTACATCTCCACCTTTCAATACCCTGTGCTAAATCTATGTGTTTCCCCTTGGCAGGAGGACCAAGATTTGTCAATAAAATGCGCCAGTGCCTCGGTATTCAGCAAGGCACAATGTGGAAGAAAGTAAAGATATCAACTAAACGTTGATGACAATCTCCTGCAGTGATCTCAGAATTGATAGTTCATAGAGAATACTTGTAAATGTAACTAAGCACTGAGGTTCCTAAATGACTGTAGTTCTTTGTAGGTACAGCAAAGAGAAGCCAAGTCCTGCACCCAATTTCCATAAAGCAGAATATCTTGACACTCTGTATTAAGCATTACAAAATAATTATTGTGGAATCCATTGGTCAGCATTTTATCAGCAATGGAGTCTTGCTGCTGAGAGACTGAGATAGCTGGATATATCCATTTATCAATGATAATGTTGTCCCTTTTTTCCAGCCTGGATTCCATCTTAAGGACATTTGTTTTAATAGTAAAAAGAATATTAGACTCATAAATGTAAATGCTGTGGTGCAATGGGTGACTTTTTGAGATTTATCAAAGCGGGATAATTAAGATGAACAATAAGACTGATTTTCTTGGAAATAACTTTTGTCACAGAACGACTCTGTTTTATGCAGCAGTAATCCACCTTGAAGTATAGGCTGGGAAGTACAAGAAGAGGATTCGCTCGGCCTCCTGGTCTGTGAGTCTCTGTGCTGCAGATTTTGTTGAGGGCAATACCAGTGAAATTGCGACAGTAGCTGATGACGGTGTTAACACCATCACTTAATTTTAAAAGCAAGCAGTTAAAAAGTGTTAGAGTGTGTGGTGTGAGAGAGAAGCCTGTTTTGCTTTTTAAACAAGCAGTAGCTGCTGAAATATTTGTCTGTTAGACACTCAGGAAGGATTTGTAGTGGAAATGAGAAACATCACATTCAGCTTTTGAAAAGGTAATGTCTGCTGCATTACTACGTGAGACTTGTGCTTTCAGAGACTCGGCCAAAATTTTTCAAACTGTGCTGACCACACTTAGAGTTAACAGGATTTTACCCGAAACCCAAGAATTGTCCTAGAAATTTGCCCTTTATTCTTTTATCTACTTCCAGCATTTAGATGCCACTCAATCTGTCACAGATAATGCTGTTTCTACCGTCAGTTCCTCTGTGCATTGTTATCCATCATCTGCTCCGCTGCCCGTTTCTGGGTAAGTTATGGGTGTTACCTGCTGCACATTGTTTTAACATCCCCAGTACCAATGCCTGAACTCATCCCAGGATTACAGATACTGTGTTGTGCTCAGGATTCTGTGCTGCGTCTGTTACCAATCTCTTTACTTTTGCTGTGCCTTTGGCCTGTCTAGATTTCTTTCCTTTTTGCTTTTCCTACTGTGAGCAAGAACTTCCTCGGCTGTACTCAGAAATGCTGTGTATTTATTCCACAACAGAAATACTATTTACGATTTTTCAAAGATGGCCTAGAAATGGTTTTGGTTCTGTAGCAGCTTTGCTGTTTTGGAGAGCCTCAATATGCTTCTAGCTAGCATATACTTTTCCTGCTAGAACAAATCCATGTTCTGTTTGACAAAATACAGCCATGTGGTTAAGAGTTATTAAAAGCATTAAAGCATTAACCTCTTGTAACCTCATTTTTCACTTTGTACACATACATAAGTGTTTAATCGAATGGAAGTTAAACACTAAAAAGTTCGAGAAGCCAAATTTATACATTCTCTTCAGTTTATACAGAATTTATGTGATAAGCCAAAGGAATTATAAGACACCACTACTCAGAAAATGTTCATCCGTTGATTTGTTTAAGCTCTGTTGCTACATACTAGAAGTTTTGGTGACAAGCATTCCCAGCATTTAAATCAAGGAGCTTTGTCCTAGTGGGATCCGATCTGTGTCCTGGCGCCACACTAGCTTATTCTACTGTCCTTTGGAAATTGAACAAATGATTCTGTGTCAAAAGATCTGCTGGAGAGGGGGCGAGCCACATCCTTGAGTGAGAACACAAGACTTAAGTGCTGTGCGGTGGTAGTACCATGGACTCCGTCTTATTCTGCAGTTTTATTTCCAGCAGCCAGAATCCCACAGAGGGACTGCACTGATCCTGAAATGAAAGTCCGATATAGCAGTGCTGGCCCTCGTCTCCCTTACTTGGCTCTGCTTGTCATGAAAGGCCAGGATGTCATCTCTGAAGCCAGGGAAAAGTGAGTATTAAATCATAAGCGCAAGGAACAGAACAGGCCAGAGATTCAGACATACAATCCAGGTGCAGCTTCTGCTGAGGTGCAGTGATCCTTCATGCTGCACAAACAGGTTGTTCCTTTAGCTGACTTCCTAGTAGATGTGCACTGGAATTTCCAGTACTGCATTTTGAAGTGGCTCATTGAGTGCCTGCCCGCTGTAAAGCTGAATTAAGTGGAACCTTGGAGATGCATGTTTGATTTCACAGAGCTTCCTTACGTTGAATAAGGTGAAAAACGGGAACTTACTGAACTGGTACATGTGTATCATTCCACGTAGCTGTATCAGGCCTACTCCTGTGTGGCTGCTCAAAGGCTCTGTGAAAACGGGTGTACTGGCAGAGGTTTTAAAGGCAGCCATGGCATTGGGAGTGTGGGCAGAGTGCAGCAAGAGCAGGTGCTGACCCGCGCAGGTGGGGTCAGCTGGGGATGCAACACTGGGGACAGACGGCGGAACAGCTGAAACAAGGTCTGGCCGCAGCTTGGGGATGCCATGCCTGTCTTAGGCCAGGGCAGTCTTTTGCCAACTTGTTCCATAACCAGAACGTAAACACAGCAATATTTGCCAGTTTTCCAAATGTTCGTGAATCACCTATTATGAAAAAGGAATTCTGATAACAAGTTGTCTTTAACTTTTTAGTATTCTCTAATAAGAAGAAAAATAAGGAAGTACCAGAAGTTCAAACATGCTATGAAGCGTGGTCTAGACCTTTAGTTCCATGCAAGTTAGTGTAAAGCAGCATTACATTTCCAAAATTTGGAAAATATATCTCATACTTTACTAGTTAATCTGATTCTGATTAAACACTCCAAATGCAGCTGCTTATTCTCTTCTGGACTGTATGAATGTTTTGAAATTGTTGCTTATATAAAATTATCTTATTCAGCACTTCTGCACTAGGCTTGATTATCTCTGGGATCATAAAGAAACTGTTATCTTATAAAGCATCCTAGATTTTTCTTACGTGTCTGTCTGAATGGGGATTTAAAGTTGAAAGATGACTCGAGTCAAAGGGAGTCCTGTTAAAACATTATCGTTGAAAACATTATTAATAAAGTCAGTAATATTAAATAAAATAGCTTTGTGGCGCAAAGTTAAGCAAAGCGTCAAGGACATCACAGATCACTAACAGTAGCTTTGGTTAGCAAATAAGTATCAAAGAAGCAAGTCAGCATTACAAAGTTTGTTATTTTAACTTGAGTAGAGGATGTTTACTGTTAAAAGGGACAAACAGGAATATTAGATAAGATGACAGCTCAACAGATCTCGGCCCAGAATTTATCGCGCACTGTTTAAGGGAGTATTTAAAGAGATAACCAGAACCGCCTTGGGTCAAGGGTGCGCCCTTCTGCAAACAGGCTGCGCTGCGCCGCGCAGCATTCCTTTGCACCGGAGGCTTCCCACCTGGCTTTCCGCGCGACGCGGAGCTCCGAGTCCCCGCGGCCGACAGCGCGCGCCTCCGGGCGGCTGCGAGGCACAGCGCGGCCGCGGCCGCCCCGCGGCGCCCCTTCCCCGGGAGGCGGGGGGGGGTCCGCGCCCGCCGGCGCCACCGCGCGGGCGGGGACGCGCCCGGGCTCGGAGCGCCCCCGCGGGGCGGCACGGCCGGCGCTCCGGGGCGGCTGCGGGCGCCGGGGCTGCGGGGCCCCGCCCCGCCCCGCCCCGCCCCGCCGCCGGCGGCGCCCTCTGCCGGCGGGGGGGGCGCCCTATGACGGGGGGGCGTCCTGTTGCGCGGCGGGGGGAGGCGTCCTGTGGCGGGGGGGGCGCCCTCTGGCGGGGGGGCGCCCTCTGCCGACGGGGGGGGCGCCCTGTGGCGAGGGGGGGGCGCCCTCTGCCGGCGGGGGGGGGCGCCCTCTGCCGGGGGACGTCCTGTTGCGCGGCGGGGGCGCCCTCTGGCGGCGGGGGCCCCTGTGGCGGGGGGGGGCCCTGTGGCGGGGGGGGGCGCCCTGTGGCGGGGGGAGGGCGCCCTCTGGCGGCCCGCGGCCACCGCGCGCCATTCGAGCGGCGCTTGAGCTCTGGCCCGCGCCTGCGCACGTGCGGCGTGAGCGCCGGGGCCGGAAGCGGCGGCGGCGCGCGCGGGCGGCGTCCCCGTCCCGCGGGCTCGCGCTGCCCGCGCCCGGCAGCGGGCGAGGGGCGAGGGGCGGCGGGGGCGCGCGCGCCGCCGGGCATGGGGCCGCCGCGGAGCTGAGGAGCGCTGCTCGCCCCCGCGCCCGCCATGACGTGCACCATCGAGAAGATCCTGACGGACGCGAAGACGCTGCTGGAGCGGCTGAAGGAGCACGACACGGCGGCCGAGTCGCTCATCGACCAGTCCGCCGTCCTGCACCGGCGCGTCGCCGCCATGAGGGAGGCGGGCGCGGCCTGGGCCGAGAAAGTGAGAGCGGGCGGCGGGCGGGCGGCGGGCGGGGGCGGCGGGGCGGCCGGGCCCACAGCCGTGTCTCCGCAGGGCCAGGGCGCCGCGGCGGAGCGGGCCGACCCGTCCCGGCTGCGGCCGCACCTCCTGCTCTCGCAGGAGAACACGCAGATCCGCGACCTCCAGCAGGAGAACAGGGGTGAGTCCGCCCGGCTGCCGGGGCCCCGCGGCGCTGCGGGGGCGGGGAGGCCGGTTGGGGGGGCCGGGCCGGTGGCGGGGGGGAGGGGGGGGTTGGCCCAGGGTGCTGGGGGGACCCCGGGGCCGTGTTGGGCGATGCGCTGGGGGGGGGGTTGGTGGGGGTCGTGCTGGGGGAGCGGGGCGCCGGGGGTTGCTGCGCGGAGGGGCCTGGGGGGTGGGGGGCCCCGGGGGGTGGGGGCGCCGGGGGGTGCTGTGCGGAGGGGCCTGGGAGGTGCGGGGCGCCGGGGGGTCCTGTGCGGAGGGGCCTGGGGGGTGGGGGGCGCCGGGGGGTGCTGTGCGGAGGGGCCCGGGGGGTGGGGGGCCCCGGGGGGTGGGGGCGCCGGGGGGTGCGGGGCTCCGGGGGGTGCTGTGCGGAGGGGCCCCGGGGGGTGCGGGGCGCCGGGGTGTGCGGGGCGGAGGGCGTCGGGGGGTGGGGGGCGCTGGGGGGTGCTGTGTGGAGGGCGCCGGGGGGTGGGGGGCCCCGGGGGGTGCTGTGCGGGGGGCGCCGGGGGGTGCGGGGCACCGGGGGGTGCTGTGCAGAGGGGCCCAGGGCGTGCTGGGGCAGTGCGCTGCCCAGCGTGCACCCACCGGGTGGCGAGGTTACACGCTCCGTGGCCCGCGTGGGGGGGCTCGGCGAGGGGACCGGGGGCGCAGCAGCTTTGCTGTCTGTCAGCGTCCCCGGGTGTCTCGGTGTGGATGTGACTCCCGGCCTCGGGATGGCTTCCTGCTAACCGAGTGGTCCGGACAGCCACCTGCCCCCGGCCGGAGTCCCCGGGCTGCGCTGCGGAGCGATAGGGCAGCATGAATCGAGCGAGCAGCTGCTGCTGAGTACCTCTGGGCATCTGCTGTCGTCGGCGTGAAAAATGGCTTGTAGTTTGTGGTAATGACATGCTGTATTTTGCAGAGCTATGGATCTCCCTGGAGGAGCACCAAGATGCGTTAGAGCTTATCATGAGCAAATACCGAAAGCAGATGCTACAGCTTTTGCAAGGGAGAAAAGGTGAAGATGCAGAACCAGTCTTGAAAGTCCATCAGACTAATTCCCTGGTAAGACGCGATGGGGACAGAAGAGGGCTCAAGACCCCTCTTCCCTGTCTCTTGCTTGCTTTTGTACAACCTTTGTTTCCACTCGTGGAACATCTCTGCTCCAGAATACATTTTCTGAAACTCTTGTCTCTTTTTGCTGGTATCTTTTTCTCTGTTCCTTTTACAGCACACAGGTTGTAACAGTTATGACAGAGGACACTGAAAAAGCGTAAACCTTTCACGGCCCAGGTGAAGGCTTGTTCTTTATGTACTAGGTGGTAAATTCCCTGGGTTAAACTTGATGCACTCGATTTTCTACAGTAAAATCGAAGACATCAGAGTTGTTATTGTGTTCAGGACTTGTAACAAAGGGAGAGGAACCTCCTAGGAGTTGGACTCGATGGTCCTTGTGGGTCCCTTCCAACTCAGGACGTTCTGTGATTCTAAATCTCTTGTGAGCTGCAGTATGTTTAATTAAGAAATCATCACACCTAAATGCTTTTAAATGCGGATACTCCGTGCATTGGCCTAAAAGTGTCCCTTTGTCCATGTTGGGTGCAGTGACTTCAGAACCCTAAGGCGTGGCTACTGGTAACTGCTGCCTGTTTTACATTTAGGTGTCTATCTTAAACAATATTAATAACATTAAATCTGTAAGACTTATGAATTAAGTTAGGCGTTTGTTAAAATGCATTTTTATGTGATAGAGAACAGCAAGGTGGTTCAACCTAGTGATGTCTCATATCTTGTGATTTTTTTTTTTAATTGGAATCGGAGCCAGCCTAACTCTTTGCACATGTATCTTTGCACTGATATGTGGCAACTCATTAGTTCTCTATTTTGTGTTGCTTAGGACCTCTGAAGTTAAGCAGCGTAGCAATGTCTTGCTCCCAGTGCTTGCTTAGGTGCATGAATTGCTCTGTTTATCAGCACTTAATATTTGAACAAAACTTCTAACGTTATTCTCTGGCACTGCTTTTGCTCTGTTTTAATGGCATGTAAACGCGAAACTGAAGAGGCTCTGGAGGAACCTTTCATGGAATGTGCCTAGACTCTCTCAATATCTAGGCAAAAGCTTCCGTACTTCAGATTAGCTCTGTGGATTTTTTCCTACTCACCACTTGGAAAATAGCAACAACCTTTTAATATCTTTTAAACAGCTGTATTCTTATTAGAACCATCTCTCTGTTTAGAAAAAAAAATCATTCTTTCTTCCCAGATTGTTATCTAAGTCGTTCTTGTTCCTCCAGCTCTCTCCTAGATGCTCTAATTTGTTTACATATTTTCCGAATAATGGAATTAAAACCTGAATTATCTTCTCTGGTGATACATGTATCTTCCAGATGTGGTGGAATAACTACTGACCCTTAGAGAAAAGAAACTCCACCCTATAACATTATCTGATGTTCCCCAAAGTGCTTGTATTTTTATGTTATGTTAAAATTCTTCAGAAGCTTCTAAATTCTTTTCTTGCTACTTCTTGCCAATTACTGACATTTTTGTGTTTGCACATTTGAGTTCCTCCCTAAATACTGTATTTTGAAACTGAATGCTCTTCAGACAGGAACTGTTGCTACATTACCTGTTGGAATTTTTCAGTGCTCGTTATAAGTGCATTTCTGAGCTTCAACAAAATGCGTCTTTCAAAGTATTAGAGCTGTATCTAGACAGATTCTGCAAAAACTGCCTCGGGAGGCTCTGGTCTTATTTATTTTAGTTTCCTTGCTTGGCTTCCTTCTGAGATGAGGCTGTTTACTTCACGCTGTTACTTACTCTTGAAATCTCATTTGCTTTTATATTTGGCATTTTTGTAAATTCAGAGTCAGGCTTTTCTAATAAAGCAATGTAAAATTCGCTGCATACTAATCATATTAATGTGAACCTGAATCTGTTGTCTCAGTGCTTGTCACACTTGGAAGTAATTTCCATCTTAGTAAGTAAGGGTACCTTATCTTGCTGACTGATGTATTCTATTAATTGTTTTCATTGATGACTCGTAATAATGGACAATAAGGTCCATGTTTTCATCTTTAAATATTGCACGAGTTAGAAAGGATTGCAGGTGCTTGGGAGGAAAGGCTTAACATTCAAAACAGGGAAAATAATCCAACATCAAGAAAACGAAAGTGATTGATTTAGAAGGGATAAATTATTACTGCTGCTTTGCCTGAACATATTGAATATATTACTTTTATGTCTTTCAGGAAATTGAAAGTCAAATAGACAGAATATGTGAGATGGGAGAGGTGATGAGAAAAGCTATGCAAGTCGATGATGATCAGTTCTTTAAAGTTCAGGAGAAACTAGCTCAGTTGGAGGTAAGAACAGATAAAATTGCTAAGGATAGATCAAGCTTTGGGAGTCTCTAAGCTCACTCTGGGCTTTTTTTGTTTGTATGGGTCAGAGATTTATAACAATCAAAAATTTGGGGGTGGGGTCAGGAAACACAGAACAAGATCTGTTTATTTTCAAGTTCTTGATGTTTGTATTATATATGAAGTCAGAAGCAAAAGATAAGCTTTAAATGATGTCTTCCTCTTGCTAGCACTGTATTAATGCTTATAACATCAGTGTTTCATTTAGCTGTGAAGGAGTGGGGCTATTTAAAGATTATCATCCTTTAATTGTGAATTAGCTCATTTCTATTTCAGCAAAAATATTGATTTTGCAGCTTGAAAACAAAGAGCTGCGTGAACTATTGTCAATCAGCAAAGAATCTTTTGAGGTGGGGAGAGAAGATCTGCCTGACTGTGAAGCTTAGGTCACAAAATAACCTTATCTCCAAATCTTGACTTCAGAGACTATTATGAAACTACCCTACAAGGATGGGTTTTGATTTGTTCTTTCAGGTGTTTCCTTGTACGTTTGTTTTCTCTTTCAAAATGTGTGGGCTGTTTTCTCTGCATTTTTCTGAAATTACATACTCTTGATGGCAAAGGCTTGCGTTGCTGCTCCGTCTCAGTAATTGCAGCATACAGATGCTTAACAATGAAGTATTTATGATGTGTACTCCCTTGTGATAGTATATTTCCTCTCCTGTTTGTTATTTTTATGAGCTTTAGTTAATAATTCCAGCTGCGCAGATGGCACTTAAATCCACCTCATCAGTAGCTAGAGAACATAATACAGGTTGTGATTATTTCATATGATAGGAGGAATAAGAGATTATTCAAAAACTACATTGTAAACGGTAGGTACACATTTTGCTCTGCCTGCACAAAGCAGGCACGCAGAGCTGTTGTTTTGCTTTGAAGAGCTAACACTCAGGATTTGGCTGGGTTAGCATTGTTACTTGGACAACTGCTTAGAATCAGATCAAGAGAACAGCAGAGAGCCCATAGAGCATGTAAGGAGGATGCTTCACCTTGATTCAGAGGTGAAGAACCAGAGCGGATGACCCTTTCTGACACCTGTGTGTTTTTGAAGGACGTTGCATATCTGACTAATTTTTTTTATGGGTAGACCTGTTCCGGCTTTACCAGTGCTCCAAGGTATGTGGATGCTGGCAAGCTCTGATCTGAAGGCAGTGCGCACAAACCCTGCACACAACACAGCAGTTTCAGATCAAAGCTCTTTGGCCTCCCGCCACTTTGGACTTCAGGAAGAGTGAGCGGAGGTCTGCCTCAAAACTAAACCAAAACCAACCATGTAGACATGTTTTTAATGTTACATCACAGGTAAGTCTAGTGACAGATGTTATGTAGTTATTGCAGAATACTTTATTGAGTGAAATTAGAGTTGCAGTGTTGTAGGAATTTATCAATATTGTGATGTTTTAATGACGTTTTTATATAAAGATTTCTTTCTTACCTGTGATCAAAGAATAATCCTCTGAGAACAATAAACCTCTAATTTCCAATATTAGTTTAAATTTTTATGCCACTTTTTCCCCAAGTGAGAATTTTGTTAAATGCAGAAAGTGATTTATGGTCCTGTGCTTATTAAGACACATTTTCTTGCAACCATTTGGAATATCCAGGAAGATTTTTTGATGTAGATATAAGGGGTTTCTGTACAGGAGCATTGTATACAATCCTTTTCTATTAGAAATTGTTTAAGAGGGAATAAAAAAACCCCACTGGGCAGTATTTTCTCAAGTGTATTCTCTTTTGTGAATCCTGGGGATAATTCCGTCTGTTCTGCAGGTAACCAAGCCCTCCGCACCCTCCCTAATTTGTACCTCGCCTGAACGAAGTATTACAATGATGAAAAACGTTGCATTTTCTCTCTTTAAAATTACCATCATCTGAAATGCCTGTGAAGATGCATTTTTACTTTCATGATCCTAGCATAGGTTAACATTCCTCTGATTGGCTAGTTGCTGTGCAGCCTGAAAAAATGGAAACTAAATGGTAGTTGCTTTGACTAATGAGTTTGTTATTGATTAGTAGTGGGCCATAATTAGCAGGGGAGGTTTAACATATGTTCCATTTGCTACTCTCCTCTTCTGGATCGCGAAGTACGGAATCCGTAGCTGTAAATGGCCAGCTGCACAGGGTTCTTAGGGGCTGCCGGGCGTTGTCAGAACTTGCTCAGCTCATGCTGGAAACTGCCCCTGAGCCTCAGGACTGAAACTTCTCCTCTGCCTGTCCTTGAAATCCAGACACGCAGCGTCTCCCTTGGTTACCTGGTGCGGACCCCACCGCGAGCGCGGCTCGCCTCCCTGTCCCGAGGCTCTGCCTCCTCCGCATCGGGACTCCTGCAGCCGCGGGGGGCAGGCCCGCCGGGAGCAGGGGCTCTGCCCGCGCCTGGCACCGGCAGCGCCGGTAAGGCCGCGCTGCTGCCCCGGCCGCCGGCGGGGAGCGAGGCTCGGCGCCTCAGGCGGCGGCAGGCGCGGGAAGCCGCCGCCGCGCGCGCATGCGCACCGTGCGCTACGCTGTGCCCCTCCGTGCGCAGGCGCGGCACCGCCCCGCCGCTCTCGCGAGAGGCCGGGGTCCGTTCCTACGTGCCGTGCCGTGCTGCGCATGGCGGCGCTGGAGCGGGGGCGCTGAGCTGTTGGGGTGAGTACGGCCGCGGCGGCGCCGGCGCCTCCCCGCGCTACCCGGGCCGCGCCCGCGCAACCGGGGGGTCCACCGGGGCCCCTGCGAGCCGGCGGAGGGGGCAGGGGGCGCCCCCGGAGCCGCGCCCCGGCCGTCCCCTGCCGCGGCGGCCCTGGCGGGGCAGAGGCGCCCGGCGCCTCCCGGCCGCGCGGGGGGGGGGGGGGGGAGGGCGGACGCCTGCCTCGTAGGCCGCCGCTCCCGGGGACAGAGCGCCGGCGGCCACGGGGGGGGGCTGGGCCGCGGCGGCGTGCGCACTACGCTTCCCGGCGCCCCGCGGGCGGACGCCCCGCCGCCGGGGCTCTCGGGGGCTGCAGTCCCCCCCGGCTGCGCAGGCGGGGATGCGGCGGGGCCGGGACTCGCTTTCCCGGCGCGCTGCGCGGCCCGGCGGGCGGCGGGGCTCGGCGGGGCCTGCAGGCCGAGGGGCGGCGGGGGCGGCGCCGAGGGGACCGCGGGCCCCGGCAGGCCCCGGGCGGGGCCTGGGCGCGGGGGCTCCTGGGGACGGGCGGCCGCGGGGGGGCGGCGGCGGGGGGCGGCTCCCGGCGTGCCGCGCGCGGCCCCGCCCGGCGCGGGGGGAGGCCCCGTCCCTTTGTGTGCGGGGAGCGGCCGCCATCGCCCCCCTTTGTGTGCCGGGAGGGCGGTGGGGCCGCCGCGCCCCCCGCCGGGCCGGTCCTGCCCCGCCCCGCCCCGCGCCGTCCGCGCGCCGGGGGGCGGTGGCGCCCGGCGCGGCCCCTTTCGGGCCTTTGCGCTGTCATAGCGCAGGCCGCGGCCTCCGCGCCGGCGGCCCCCCGCGCCCGCCCCCGCGCCCGGCCGCCCCCGCGGGCCGCGCTGCCGGCGGGGCTCCCGGCGCCGCCCCTCGGCCGGGCTGCCGCCACCATCTTGCTGCAGCGCAGCGAGCGGGGCCGCCGCCGGGCCGGGCGCCCGGGGCCTGCTGCGCCGCGGGCCCGCCCGAGGGCCTGCCGCGGGCCCCTGCCGCGCCGGCCCCCATTTTATGTCGCCTGGGTTGGTGACAGGCGCGGGGCTCTTCGCCAGACGCGTTAAAGGAAGGCGGATCTTTCTTGTTACAGTATTTTTTTTTAATGGTTCTGTACGTCTGTGCGCCTTTATAGATGCCCTTGGAAGTTCTTTAACTTCTTCCCCCCCCCGCCCCCCCCCGCCCCGTAGATGTATTTTTTTTTGACGTAGAAGTGACTTCGCTAACCTAGTGAATGTTAGTAGCTGATCTCGTAGCTGCTGTGTATCGCTTGGGGTGCTCAAGAGCGAGCGTTCAGTATTGCTTTCTGATATTTTTCTGAGAAGATATGGAATAGCTTCATCTCCAAGTATAATCTAATAGCTGTTGTGCACGCATACTGAAAGTATAAAGTTTTATCTTCATTAAATTTGATCTTAGTCATGTAAGAGATGGCTATTTCTAGAAGCACACGTTCTAATCCAGTAAAATATTTGTTCTTGCAGTTACCTCTCTTTGTCAAGAAAATGGTAAACAGAACAGTGTAATCCAGCAGGTTCTACTGTTTGGCCATATAGATGGTTTCTAGCTGTGAACAGCTTTGTGTGACGTACTGTCATTTAGCAAAATCTGCACCTGAAAGACTTCCAGGCAGAACTTGTATGGCTCTTGCCTGTCTTTGCATTAATCCTTTCAGCTGTAAATATACAAATGCAGAACCCAGTGTGACTTGGGGGCTGGGCAGCTGCTTAGGGTGTTTACCATTTGGAGGAGTATTTATAGTAGCTGAATTAAAAAGCAAAGAATTTGAGGCGGACACACTTTTTTTTTTCCCCCCCTCCTTGAGTTGTGCTTGCTTGACAACCCCCTCCCCCCTTTTTTTTCTTTAATGACTTAAGTGTAGTAAGCCAATCTTGTTATCAAATCGAACTGGCTTTTAAGGGAAAGGTTAATGCCTCATTCCCTTACCTGACAAAATTAGCTTTAGTCATCTTTGGGCAGAAGAGGTGTTTTGATTATTGTGTGAAAATGTAATATATTCTGTGCCCAGAAAAATGAGAAATGTAATACGATATGAGTTACAGCTCTAGTAGAGCTCTAATAATGTCAGTCTAATTACAAGAGAGAGAAGGACATGAATAAGAAGATTCTAAGCATCTCTGCAGTTCCTGTGATACAGCGTGTGCCTGCTTCATTCCTCCAGAGCATGGCTGGGGGGACGCTCATTTGAGATCTGAAATGCTGTCCAAATAATAAGACTATCATGAAAGAGATTGTGGTAACGGTTGCCTGAATCTAATGTGGAGTTATATGAAAGTCTTGTGACCCTGTTATTATTGCAATAGCTTTGTGTCTTCTGATTTATATTTTTTTATAATTGAATCTTTGACTGCAAACCAGATGCTGGTTTGTACTGCCCTCATCCAGTTCCTTATTTAGTCTCACTCATGTATGTGTAATGGTCTGACAGGAAAACTTATTTCAGCCAGAAATTTTTAAGAGGGGTGACTCAAGGAAGATCCTTCATCTGGAGGAGATGTCATTGAAATACAGACTTCTGTGAAAACGGGGTGATGAGTTTGCATACAGCCATTGTGTGCTTTTGGAGTTTAGAGATCTTATTTGTAAAAGCTGACTGCAGTCAGCATTTTCACTGTGGTGAGAGTTAAACGTCTTTGCATTCATGTTTCAGTCACTTAAGTTGACTCTTTCAAGTTCACTAAAGGGAATTCAAAGCTCAGTGTAAATTGTGAAATTCACTTTCCCACTACAGTGGAGAAATAGGCTTTGTCCGTGTTTTTGCTCATTTGGTGTGGACTTAAGGAAGAGTTGTGCTCTGATGCTTCATACCTTTGGGTTACATCATAACATGCTAGTTTATCCATAGATTCATGTCTGTATTGCTGCTTAGCAGCTTTTGTCCACAAAAATCTCCCCTTTTTTTTCCCCTGTATCTACTGAGTAAGCAAGAAGCTTAAATCAAAACTTGATCTTTTCAAAAAAAGGTTCTCTTTCTATAAGGTTTTGGTTTTATGTGGTAGGTGGCAGTTTGTATAAACTGCTTTCTCATGAAAACACAAAGTGTACAGAGTGGAACTGGAGAACTTTAGGAGAGAGTTATTACCTAGTTACTGTTTCAGAGAAGCTTCTCTGTTATGTTATCTACACAAATATTACTTATATGTAATGAACATTTTGCAAACACTGTTTTAAGAAGTCTAGAGAATGGCTCTGCAGTGATTTTACATGCTATGGCAGGGTGCATATGACCTGTGTAGAACAGGCATACAGCATCTGTACATATAATTGAGAAGTTTTTTTATTTTTACACAAAGCTAAAGGTGCTTCAGGTATTGCTAGTCTTTGACTTACCTTTTGGAATGAAAGTTATCAGGAAATTCTAATTCTCCCCCACATACACAGCCTATGGCTACTCTGAAGGTCTATGCAAGCACTTATTAATTAAATTATGAGACAGGACCCATGTAAAGTTACTGGTAGGAGGACTAAGGCTTGCATTAAGTGATGCTGCTCTTCATCAAAATGAAGTTGCTGTTTTAATTGTACAAACTGGGACCTTTCCTGAAATGCCTAACTGCATCTGAGGGGTTTAAAATTGGAAATACCATATCACTGGCTTGGAGATAGAGTTTCTTGGAGAACAAAACTGAAAATGGGAATGCCAAATATATCTGTAATACAGTCTTTCCTAGCATGGATCAAACCTACAGTATTAAGGTAGAGAAAATGTACCTGTTTGTAGGAACACCTAGGACTGATGTATAATTTCTCTTAAAGTGATATACTTAGTGTGTGTCTTTTTCCTTTCTCCAGTATGAAGTGGAACAGAACAGAATTTACCACCTGAAACTGCTGCTTCAAGTTCAGATCAGGAAAAGAATATACCACATCGTAACAACAACTCAAGACCAAAGAAGAGGAAACTTAAACTGAAGATACAAGGCTTGATCTGAAACAAGAAGTTTGTGCCTACTCAACAGCTTCAAAAGAGCACGTCCCAACGCTGCTAGTAGTCTTTGTTTTTTCCAGTGCTGTATTGAAACTGCCCAGGGCAGCAGCACTTGTATTCTCTACTAGCTTGAAAGATCACGTTCTCTTGCTATCTTTTTTCTTTCTCTTTCCTTCTTTCTTTCTCTCCCTCTTTCTCTCTTTTTTAATATTAGCAGTCTTCATCCTTAGAAACTTGTGCTGAAACAGAAGAATCAGCTAATACTACTGAAAGTGCAATATTTGAATATCACTGCGAGGTTGGTGCATGTGTTATATAAAGAGTTATATATATTTCTAAACTTAATAGGAAACAAGTTGTCAACAGAAGGGTGTGGTTTTTGTTAGGTTTTTTTTTAGCAGTTCTTTACTGTTGTGTTGGTTTAGTAGTAGTATGACAAATTAGTAGTACCTGCAATGTGGTTCTATGTAACAATACTTACAACCCTAGAGAGCTGGTTATTAATGTTTCTCTCTTCTAGTAATGGTAGTGTTGCAGTTCCAATACCTTTTTTTCCAAATAACCTCTGTTTAGTCTTCTTTAACTCTTACTGCACAGTTTTTTTCTTCCTTTGAGTACTTTATCAGTGGGGTTCATAGTTCTTATTCTTGTAAATTGACAGGTCAGCTGTGTTAAAAGTAAACTGTTGGCAGTGGACAGCACAGTCAGGTAGTCGTCATGGTCCAGTATACAACCATTATGTTGTAGGTCCAAGCAAGTCTTGTTTGTACAATAATAGGTTGTAGCCTGTTACTAGAAGTTTCTTAAGGTTTTATGACAATACTGCTGGTAATATGTATAAATGGATGTTGTGTTTGATTTTTGTTACGCTCTGTTACAACATTACGTTTGAACAGGTGTAGGAATATGACAAGCATCTGGAAAAACTGCCAATGTTATCATGTATCTTTCTCTCTACAGCAAATTTTAGTGCCACCCTGAGGAGTGTATCTTTGAACATAAGTTGTCAGGCTTTAGATGATTGATGATGAGTTCTTTGTGCTATACTACTAATAGTCCTTTAAACTCAAACTGTTCAAATGGTATCATGCAATGGTAGTCTTTGAGGCAGAGATTACAGCAGTGTGGTTTTCTAATCCTAAAATAGGCTATTCTGAACTTGATTTTTAGGTAGATTTTTTGCCATTTTCTGTATCTGGTGTACCTTTAGTAGTAGTCTGTTACTTAATGCCTGTGGCAGGCGTATATGTGTGTTTGTGTACTTGTGTCAGAGATGTGAAGTGGCCATTTTGTAAATGACTCACAAAAAGCATTTGTCACACTGATTTGAGCTTTCAGAATGGGTTAATGGTCTTTCTCCTGGGAAAAGGTATAATAATATACCATTTTCCCTTGCCCCAGCCACCCTTCTTGAAGGACCAATTCATTTTTGAGGAGTATTTCAAACTCTAGGACGGCTTAAAATCAAACACTCCGCCTGTTGCCTTCCAACAGGGACATCTTCTTGTGTATGGAATGTCCTAAGGGTTGCCTTCCTCAAAAGATGAGGGTTCATATATTGGAGGGATGCTCTTTGATCACTTTTAAACTGATTTCTAAACAACATAATAAGACATGCTGTAACTATACGTTTTACTATGTTGAGTAACTCGATATCTGTATAAGAGTAAGACCTGTGACCATTTTTACAAGCTACTCAGATGTCTTTTATCTCCACTAAACATATTGCTGACTAATTTTGAATCTCTTCTGCTTGATGCAGTAAGAAAGCAGAGAACAGATACAGTCTCATTCTGTTTCCAAAAGAAATGCTCTGGAAACTGCAGCAATAAAACCCTCCAATACTGTATTTTAAGATGCATATTGACTGTTTGGGGAGGGGGGGAGGGTTGCTTCAGTAGTCTTTCTTGAATTAAAGTGTTTGGTGAGATGTGATACATTTTAATTGATTTAATTGCTAACCAGTGAATGGAAATGGCTTGCTTTAAAAATGAGACTTGTGCATCAAAAAGCCAATGAGTTAGTAAAGGGACTTGTGAATATTTCAAGATTGAGTCTGTCTTGAAAATAAAAGGCACTCCCTCCTCCCAAAAAAAGTTTTTTATGGATGCAAGTTAATTTAACAGTTCATTACAGCTTTAACTTTTTTAGTTTAATGCTCTTTACAAGTTTTCTCAGTCTCTTCAGCACTTGAGCTCCTATGCCACAGAAATGTTAGTTTAATTCTGGGTATTAATTCTGTAACTGTGCAAAAATGTTTAAATACTTAAAACCATTTTTTTTACTGTGAAAGACTGAACAGACAAACTAGGGACAAACTTTGCAGGAATGTGAATGTAATTCTGTTGGTTCATAACTGTTGCATTTTCCTAATTACCTGCTTAATTTGGAAGAGCAGGTACTTCAGATATTTTCAGGCTGTGGTGTGAAAGAGTGTTAAGAAAGTCAGAAGTTTGTTTTGGTCTAAGTAAGCTCTATTTCGGTGTTGTATTTCTGGCCTGTTTTATAAATATGTTGCCTGTCTAAATTTTAAGGATTATTGTTTTACAAAAGCTTGACTATTTTGATGTTCTCACTCTATTTTAAAAATGGTTAGAATTTGCTTGTTACAAGAACTTCCACAAGCTCTTTGTGTTTGTTATTCTGTTATGTAGGCATGGAGAAAGGAAACTTATTTTAAGTAGAGCTTTTTTTTTTTTTTTTATCCCTACCCTTTCTTTTAAACAGATGAGCTTTGATCCAAACCTGCTCCACAACAATGGACACAACGGGTACCCCAATGGTACTTCGGCAGCGCTGCGTGAGACTGGGGTTATAGAAAAACTGCTGACCTCTTACGGATTCATTCAGTGTTCAGAACGACAAGCTAGACTGTTCTTCCACTGTTCACAGTATAATGGCAACTTACAGGAGCTCAAAGTAGGAGGTAATGAGGCAACTTTCAGAGCTTCTTGACTGAGTGAACACCAGTGTCTTTCACTTGCCATAGAAAATCCTTTCATCTTGTGGCATGAACAGTTGCATGCTATTGCTTCTGATGGGCTAAAGAGGCAATAGAATTAATAATCTACCACTCCCAATGAGAGACCTTTGCAGCACTTAAACTTCATGCAGCTTGTATTAATACAGTTGTGGCCATTCTGGAAAAGGTGCGGTGTTACGTCAAACTTGTGTAACTGAGATGGAAGCAAGTGCTTAGACTGTGGAATAATATACCTCATGTAGTCGGTATTTCTTTTTTTAAAATCAGTTTGAAGATGACCAGTTGTTTTTCAGAATGGGGAGGCTGCTACTTCATGGTACAAATTAATATGGCAGTGAAGTTTTCTAAACTGTTTAATGGCATACATTATGTTGTCTGAACTTCAGCATGAAGTCTGCTGTATACTGAGCAGGGCCGGGGGGGGAATTATTGAGGGGCAAGCCATGACAATAGAATAGTTCGTTAGCAACAGGAATGGATAAGCAGAATAACTGGAGAATTATTTGCAAATAGAGTGTCCTTCCTTGGTGACAAAAGCACCTGAGTTTTACTTTGTTGTGTTTGGCTACAAGCAGTGAATTATCAAATGTAACCATTTAGTGATTTAAAAAAACCCAAACAAACCCAAAGAAAGCTCTGTGACACCATTATCATGTTTGATTATCTTGTAGACGATGTTGAGTTTGAAGTGTCTTCTGATCGCCGAACTGGAAAACCCATTGCTATTAAACTGGTGAAGATAAAACCAGAAATATTACCTGAAGAACGAATAAATGGACAAGTTAGTGCCTGTTTTCTATATATGCATGCATCCTTTCCTCCAGTACAGAAGGCTAGATTCTTTTAGCATGCATATTAACTACATAGAGTATTCAGTTACACTGAAATATGTTTGTTGTTCTGGAAAAAATTCAGAGGTTCAGTTTGAGCTCTTACTTAGCCCCAAACAGTTCTTAGAGTCAGCAGGTGTTCTGTAAGATTGAAACTTTGCAGCGTGGCATTCCCTGTTGAGTTACACTGGAAGTGCATCACTGAGCGTATAGTAGAGGATACTGACATTCATTTTGTATTCAACAATGCTGCTCCTGAAATGACTAGCAATGGATTTTTTTTTTTTTTTTTGTGTGACTGGTAGGTTGTGTGCGCTGTTCCTCACAATTTAGAGAGTAAATCTCCAGCTGCCCCGGGTCAGAGTCCAACAGGGAGTGTATGCTACGAACGTAATGGGGTAAAGCTTACGTATTTTACTTGAACTCTTCACTGATCCATCACTGTGGTCTATGAACAAAAAAATTGACACAATTTAATGTAGATGATTGGCACTGCTAAGAATTCTAGTCCTTGGCCAAAAAAAGAAGCATGCTTTGGTAATCATTACAAGCAGAAATGTTAATTTGACAGCTTCCTTGCTTATGTCTATGGAGAACTTTATATAGAGCCACATAGTTGTTTTTCTCCTTTAAAACTTAATGAAGCTGGGTTATGCCATGTTCATGTATCCTTATCTTGAACTTCTAAAGTTTAGAAATTGACATTTAAAGATGACCACGTACAAACCTTTCAACTTAAGTTGCTTGTTACAGACTCATCAGAACAGCACGGTGCAAAAAAGAATGTTCTTGCGTGCCATGTTTGACCATTTATGATTTTGTTTCATAGCAGATACTGTTATTAAACAAAACTGTGTTGACCTTTCTTTGAAACAACTATTCTGCAAATAGGCTCAAATTAGTCATTGTTAATTTACAGGAAGTATTCTACCTGACTTACACCCCAGAGGATGTTGAAGGAAATGCACAGCTGGAAACAGGAGATAAAATAAACTTTGTAATTGATACAAATAAACAGTAAGTTGGATTGCTTTTCTGACTTCATACTTTTGTCTAGTAGTCAGGCAGCAATTCCTGCCTGTTCCAAGAACTGAATTGACATTATGAAACATAATTTTTGCTCCAGTTTTGAGTTGTTTCAGATTTGCTCTGTTTACCTTTTTTTTCCCCTCTAGTACTGGTGCTGTAAGTGCTCGTAACATTATGCTATTAAAAAAGAAACAAGCCCGCTGTCAAGGAGTAGTCTGTGCCATGAAAGTAAGTGATGCTTTAGCTTTAAAGTTTCATTTGAAAAAGAAACACTGTTCTGAAAAGTGATATTATAAGTAATATATTTAGGACAGTAAGAGCTATTAACAGTTCGGAGCTGTGGGTGTAAACTGGGTGAAATGGTTTAAACAGCTGATTTTTAATACTAATACTCTTCTTAACAAAGGAAGTCCCATTTATTTCCATTTATATATTTATTGTGGTAGTCTATGCACTCATAAGTCTTCTATACTAGTATGTCATATTCTTTCATTGTGTTTGATAGAACCTGTAAAATTTTTGTCTTGGTATGTTGAGAATAGGCAATTTATTAAACACTTTGTTCTGTTCTTAGGAAGCCTTTGGATTTATTGAGAGGGGTGATGTCGTGAAGGAGATATTCTTTCACTATAGTGAATTTAAAGGTGACCTAGAAGCCTTACAGCCTGGTGATGATGTGGAGTTTACAATCAAAGACAGAAATGTAAGATGAAATCCAGTAAAAACTGAAGACAAGATCCTAGGGCATAACTGGACAGCTGTGTGTTTTCTCAAATTCAGTTGTACAAAGAAGGGGGGAGGAGGTTCACTGGAAAATGTCTGCTACCTTACCTCTTCTCTATGGGTATTTGACTGATTTTGTGCTTTTAGGGTAAAGAAGTTGCAACAGATGTTAGACTGCTGCCTCAAGGAACTGTCATTTTTGAAGATATCAGCATTGAACATTTTGAAGGAACTGTAACCAAAGTAATTCCAAAAGTACCCAGCAAAAACCAGGTGAATTTCAGGATTTTCTTAAGTTTGTGAAATGTTGTGTTAATTGTACTGAATTCTAGTCAAACAGTAAAAATATTCCCCTTGCCCTTTAACAGTCTGCTGCATAAGCTTTATGTCAGCATAAAGGAGTAAACTTGTACTTAACTTGTAAAAACCATTGATAGCAGTCACAGTTCGCAATTTTTCTAAAGGTTATGAAGAGCAAGAATTAGGGTAGTGGTACATTGGGGAGTTTGAGCTTTCTTTAGTGTTTCAAATACTTCCCATTGAATTTTGTGGGTTTAGGATGTATCTTTAAGGCAAAAGTATAGGAAAAAGGAGAGAAAATATTTGCTGGAATAAGCCTGATCTATGAATTCCTGTGAGCATTAACAGTTAATGAGGTTTTTGACAGAGATAATGTTTGGCTTTGAGGAAAGAATGTACACAAACACTTCCCTTAAGGCTTTAGGTGAGTCTGCATTGTTGTTTTGGGAAGGTTTGGGGTGGGGGTTTTTGTGTGTTGAACACACAACACCTGGTGCCCACCAAAGCTGCTCTATCGCTCCCCCTCCTCAACTGGACAGGGGAGAGAAAATATAACTAAAAGCAAAAGCTTTTTGTGGGTCTAGATAAGGACAGGGAGAGGTCACTCACCAATTGCTGTTACGGGCAAAACAGACTCAACTTGGGGAAATAAGTTTAATTTATTACCCATCACATCAGAGTAAGGTAATGAGAAAATAAAAACTGCATCTTAAAACACCTTCCCCTCACCCCTCCCTTCTTCTCGGGCTCAGCTTCACTCCTGATTTCTCTACCTCCTCCCCGAGCGGCACAATGGGACAGGGAGTGGGGGTTGCAGTCAGTTCATCACACGTTGTCTCTGCCGCTCCTTCCTTCTCGGGTGGGAGGACTCCTCATACTCTTCCCTTCCTCTAGTGTGGGGTCCCTCCCATGGGAGACAGTCCTCCACGAACTTCTCCAACATGGGTCTTTCCCACGGGCTACAGTTCTTCGCAGACGGCTCTAGCACGGGTCCCCCATGGAGTCACAAGTCCTGCCAACAAACCTGCTCTCCAGCGTGGGCTCTTCTCACCACAGGACCACAGGTCCTGCCAGGAGCCTGCTCCAGCACAGGCTTCCCGTGTGGTCACAGCCTCCGTCACGCATCCACCTGCTCTGGTGTGGGGTCCTCCACGGGCTGCAGGTGGATATCTGCTCCACCATGGGACCTCCATGGACTGCAGGGGCACAGCCTGCCTCACTGTGGTCTTCACCACGGGCTGCAGGGGAATCTCTGCTCCTGTGCCTGGAGCACCTTCTCCCCTTCCTTCTTCACTGAACTTGGTGTCTGCAGGGTTGTTCCTCTCACATATTCTCACTTCTCTCTCTCTCTGGCTGCAATTGCGCAGTTCTTGCCCCTCCCCTTTTCTTAAATATGTTGTCACAGAGGCGCCATCATTGTCGCTGATGGGCTCGACCTTGGCCAGCAGCGGGTCTGTCTTGGAGCCGGCTGGCACTGGCTCTGTCAGACTTAGTGGAAACCTCGCCGTGCAGACCCAATACATTTAATAAGAAAGACAGTGCGCTTTAGAAGTGTTCTTAAGTATGGTTATAAATTTAATTCTTGAAATAGAGTCATAATTTCTTTGGCAATACATGCTTGGTGCTTTAAAAAAAAAACAAAAAAACCAACAAGCAAACAGAAAAACCCCGAACAAAACCAAAAAAAACCCCAAAACCACCCAAACAAAACCAAACTAAACCAGACCAAACAAACAACAAAAAAACCCCAAAAACCAACCACCACCACCAAAAACTACCTTGCATTTGGCTCTGGAGAGTAAATTGCAAATTAGGAGTAGTAGAAATGAAGCATAGTGGCTTGAGTCCAGCAGGCATTTGATGCTGTTCATACTTCTGTTAGCATTAGTATTTCTGCCAACTATTCTGTCTGTGCTTATGGTGAGTCTTGTAGGTGAACTAACTTTTTTCTGTTGGGTTTTCTGTCTGCTAGAGTGATCCATTACCTGGCCGCATCAAAGTTGACTTTGTGATTCCTAAAGAACTTCCGTTTGGAGACAAAGATACAAAATCCAAGGTGACCTTGCTGGAAAGTGACCACGTTCGATTCAATATTTCAACAGACAGACGTGACAAACTGGAACGAGCCACCAATATTGAGGTTCTCCCCAATACTTTCCAGTTTACTAATGAAACTAGGGAAATGGCAAGTATCTCTCTTTAAAATTTTTAATTCTTGAGGGGAAATGAAAGTAAAACATGGGGGCTTTGTCTTAAACAATAACTTAATGTAAAAATCACTAGTGTCTTCCATTGCCTTTTCTGAAATCCAATCCTCAGTTGTACACTTCAAACAAAGTGCTTAAATGGTA
The DNA here is from genome assembly GCA_031468815.1 of Morus bassanus. Taxonomy (NCBI): domain Eukaryota; kingdom Metazoa; phylum Chordata; class Aves; order Suliformes; family Sulidae; genus Morus; species Morus bassanus. The sequence goes on from CM062589.1 coordinate 543,909, forward strand.
TAAAATTCAGGATTAATGAGGTGCATCTTTAAAAGTATAAAAAGTTAACTACTGAGTGAATTAAATCATATTAGAAAATTAGACCTTAATTGGCCCTCTTGGATTGGATTGCTAGCTGGTTATAGCAGACAGAGAAGTAACGCAATCTTGAACTATTAGTTTAAAAATTCGTGTGCTTGAGTCTAAATAGTTAACTACTTATGTTCCTTAGGAAAACTGGAAGAACCTGGGGCTACTCTGGTTCAGGTAGTGAAAAGTCTTAAGATTCAGAGGAGGTACTGTGTGCAGCTTTTGGACTTCATTTTTTTTGGCCAAACTCCCTCTGTCTGAGGGTCCAGCAGAAGGATGATAGAGAGCTGTGTTCTATCACATACAAAAAACTCTTTGTGGATTACAGGGACTAACATGGATGTGCTAATCAGTATTAAAGAATATCTTTCATTCCTGTAATTTGGAATGTTGGTTTTGTTCCAACTAGGCTGTAAGTTTGCCTTCCTTTTCAATTGGAGTCCAATTACAGTGCTATCACATCAGTATGCTGTGAATTAGGGACCCTTTGCTTTAAGAAAACCACTGAACTTTGACTTCAGCCTCTCGGTTTTTGGCATTCTATCCTATACTCGTCTTATATTTCTGCTCTGGCTAAATATATTTGCCCTACTGAATTGAGCTGTCACTGAGGTGACAAGTATTGGCTGCTCCTAGAAGGGTTAGCTGATTTTCCTGAGCTCATGAAAGCAATATAAGAAAAGAATGTTCCTAAAGGTGGAAAGTATCTTTGCATTGTCATTCATATCCTGTAAGCCTTCCCTGAGACTTGCTAAAGGCAAGTAACTGGATTGAACGGAATTCTATCTTGCTCAATACTTCTGGCATGATCTGGTACTAATTCTTCCTAACTTGAGTAATGAATTCTTTCAGCAACTTTGTGGAGCCTTTTTTTTTTTTTTTTTCTTCTTTAAACAGAGATCAGGATGAGAAATGGATTTTTTTTTTTTTTGTTTTTTTTTTTGACAGTTGATGGGGCATAGTATATTCTGTTTGTCATTAAGTATTCCATTTCTAGTGGTTTCCAGGAAGGCCACTAAAATACCATGTAACATGCTTACCATAATATGCACCCATGGATATGATAATCTTAACAAAATTCCTTGTAGGAAAGCTTTTTAATTTTTTCATTTGTGTCTGGAAATCTGATGGGTTTTCTCTTAAACTTCCCTCCGACCACTGGTTTTATTTCCTGTTTATATAGGTTCTTGGATGCTTTGTGTGTTTGTGTTTATGTATGTATTACATACTTGTATAGACAATGTATGTATCTGTAGAGTTACCCCCTTCAAGATTGTGTTCTCTGGTCCCTGTGTAGTAGCAATGTCAGATTCTTTAACTGTAGTCCTTCTTGGTAGTGGCTTAACTGAATCTTTTCCACTTCATAAGAAATCAAGTTGAGAAAGCAGGTAAGTACAACTTGTTTGCATTTCAGGTTGACCATAGCACTACAGGTTGCAAGGAAGCATATTGCATAAACTAAGAAGTGTTTTCATAGGATTCAGGCCTTGTGTTCAGATTATTACATACTCCACAGACAGTTGTGGAGTACCTGCAGACAGATGTCGCATACTAGTAGTAAAAGTGTAATTGTCCATTGGATTGTTCTCAGGGTGTGATTGCAGCAATGAGAGATGGCTTTGGCTTCATTAAATGTGTGGACCGGGATGCTCGCATGTTCTTTCACTTCAGCGAAATTATGGATGGAAATCAACTCCATATTTCTGATGAAGTAGAGTTTACTGTCGTTCCTGTAAGTGAGATTAATAGTTCTATGAAATCTTAGTTTTTAAAGAAATTATGTGCAGTCTGTCTAAAATCTGATCGATCTTGTTTTTCAGGATATGTTGTCTGCCCAAAGAAATCATGCTATAAGGATTAAAAAACTTCCGAAGGGCACGGTTTCTTTCCACACCCAATCAGATCACCGTTTTGTGGGCACTATAGACAAAGAAGCCACTCCAGCCAAAGCCACTAGCCCAAATAAAGGCAAAGAGAAGGTAATGCTGCTCTTCTACTTGTGAAGTACCTGTTCTGTGTTCCTGGCTTTGGAATTCAACTTTTCGAAGCACTGTTGATCCTTTATAAATGTGAACTACATTGAATAGTTAATGACAGCAGTCAGTGGAAACTAACTTGTGTGAAACAAGATAATAAAAGCATCGTTAATGATCATGTTGTTGAGGATAATTTCCAAGAACTTGATGGGAAGTTTCTTTCTACCTCCTACTACGTAAGATGCTAGATAGAATTGGTTAAAATTTAAGTTTCTAGGGCTAGGAGAGATCCTCTATTGTTTTGTCATGCTGTTTTAAATAATGCCAGAGTAGTTAAACTCCTAATAAATACTTAACTGGAAATGATGGTGATACTTTCTTTCCTTTAAAAATATTGTCTAATATCATTTAAAGCTTCTTACTCAGAGTTGATGGCTTTGTGTTTTTCACCAGTTTCTGAGCAGTTACTGTAAAACCACTGTGGCACAAAGGAGCAGTGCTTGAATTGTATGTAGTAAACTTGTTTGCTTACAAATAAGATGCCAATTGCTGAATTCTGATGTCTTGTTTTTAGGAAGCTGAGGATGGAATAATTGTTTATGATGACTGTGGAGTAAAACTGACCATTCCTTACCAGGCCAAGGATGTGGAAGGATCTGCTAATCCCCAGATAGGAGATAAGGCAATATAACTAAGTATACTGTTGGGAAATAATTTTATGTGCATTGTGAGATGTTAGCTTCTCTTTGCCTTGTTACTGGATTTGTTCTCCCTCTCAGAACAAATGAAGGACAAAGCATCTGTCTAATGTCACCCACTTCTTTTCTGTCCTAGGTTTGAGTGGCTTAATCTTCTGTATAACTAAGAAAAATGTCCTAAAACCTGGTGATACATATATGAAAAAAGTGTCTTAGTATGTAAATGATGCTTTTTGAACAAGGAATTCTTATCATTAAGACAGTGGACTCCGCTTGTGAATAATCAAGAGGAAATTTGGCATAAAGACTTTGAGATGAATGTTGAAGAGGGAGAACATACCCTTATGAGCAAATTACCTGAGAGACAACAGAAAGGGAGAAAGAGCTCAGAGATCTGGAAGGGCAGCCTGAAAACTGTTCAGTGTTCAGGAGCCATGCTAGGAAGGCACTGATTACTGTTCTTAAAAATCTGAAACAAGTGAGCGAAGCTAGGTGTATGCTCACTGTGGGCCGCTGGTGATAAGTGTAATAAAAGGAGGCAAATCACATAAACTGAAAGATTCTCATCTTTAATGGGTAAAAGAAGCTGAGTGCTAGAGGCTGGCTTGCCTTGTATATGTCACTCATGTGACTGCTACTCTTCGGAATGTTGTAAATGTCAAAGACTTACAGATGTTTCTCGGAGAGTAGTGGCTAGAAAATTACTTTTCTGGAGTGCCTAGGTATTGAATAGAGCTACACAGCTTTGAAATCAGTTGTTTAACGTTTTGGTGGGGTTTGTTTGTTTGTTTGTTTGTGGGTTTTTTTGTGTTTTTTTTTTTTGTTGTTGTCAGTCACGTTTTTTTTGGGTTGGTTCTATCTAGTATTGATATGCTCCTCTTCAACAGGTTGAATTCAGTGTTTGTGAAGTGAAGAGAAGTGGTCTGCAAACAGCTGTTTCTGTCAGAATGCTCGGACGCAATTACAGCTCTAAGAGGCTTTTGGGATATGTGGCAGCTCTGAAAGATAACTTTGGGTTTATTGAAACAGCCAATCATGATAAGGAGATCTTTTTCCACTACAGGTGAATGGCAACTTTATTATCAATATTTGTTGGGGGGGGGGGGGGGGGTGGTGTTTGGGGGGGGGGCGGAGTTTGGTAGGGTTGACTGTTAAACCCATTTGGACTTACACACGCACGCACATGCGCGCTTAGGTGTCTCAAGTTCCATTTATTGTCTCTGCTGGACTGGTTCACGCTTTTCTGTTAGTCAGCAATCTTGGTGTTCTATGCCTCTAAATCCCAGGCCAAGAAAGAAATACATTTGTATTGTATATTTGAAATGGCTCACTTTCTTGAATGAGGATTTCTTGAAAATGTGAGGTGCTGAGCTAGTTAAATGGTTTCTGATCAACTTATGTAAATGTTGGATGAGCATCATTGTTGTCATCTAACTAAAGAAAAATTGTACATAATTTTATTCCTGTAGTGAATACTGTGGTGATATTGATAGCCTGGAACTTGGAGACACTGTTGAATACAGCTTGTCAAAAGGCAAAGGAAACAAAGTTAGCGCAGAAAAGGTGAACAAAACACATGCAGGTAAGACTGTACCTGGTATTTTCTGCTTACAAGGCTCTTGGCAGGTGCTGATGGATAAAGTTCGTTAATAATCTATTTACAGCTGGAGCTTAGAGCAAGAGGATGCTGCTTAATGTTGTGGTCATTGGTTTCCTGAAAGCTGTTGCCTGTGTTTCCAGAGAACAGACAAGTGCAGACCAAGAGTCCTGTAGACAGTAGCAACTCTTTGGACCTTTACCATACTCTGACCTCTTCAGCTGGAGGGTTATAAGGAGACACCTAGTGGCAGAACTATC